>OZ023263.1:172634706-173239706 GCA_964006375.1 Tillus elongatus | reverse complement strand
CACATTATAAGCACATGGGCGGGTCAGTGCAGAGATGCATTTGAAGTACGGAAAATGGATATATGAATTTAACAATAAACAAATGAAAGCATATGTGCACTTCAAAAACCAATTTTTGTTCCAAGGTGCTATTTAAATTTATCTACGTTTTCATCACTTATAGTTCTATATTAAGTGGTAATTGTTAGCCTGGCCGATCACGAACCTTTGTCTCCTTCAAATGCCACATTTTTTTCTCCCTCAGGGTTCGTCCGCGGCTTTGCCGCCCAGATAGCACTGCAACCTTTGGCTTATTGTGCATTACCCTCCACCTGCTGTCGGTGAGTCCCGAACCGTCGTCCCACGAGTCCGAATTGGGAAGTTTTACTCGACTTTCAAACACGGCCACAGAGTCGCTTCAAATGCCACATGCATACAATTTTTTCTCTCTAATTAAAATCTGAAAGACTGGCACTCTAGATAACTTCGAGGTCATATCCCTAGACAACTTCAAGGCAGCACTTTTCAAAGCCAGCCCTTCAGATAATTTCAACGTCCGCCCTCTAGATAACTTTAAGGTCAGCCCTCTAGATAACTTTAAGGCCAGCCCTCTAGATAACTTCAAGGCCCAGCCCGTTAGATAATTTGAGGGCCAGTGCTCTAAATAACTTTAAGGTTAGGCTTCTTAGATAACTTTTTCATTTCATACTTTCTAGGCCCAATATATTTTAGGGATTATTCACTGAATAGATGCTTTAAATACTTTAAACTTGTATAAAAAACGGCGGTTTTATTTGAAGCCTAAGAGAACCAACCTAACGAAAGATAGAACTATGTAACGCCTGCTAGATTTTATTGGCTATTGATAAGGACAGCTTAAGTAGTAGTATTAGCAGTGGTGGGGAGGCTAACACCAGGCAAGTAGGCCACAACGGGCCCTTTTTACCAACACAGCAACCATGCCCAACCCTTATTCCGTTCCCTCACCAAACCTCGTCGACCTCGTAATAAAGGCCATGACGGTCTTCCATTGGACGGAACTTACCTGGCTCCTCTGCAGATTCCTTGAACCGAACAATTCTGTTCTAAGACTCCCAACAGCCCCGCATTCACCCAGGTAGTGGTGATTCCTGCGAAATGGAATCCCTCTCGACACCTACCAATGTAAGGTGTCTTCTACGAGCAGAGTGGCACTGTCAGCACACCAATGATGCGGCGAAGCGCAGAACGACTCCTACCGAGATTTCACACGGTCTTGTCCCTGTCCGGCCCCTCCACAAAATCCCTTGCCTGCCTACAGACACCGACCGACCTCCAGTGCCTCTCCATGGCTTCCTCAGTCCACCTATCTAGGGCCTCGAAGACCACCTTCCTACTTATGCCTATAGCAGGCTTCGGGCCACAGAACGGCCGCCGGGAACCAAGCCTTTCGAGATCATTCGCCACAGTGTGCCGTAACCCACACAAGTTGCACCTCCTTGGTCCTGGACACTCCCGTAAGGGCATCAGCGTACTCTTGAACCAGCGTTGACCTAATTCTGGTCCTGCAGTCTGTCCGGAGGACCGCCTTACTATCTGAGCAAATGGACACACATTTCTCAGGGCTCATCCTCACAGCCAGGACAGCTTAAGTACTTGAACTTTTCGATGTGCCCTATTTGCTTCACCGTTAGTCTGATTACCAATGCGTTATCCTCACATCCAGGACAGCTTAAGTACTTGAACTTTTCGATGTGCCCTATTTGCTTCACCGTTAGTCTGATTACCAATGCGTTATGTATTTTTTTGTCCATGCACTATCACTTTATGTACCTATGTATATATTTTGTTCTTTGACGTCGGCCTTTTTTCGCGATTCTGTCCAATCACCGACTCTAGGGAGCATTTTGACCTCACCGTCCTGTAAATTTTGTCGATTTCTTTTTTCCTGTAAGGAGGATAGTGTTCTTTAACGTGTTCAATGGTACACGGGGCCAATGGTTTTACGTCCACTCCGCCGGAGCAAAACGTGAAGGCATTTGCATTCTCAAACACAATGCTACAATCTTGGAAGATGGTATAGTTTTACTGTATGTAATGAAAAACTGATATGACCCAAAGCTTATACTGGTATTTGAAACCACGACCATTGACTTGAGAGATGTTGTTACCAATGAACCTTGTAGATTGTTTAATGAGTCGTATAGGCCTTCGGCCTCTTAGCGCTGCGACCCCAAAGGGTCTTTTCGGCATGACTCTTTTTCTTTAATTGTTAACCAAAAAGTTCAAACTTTTTATGCAGTCCACTATCTTCTTGTGACAACAGCAGTAAAGACTATCCCGTAGATCTTCCTCAACGCACTAAATAGTCTGCTGATAAAACAAAGGTTTCCTGAATAAAGAAAGGTCGCTATAGTGTTCTTACTATGGAAAGACGGTGTGACTGATTCTCCATCGGGCTTTAGGCTTCTCTGTATACTCAGTACAGTCAGGAAGGTTTTAGAAAGGCTAATCAAGGACAAGCTGGAGAAAGAGTTTGAACAGAAAGGGGGATTGTCAGACCGTCAGTTTGGATTTAGAAAAGGCTGCTCTACAATACAAGCTACTACATCACTAAAGTGGTAGATACCGCAAAACATACCAAAAGCAATTTCTCGGCAGTGGTAACGATGGACATAAAGAATGCCTTTAATTCGGCTACCTGGAGCATAATAGCAGAAGATCTATGCAACAGAGGTATCTCTCAATACTCGATAAACATTGTAGAGAGTTACTTTTCTCGAAACCTAATCAGATCGTCGAAGTGTAAGTTAATAGAGGTTACTGCAGGTGTCCCGCAGGGATCGGTGTTAGACCTTCTCCTCTGAAATATCTTATACGATCAAGTGTTAATATGCATAGCATATATCGATGATCTGGCAATTTTGGTGGAAGCATTCGATCAACGTGAATTTGAATTTAGAGTTGGGGTAGAAATGATTTATTACTGGCCCCACACAAAACTGAGGCAGTTATTTTTAGAGGACCCGAACAAATGTAACCAAGTTAAGTTTGAGAATCTAGGCGCTGAAATACAAGCATCTAAGGAAAGTAAATAAAGGTATATCCATAGATAATACCTTGAAACTCAGCGAACACATACAGTGTCCCGTTATTAAAGCCCCAAAAAGATGGCTGTGCTGATGAGGATACTACCAAACATAGGAGGGCCCAGTATTCCTACAAGGGGACTCCTGTGTGGAGTGGTCGAGTCCATACTTTTGTGTGGTGCACCGGTATGTTATCAAGCCATCGACATAAAGAGATACCGAGATATGCTCTTGGGTACAGAAAGGAAGGCCCTGCTACGTATTGCCAGTGGGTACAGAGCTGTGTCCACTGCAGGCATACATGTGATTACGTGAGTATCACCGATCACGCTCCTTGTAGCGGAGAGACGGCGACTATATTATATTGACGATCCCAATACAACAGCAATAAAGAATATGCTAAGAGAAATAACTAAATAATTGGCAAGAGATATGCGAAGGACATTTAGTTATTGCAGAATGGACTAAGTCACTTATTCCGGATATTCTTTCCAGGGTGAGATGTGGTTATCGAAAGCTAGACTTTTTATCACTCAGTTCCTGTTGGACCACGGCAGTTTCGGGCAGTATAGAAAGACAATGGGAATAAGAGAAGACGATTTATGCTCGTATTGTCGTTCCACCGACGCGGTGGAGCACACAGTCCTACTGTGCGATATATGGATCCAGTGGAGACAGACATTGGAAACGGAATTGGGGTTGAGAATTAATAGAGAAAACATTGCCCAGGTAATGATAGGTAGTGAGGGCGGATGGAGTAGTGTCTGCTGTTTTGCCAGGAAAGTACTGTAGAGAAAAAAGGCTGCGGAATGTCAAAGACAGCAGCAAGTCCGGAGACAAGCTGAGCAAAATCCGAGCAGATCAATAAAACAACAGGGAGAGCAACTGCCGAACTCCAATCATCAAACAATAAGGAAAGTGAGATGCAGGAAAACAAAAAAAAAAGAGATCAGAAGAAAAGACAGCCGTTCACCATGATGTTATGAGATGACAGTTCCGCGGTGATACAGTAAGTTCATGGGGCCACTTGTTCCGATTAGACTGAGCGTCCGCAACGCTCCACAGAGAAAAAAAAGTATTTTCTTGGGGGCTATTTTACCTATTCCTTGGGGTGTTAGGGTCACCCCTCCAATGTATTTGAGCCTTTTTCAGAAGCTTAGTGAATCTTAGGTCGCTGCAGTATTATGAACTTGGTCTCTATCAGACTTACTTTTGGGATGAGTAACATTTTTTAACCCGTTTAAACTGTCTGCCCAACTGGCAGGGTCATATACTTGATCTCTTTGTAATATTTTAAGCAACTTGACAAAAGAGTAGAACAACGACTCATACTTTAGAGAATTTTCGTAAAATCAATTCGGTATTAGGAAGCTCAAAACTTTCAAAACATGCTTTTAAATAAGCTTTAGAGAATTATGAATCCTTGAACCCATATTTGTGGCCAGTTAAAATTTAAAAATGTATTATATATATATATATATATATATATATATATATATATATATATATATATATATATATATATATATATATATATATATATATATATATATATATATATATATATATATATACAGTGGAGAACGGGAAGCGCCATCCTTGATCTTGTGATGGTTCTAGACTACCACAGCAGCTTCCACGTACACACAGTACAACAAGAAGGAAGCTGTAGGAAAAACCTAACACTGATCTCTGTTAGAATATAAAACGGAACAGCTGTTGAGTATTGTGTTGTTACTGTTACATTATATCACTACTGGTTACGCTTGTTTTCAACTCTCACGCTGGGTAGCCGGAAAATTCCCGGGAATATCCAACTGAGAATATAGATTTTAAAAAATGGTATATACCCACTCATACTCCTCGTAAACTCATCATTCTGATAGTCTAAGAAAATCTTTTATTTATGTTGTTTTCGTTTAAACGTATTTTTTTACCAAAGAAAATGTATTTTTTTTGTACCTGATAGGAGGTCTTTTTTCGTTTTGTTACTTTTTTAAATCAAAAATTTATATTTTATTTTCATTTTTGTCTTGATTGCGTATTGAGTCTTGCCATTGCCTATCATGAATAAATGGAATGGAAAATAAGCCGAATTTCACAAAAAAATTCCGGGGAATTTCCCGCAAGTTTATCCATCCCTACCTCACACAATGGACATATTTTTTTCGGTGTTACCAAAATGAAGGAATCAAGCCGCTACAGTGAAAAAAACCTCTAACCTTACCTTCTAAAAAATTTAATGCCGTGTAGTCCTGTTTTGTTTTACAAGTTTTCACTCCCCCAACAAATTTTATGTGATAAGTGCGCCACTGTAAAAAAAAAGAACACCAGGAAGGTGTGGGACAATTTGATAATAGTCTCGTACGTTTAAGTACTCGCCCAGCTACCGTTACAGCACCTTTCAAATTTAAATGAACATTATTAGAAACGTGCTGTAAATAATTATTTTGAGAACTAAAGTGGTTTGAGTTACAGCTCAGAAGTTCAGGACGGGTATTTTAATAATATTGTCACGCAAACTTGATCCTGGAAAGATAAAAATGTAATCTATTTATTATAAAGTAATGTGTAGATGGATATCTCACATAAAATTATATGTTTTAACAAAATTTATTTCTAAATGACTAATAATGGCACGAAAAGAAAAAACAAGATATACGTAACTTGGCAGTACGATAATTGCCGAGTTCATAAGGTTCATAAACATCAGGAAGCAACCAACAACTACAAGCTTCTTGAGTTACCCTCTTACAGCGCTGACCTAGCACCATCAGACTATTAAGATCTGGGAAAACTTTTTGAAAACGCTATATTTTTGCAAGTATCAGAGTAACTGGAATGAGACTTTACATGTGGCTAGAAATAGTGCAAATAAACCTATGTTGTGAATTTTAAGTAACTTGGTACAGTATATTTTTTTCCAAATTGAAAATAAAATCCCAAAGACATGCGTTGAAACGACTTAGTGGTTAAAGTCCAAGGTCTGACAGACAGAGTAGTTTACTGCCACGCGTAGATTGATTCATACAACAGGTATAAACCATACATCAGCGGTAACCAAAGTAAATATATCTCAGGCATAAAACATGCTACCCGAACCAACAATCCTGAAATCTCGGCCGCAATTATGGAAAATAACAGACGATATGAAATTAAAAATTTGCCAAGCGATTGTTATTTAACTGGGGGATTCAATCAATTATTAAAAGACACTATATTTGTAGCTTTATGAACGGCCTCAAATACAGTCTTAGCGCAGCATAGATATATTATGCTGCCGCACAAGACAGTTGAAATGTAAACAAAATCAAGCCAAGTCTCTATAAAACTGATTCTAAAATAGTTTCTTTTATCTCTAAACTTAAACATAAGACGTCATATAAGACCGAAACAATCGTGGAATGTGTTTCAATGATAATTCTACTAATTCTGTAATTAATTGTTACGTATACTTTGAATATAATATCCCGGGCATGAAGCCGATCTAATGTATCATGCAAACAAAACGTTACTTGACGTAGGCCTAGATGGCTGAGAGGAGTTGTGCTTGCCTTATCAGCAGAAGGTTACGCGATCGAATCCAGCTCGATGAATGTATATTGTTTTATGTTTTATTTTGACGCTTGGAGAAACAATAGTGCACAGATTTCATACGTTTTGAACAAGATCTCAATTTTTGTTTAAAACGCCTAAATAAGTTTGTCACCTTTGAGTCTGAAATTATAATTTTGTTATTGTTGATATTGAAAAAACCGGTTTGATTAGGTTGACTAAAACGAAATCATACTGGCGATTAGTAAAGAAGTAACTGCTACGTTTATAATTTGGCAGATACTTTACTTTTCTAAATATGAATTAAGTTTCCTTCTGGAAATCTGCTGTATAACTTTAATGAAATTTGTAATACAATGTTCTTTTAAAGAGACTTACACTCTTTACAGATATAGCGAAATTTAATTCTTTATCATCATAGAAAATTGAGTTTTGGTCATTTTTCTCAAAAGGAGTTAGAACGCAAGATTTTTTTGATAATACATAGATATATATCGATGGTAACACTTTCGAAGGAATTCTTCACATGTGTGCGTACTAGGACCTCTAAAACCGATCCTCAAGGTCTGTGTAAGTTTAAATTAATAACTTTACTAATATGCCGTATAATATTAGTGTACAATTCTTATCAAAATTCGCTACTATAACGCACTTGCTGCGTCCCGAATTTGTTTTAGTGAATTTTCTTAAAAAAAATTCACTAATGAGGAGATCCCGACTTTTGAATGTTGAAAAAATTTCTTCAAATGAGCGCTAATTAGGCCCCCCAGAAAACATATCCGGGGTCAGTTTCAATTTTTATATATATATATATATATATATATATATATATATATATATATATATATATATATATATATATATATATATATATATATATATATATATATATATATATATATATATGTCACACCAATAACTCAAAAAATAATGAGCCGATTTTGATTAAATTTGGTGAAAAAATTCCTTTTCCAAATGGCTTGGATGAGTTCGTTAGCCAGGAGAATCTGCCTAGGTTTTCCCGGAAAATTTTGTGTTTTCTTTCGAAAAAAATTATATCTCCGGAATTAACAAAGTAAGGGCAACTAAATTTGGTACGCAGGTTTATATTCTTATAGATAAGTTACCTACCAAAATTTAGCTATGTAGGGCAAAAGGCAAAAAAGTTATAGGCATTTAAAGAAAAATAAATTGGGGTTTTCCTCAAAACGTCAAAGTGGCGATTAAAAATGTCAAAATTGGCAACATTTAGGCAAATAACTTGAATCTAATACGGGCTATGGAAAGAAAATGTCTCAAGAAGGATGTTTTACAAACCCTAAAGTCTTAGTTTCAACCGTCATTGTCCTTCATTTTACTAAAATATTTGCAGAAAATTCATTTCAAATAGACCCTTTCTCTGATGCTTGGCAGTAGCCTTAGCTATAGAGTTTATCGTTTAATGGTATATAATTTTTGTCGAATTTTCGTAAAAAATCAATAAAGCTCAATATATCCGTTATTATATAAGATATGAAAAAAAATTGTATATATTAATTATAGGGTGTCTTGAGCTACATCTTAAAATAATATTTCTACAATCACAGGCTGGCCCATAAGTCGTTGGTGATACAAATTTCAAACACGCCTTATGTTATTGCATTTTTGCATTTTCCATCGAAATATAATGCATGTTTGTAAAAAAAAAGAAATTCTGGACGCAGCAAGTGCGTTATGGTAGCGAATGTTGATCAAATGTTTCATATTTGAACAGCTCAAATTGCTATTAACCTATAAGGTTGACCAAGAAACGTGTTTTTTTCGGGAACACTTTAAGTTTACTTTTGGAAATTTTTGTACATTTTCACACAATAAAGTTATTTTGACGAAACATGGCACACTGTTTTTACTATATAGGTTATACTGGTAACCAAATTTTATGCCTGCTTTCTTAAAAAAAAAACACACATATTTGTTATTAAAAACATTTTTATGAAAATTCACTACCATAACGCACTTGCTGCGTCCAGAGTTTTTAAATTTTGCATTAGTGCGGTAGTTAAAACACTTATTAAATATAACAATGTAACGATTATGTTATTTCAATCTTAAAAATATAAAATATTAGGTCATTATTGAATAAAGGTTATGTATGAAATTATCTTCAAGATCTTGTTATTTCTTTGCCCATTAGACTATCTGTTAATCTACAAGTACTGTGACTAAAATCATATAAGAGTTTCGAAACCATCCATATATCTTACAGATATTAAGGAAATGATTACACATAATGAATATTATTAAGCCTCTTAAAAATAATATGATGAATATATTTTATACGGTTTATGCTTATTTATTTATCCTGTATGTTGGTTACACCAAATCAAGGCGTCATAAAAACGGTTAATTGCTAGAGGCTTAGCATCATATTTGTAATACAAAAGTCTGCATTAAAGTGAAAATAAAGTAAAATGGCCAAAAGATTGCTCATAAAGAATTTGATATGGAATTATTTCATTTGGTTCATTGAATGTTGTTACACTTACAGTTTCATTGTAAATGCAGAAGGTAAAAAGTTATTTTAGGGAGATAGAAGAGTATCAGTCGTAGTAGAGTAGAGAACTTTTCGCTGGCTTCATAAAAAATAAAATACTGAGGTTGGACACTGTGGCTGGGAACTGAAACAAAAAGCAGATTCACCCAAAAACCACAAAGCTAGATACGAATTTCGACAACGAAGTGATTCTGCTTTTTGTTTCAGTTTCCAGCCACAGTGGCCAACCTCAGTATTTTATCCAATGGCTCTCCGGTCTACGGACTTCAATCGCTATTTCAAACTTGTGGGCAAGATTAAACTTATTCCTTTAGATATAGGTTTTCTTAAACTTTGTAAGAGTCGCTCTCTCTTTCCGAGGCATATCTAGAACGCCGTCAGGGGCAATCAATCGCCTGATTGTCAAAAAACGATATGGTTCGGCAAGACAAAGCTTCTCAGTTTAGAGATTAGGTCTCTATACTTCATACGTAGTAGGTTGGAGTTGGAAGCCTATGATATTCATATGACGATAGTTAGTAATTTAGATTATGAGTTTGAAAGTTTCAGCAACTTTTAGCGACGAATGTTCGAGGTTATTGCTACAAAATGTCAGAACAAGTTAAATACCTTAAAAAGAAGTCATTAGAAGCAAAAATATCTAGGATTCACTCGCCGTGGGCTTCTAAAATCATAGAGAATCTTTCTTCCTCAAATTATACTAGAAAGGAGTTGGATTTGCTCGGCAAGGGCTTGGAATATGGTCATCTACTCGTGACCCCACCAGTCACAGACATGACTGCCAGGGTGAAGAGCTCAATCAAGCTTCTTGGCGAGCAAAGAAAATATTCAAAGATAACGACTTGAGAGTTGTTTATAAAGTTGATAATTTGAAGAACCTTCTGGGTCGGACAAAGCATACTATTGACTTCCGGCAAAAATCGGGCATTTACCAAATCTCTTGTAATAATTGCGAGAAAATCTATATTGGGCAAACGCAGAGATCGATAACAACAAGATTCAAAGAGCACATAGCTCATTTCAGATTTAATAGAGCAGAAAAATCTAGCGTAGCCCAACATATGATTGACTCGGGACATAAGGTAGGCGATAGTAACCTTAACCCTAAATTAGTCCCGTGAGTGAAAATTACACAACTAGTCACGCGGGTTCAAACGAACATGACCACAGTTGTTTTGAGAAGTAAAAAAAAATGGTTCTGATAAATTTTTCTGAATGTAATAGCATGTCTGTGGAATATTTAATGGAAAATACCTGCAGAGAAAATTAAATTTATTTCAAAAACAAATCAATCGCTATCAATACAGTCTGCACATAAAATTGTTGTGTGGGTTTTGCAAATGAATTTTTGACGTTTATTACACTTAACTGAATATTTGTTGCCATTCTTTCTTGGACACTTAACGCACCGCCTACGAGATGGTCCAGGTACTTTTGGTTGGGGTAAAACGTCATAGGATATATCCTGTTGAACCCGAATTCGTTTTCGTAAGTTTTTTGGGAGATACTGAGATGAAGAGCGCGTTACTTGCTGATTGGGATAACTGTTTCAGAAATACCCTCCTCTTAATTTCCGAGCTGTTTGCCTTTTTCATCTTATACACAACCAAGGACATTAAAAAAATTGAAAAATATAGCAATTGTCCATCTGTTGGTCCGTCTTCTCACGTTGTATGTTGCACAGAGTTGATCGCAAACGTCCACGCCTGCATTTGTACAGTTGTAGAAAGTTATCAGTTCTGGTTTGTGCAACTCTCCGGTGGCCTCATCAATCTTATCGTCATGGTGCATGCTTGATCACACTCTTGGAAGCCTTGGGCACATAAGACACCATAGTCATATCTTCCGTGAAACCAAAAAGATTACTTTTTGCGGGCCGTTCTCTACGTGCAAGAAATTCTTTTGTAATTTCTTTCTTATTCTTAAGTAACATACCAACCATCGTTAATTTGTAATCTTTGAGTAAAGATCTCACCAAAGGTATAGTGATATACCAATTGTCGGTTGTTACGTTGCGGTTGGAATTTTTTATTGCTTGAACCAATCGTTTTACGATATCAGACGGAGAATTACTGGTCCTATACGGACCCTCTGGTTGTTTTCCTGCGTAAATTTCAAAGCTTTTCAAATAAAATATCCTGGCATCGACCATATAAAAGACCTTAATGCCATATTTGCTGGGTTTGTTGGGCAAATATTGACGGAAACTGCAGCGGCCGCGAAATGGAATAAGCTGCTCGTCAATTGTGACATAAGCTCCTGTGGAATATGCTGCGAAACCGGTTACAGAAACGAAAACGAACATTTGTGAAACCAGAGAAATCGTCTCCACATCTGAATTTTGAAATTCTTAGCACCAAACTGAAGTAAGGGAAGATTTGAAGCTGTGATGAGCACTGATAAGTACACTTGGAGTCTATGCTGTGCCCAAATCATCGGGTTTTTAAAATGTGTGGTGGTGATTTGGGTTCTCAAAGTGTACTTACCAAACTAAATACCATATTTCTAAAACACGACTTTCCTTATTACTTGCTTTTCTAATTGAGTTCCTTGCATAATGGTTAGTCTGTAAATATATAAGATTTATAAAAGACAAGACAAGGAAATAAAAGGGGCAGTCCTAATTGGTCCACATCATGCGACACAGTAAAATATGTCTAAGACAGGAAACAAAATTCGTGGTTGGTGAATCTAAGATAGTGGACAAATAAATTTGGCAGCCAACGAACTGTTTAAATTAGCGATTCATAATTAAAGGATGCATCTACGGCAAAATATGTCTAAGGAAGAGACGAAGTTCGTGATTGGCGAATCTAAGACAGTGGACAAAGAAATATGGCAATCTGTGAATTGTTTAAAATTAGGTTTAATAATTAAGGGATGCGGCTACGTCAAAATATGTCTAGACAGGAGACGAAATTCGTGATTGGTTAATCTAAGACAGTGGAAAAATAAATTTGGAAACTAGCGAATTGTTTAAAATAGGAATCCATAATTACAGAATGCGGCTACGGTAGATATGTCTAGGCATGAGACGAAATTCGTTGGTGAACATCAGACAGTGGACAAATAAATATGACAACTAGCAAATTTTTTCAAACTGGGATTCATAATTAAATGATGCGTGCATCTAAGACAGTGGACAAATAAATATGGCAATTGGCGAATTATTTCAAATTGAGATTCATAATTAAAGGATGCGTCTACGACAAAATATGCCTAGACAGGAGACGACATTCGTGGTTGGTGAATCTAAGACAATACACAAATAAATATGGCAACTAGCAAACTGCTTAAAATTAGAATTCATAACCAAATGATGAGTGAATCTAAGAGAGTGGACAAATAAATATGGCAATAGATGAATTGTTTAAAATGGGGATTCATAATTAAAGTATGCGTCTACGGCAAAATATGTTTAGGCAAGAGATGACATTCGTGGTTGCTGAATCTATCACAGTGACCAAATAAATCTGACAACTGGCGAATTGCTTAAAATTGGGATTCGTAATTAAAGGATGCGTCTACGGCAAAATATGTCTACACAGGAGACGAAATTCGTGGTTGCTGAATCTAAGACAGTGGACAACTAAATATGGCAACTAGCAAATTGGTTTAAAATTAGGATTCATAATCAAATGATGGGTGAATCTAAATCAGTGCACAAATAAATATGGCAACTAGCGAATTGTTTAAAATTGGGATTCATAATTAAAGGATGCAGCTACGTCAAAATATGTCTAGACAGGAGACGAAATTAGTGATTGGTTAATCTAAGACAGTGGACAAATAAATTTGGAAACTAGCGAATTGTTTAAAATAGGAATCCATAATTACAGAATGCGGCTATGGTAGATATGTCTAGGCATGAGACGAAATTCGTGGTTGGTGAACATCAGACAGTGGACAAATAAATATGACAACTAGCAAATTTTTTCAAACTGGGATTCATAATTAAATGATGCGTGCATCTAAGACAGTGGACAAATAAATATGGCAATTGGCGAATTGTTTCAAATTGAGATTCATAATTAAAGGATGCGTCTACGACAAAATATGCCTAGACAGGAGAAGACATTCGTGGTTGGTGAATCTAGGACAGTACGCAAATAAATATGGCAACTATCAAACTGCTTAAAATTAACATTTACAACCAAATGATGCGTGAATCTAAGAGAATGGACAAATAAATATGGCAATAGACGAAATGTTTAAAATGGGGATTCATAATTAAAGTATGCGTCTACGGCAAAATATGTTTAGGCAGAAGACGACATTCGTGGTTCCTGAATCTAAGACAGTGGACAAATAATTATGGCAACTAGCGAATTGTTTAAAATTGAGATTTATAATTAAAGGATGCATCTACGACAAAATGTGTCTAGGGAGAAGACGAAATTCGTGGTTGCTGAATCTATGACAGTGACTAAATAAATCTGACAACTGGCGAATTGCTTAAAATTGGGATTCGTAATTAAAGGACGCGTCTACGGCAAAATATATCTAGGCAGGAGACGAAGTTCGTGGTTGTTGAATCTAAGACAGTGGACAACTAAATATGGCAACTAACAAATTGGTTAAAATTGGGCTTCATAATAAAATGATACGTGAATCTAAGACAGTGGAGAAATAAATATGGCAACTAGCGAATTGTTTAAAATTGTGATTCATAATTAAAGGATGTGTCTACGGCAAAATATGTCTAGGCAGGAGACGACATTCGTGGTTCCTGAATCTAAGACAGTGGACAAATAATTATGGCAACTAGCGAATTGTTTAAAATTAAGATTGATAATTAAATGATGCGTGAATCTAAGAAAGTGGAGAAATAAATATGGCAACTAGCGAATTGTTTAAAATTAAGATTGATAATTAAATGATGCGTGAATCTAAGAAAGTGGAGAAATAAATATGGCAACTAGCGAATTGTTTAAAATTGTGATTCATAATTAAAGGATGTGTCTACGGTAAAATATGTCTAGGCAGGAGACGAAGTTCGTGGTTGCTGAATCTAAGACAGTGGACAACTAAATATGGCAACTAGCAAATTGGTTAAAATTGGGATTCATAATAAAATGATGCGTGAATCTAAGACAGTGGAGAAATAAATATGGCAACTAGCGAATTGTTTAAAATTGTGACTCATAATTAAAGGATGTGTCTACGGCAAAATATGTCTAGCCAGGAGACGAAGTTCGTGGTTGCTGAATCTAAGACAGTGGACAACTAAATATGGCAACTAGCAAATTGGTTAAAATTGGGATTCATAATTAAATGATGCGTGAATCTAAGACAGTGGAGAAATAAATATGGCAACTAGCGAATTGTTTAAAATTGTGATTCATAATTAAAGGATGTGTCTACGGCAAAATATGTCTAGGCAGGAGACGAAGTTCGTGGTTGCTGAATCTAAGACAGTGGACAACTAAATATGGCAACTAGCAAATTGGTTAAAATTGGGATTCATAATTAAATGATGCGTGAATCTAAGACAGTGGAGAAATAAATATGGCAACTAGCGAATTGTTTAAAATTGTGATTCATAATTAAAGGATGTGTCTACGGCAAAATATGTCTAGGCAGGAGACGAAGTTCGTGGTTGCTGAATCTAAGACAGTGGACAACTAAATATGGCAACTAGCAAATTGGTTAAAATTGGGATTCATAATTAAATGATGCGTGAATCTAAGACAGTGGAGAAATAAATATGGAAACTAGCGAATTGTTTAAAATTGTGATTCATAATTAAAGGATGTGTCTACGGCAAAATATGTCTAGGCAGGAGACGAAGTTCGTGGTTGCTGAATCTAAGACAGTGGACAACTAAATATGGCAACTAGCAAATTGGTTAAAATTGGGATTCATAATAAAATGATGCGTGAGTCTAAGACAGTGGAGAAATAAATATGGCAACTAGCAAATTGGTTAAAATTGGGATTCAAATATAATGATGCGTGAATCTAAGACAGTGGAGAAATAAATGTGGCAACTAGCGAATTGTTTAAAATTGTGATTCATAATTAAAGGACGCGTCTACGGCAAAATATGTCTAAGCAGGAGATTACATTCGTGGTTGGTGAATCTAAGACAGTGTACAAATAAATTTGGCAACTTGTTTCATATTGGAATAAGATTTACTCGCTAAAAGGATTGTGCAATTAGATACATTGAGAAGAATTCTGCAAGGTCGGAGACGTCTAAAGTAAAAGCTTTCTAAAATTAAGTTGTCAATATCGACATAGATGTCCAGTGTAGTTATATTTAGCAAATTTTTCTTCTTTCACATGAATCATCAATTTTTTCCTAAATCGACAACCTGATATATTCGGAAAAAAGTTACGTGCAGCATAAAACGAGGTAAACCAAACCCCTGGCTGTAAAAACGTGCAATTAAAATAATTTTCACACGAATAAAGCGAATATAATAACCCAAAAGTAAAGCAAAAATTTAAATGTCTTCTTACGTGAAAAGTATGCCAAGCGTATTATGCAAAATGATAAAGCCAATACAATTAGTTAAAGAAAGCTATAGTTGCGTGACCACGTGAAATCATGCTTGGAAATGCAGTAAATATTTTGCGGTTGAGTGTTTTGTTTCATTTTGTTGAAATAAATACTACGCGTTAAGTAGGATACTTTATACGATGCTCTTAAGAGAAGCTTTACCATATACTATTTTCAGTTTATGTTTATTAATAAGACAAAGATATTTATTAAAATATACAAAAATAATAAATGGAGCTCACTGCTTCAACTTTTCTAACAATCAATTTATAAATGACCAAGTTGTAGGCTTCTAAAGTTTCAACATATTTATTGAAAATATAACAAAATTGTGGTGCCATTTTCAACTACCAACGAACGTAGTTGTTCAAGCTCTTACCATTTTTTTTTCTCCCTCAGGGCTCGTTTGTGGCTTTGCCGCCCCGATAGCACTGCAGCCCTTGGCCTATTGTGCATGCCCTTAGTCTCTTCACTCCACCCATTCCACAATTACTGTGCCCTGAACCAGTCTGCACAGTGATTGGTAGGGCGAGGTTTTATAATGCTCTGTCTTCCGTCTAGACTGACCGTAGATCAGTTGTCTTTTGCGGTCCAGGGCTTTACACTCGCACAATATGTGCTGGGCTGATTCCTCCCCTCGCCGCAGAGTCTGCATGCGAAGTCCCCCTCGAACCACCCAATTTTATGCAGGTGTTTATTGACGGCCATGTGTCCCGTCAAGAGACCCGTTATATTTCTGAGCTGTCCTCTGCTAAGATTTAGCAGCTCCACAGCTCTCTTTGAACCGGGTCGTCAATTATTGACTTCCCACGTCTGCTGAGTACACCTTGTGTTGGTTTCTGACCCAGGACTTAATGGCTCCCCTGGCAGTGCTCTTTGACACGCCGAGAGCCGGTGCTGGTCCCATAAATGGTTCTGCTGACCCTCTCTTCGCGAGACTGTCAGCTTCTGCATTGCCTTTGACCCCCGAGTGACCCGTCACCCAGATGAGGGTGACATCATTCTGCCCAGTCATGCCGCTCGTCTCGACACTCACTCACCAGCCAGGAATTTACCCGTGGGCTACTTAGGACCTTAAGGGCTGCCTGGGTGTCTGTGGCTATGAGGACCCGCTTGTTGGTGTAACCCCTCCTCTTTTTCTCCCGCACACAGTGCAGGATGGCGTACATTTCGGCCTGAAAGACCGCTGCATGGGCTCCGAGGGAAATACTATGACTCACCCTCGGTCCTTCCGAATAAACACCTGCCCCACGCTCCCCGCCGGATCCGTCCTTGAACCAGCGCGTTCCGTGATATGCCCGGCATCTCCTCCCGCCATGCCTCGCGGTCGGGGAGCCTTACCCTTAGTAAAATAAACTTACAACTTTGAGAAAAACATTCAGTTGTTTGGAGGCGGGCGTCATTTATATGTTACCAATTCATATAAACATTTCATAATAGAAAAACTATATATATATAATATATATATATATATATATATATATATATATATATATATATATATATATATATATATATATATATATATATATATATATATATATGATTAGTTTTGAAAACAAAATTTGTTTGCGAAGAAACTTTTTTTTTCAGAAAAACAGCTTGATTAGGTTTGCTAATGAACCCATTCAAGCTATTAACGAAGCGAAAATTATAAATTTGGCAGATAATTTTCATTTAGTAAATAGCTTAAATAAATTTATTAGCCAACCCGTTCTCACCAGTTTTTCTGAGAAAATTTAAAAGATTTTTCGGAAAATTTGTGTATCTTTGAAAACAAAAAGTTATTTTAGTAAAATTCTAAGTTTCTGGTTTTATAGAAAATTGATTTATAGTCATTTATTTTTTTCCTTCAGAACATATCATAAAAACAATTAAATTAACTTCACTGACTGGCTTAAAAAAATGTTTCTACAAAAAATGACTAAAAAATGTTCCCATAAAAATTTGAAAACAGCTTTTTTCTACAAAATTTGTAAAAACGTTCTTTCATGAGAACCTACAAAAAATTGATTTACGAAAACATACCTAAACAGTTGACTATGAGAGTTTATTGAAATTAGCTAAAAAGAATACGCGCACATTTGAAGCATTCTTTCGAAAGTGTTACCATCGATATCTCTCTATTAACAAAAAAATCTTGCGTTCTAACTCATTTTGAGAAAAATGCCCAAAGGTCAATTTTCTATGAAGCTAAAGAACTAAATTTTGCTACAACTGTAGATAGTGTAAGTATCTTTAAAAGAAACTTGTACTAGAAATTTCATTAAAGTTATACAGAAGATTTGCACAAGGTAACTTAATTCATATTTAGAAAAGTAAAGTATCCGCCAAATTATAAACGTAGCAGTTATTTTGCCTTACTAATCGCCAGTATGATTTCATTTTAGTCAACCTAATTAAACCGGTTTTTTCAACAGTAATACAATTATAATTCCAGACTCAAAGCTGACAAACTTATTTAGGCGTTTTAAACAAAAATGAAATCATGTTTAAAATGTAAGAAATCTGTGCACTATTGTTTCTCCAAACGTCAAAATAAAACATTAAAAAAACATACATTTATCGAACTGGATTTGATCGCGTAACCTTCTGTTTATGAGGCATCGCGGGACGTCTCTGAGATATGGCTATACATCAAAAAACGTTCTGTTTAGGTGATACCTTAGATCGGCTTCATGCCCGGGATATTATATTATGTAACAGTCGAATATATGTAACAGTCGAATTACCATTGAAACACACCCCACGACTGTTTCGGTCTTATATGACGTCTTATGTTTAAGTTAAAAGATAAAAGAAACTAGTTTAGACTCATTTTTATACCGACTTGGCTTGATTTTCTTTACATTCGTACTATATTATGCGACAGCATAATATATCTATGCTGCGCTAAAACTGTATTTGAGGCAGTTCGCAAAGCTACAAATATAGTGTCTTTTAATAACTGATTGAATCCCCCAGTTAAATAACAGTTACTCGTCAAGTTTTTAATTTCATGTCGTCTGTCATTTTCCATAATTGCGGCCAAGATTTCACGATTGTTGGTTCGGGTAGTATGTGTTATGCCTGGTATATATTTAGTTTGATTACCGTCGATGTATGGTTTTTACCTGTTGTGTGAATCAATCTACGCCTGGCAGTTAGCTACTCTGTCTGTCAGGCATTGGACCACTAAGTCGCCTCAACGCATGTCTTTGCGATTTTGTTTTTAATTTTGAAGAAACGCTACATACTGTGTACCAAATTACTTAAAATTTACAACATAGGTTTATTTGCACTATTTCTAGCCACATGTAAAGTCTCATTCCAGTTACTCTGATATTTACAAAAATATAGCGTTTTCAAAAAGTTTTCCCCGATTTTTCACCGTAAAAACTTGAGCATAAATGTTGATTGTTGTTGTTGTCTCTATGCTTTATATACTTCACAAATAAGACCAAACCAATACTGCTCCCACATCTGGGGTGTTGCTGCCGCTTCTACACTCGCTATCCTGGACTCCATTTAGAAGAGAGCTATACGTCTCATCGGTGACCCTACCCTCACCCAAAGGCTGCCATCCCTTGCCCACCGACGTGCCGTTGGTGACCTCTCTCTCTCTCTCTCTCTCTCTCTTTTATAGATATCTACACGGGCACTGCTAAGATGAGCTTTCTTCCATAGTTCCTCCACCTGCTGCCCCCAACAGATCTACCAGGGGAACAGAGCGAATGCACCCTTTTACTGTCCAGGTCACCAGACATAGAACATCTTGTTATGCCCGCTATTTTGTCCCGAGGACTTCCAAATTGTGGAATTCCTTGCCGGCACATGTTTTCCTTCTGCCCCGAACCTCCAAGTCCAGAATTAACAAGTTGCCTCTTTCCTCCTTGTTGACACCCACGGTACGATAGTATTTAGGATGTAAGCCCTCGTGGTGTGTTGTTGAAAAAAAAAGATTAACGAACTCGACCTCGGTATGTATATATATATATATATATATATATATATATATATATATATATATATATATATATATATATATATATATACATACAGGTGTTAATACGGTTTAACAGTATCACCTGAAAATAATGACCTGTCTCACACGAAATCCCTCTAACGGCTCTAAAATGACAATGGAAAGGATTACACATGATTTATAAGATATGCCTATACTAGTTTTATATATAGACTTCACCTCAACAAAGTGCTTACAAAATTTCTTATACCCACAAGGCATAATTTAATGAGTAGAATTTTGTTTCACTCTGACATTCGTTTCATATCTTAAAGATATAAAGTGATTTAGTTGTAAGTTTGTAAGCAATGATGTTTGTAATGTTAAAAAACGGTTTCAACAGTAATTAATATAAAAAATACATGGCTTGTTGTGTTACAACATAAAGGAAACGACGAGCAAAATTGATGTTACTTCTTTATTTTACAGTTAATAAAAATGCATTTTCCTCACAATATTTAACGTTATTTATGAGTGGGCAATTTCGTAGTCAAAGTCAAAGTTTAAAAAAGCTTTCTCTATAAAATTATGCGACAAAATAGATTGTTTTTCACAATATCCGTGCATTAGAACTTTGTGGAGGTACCGAATACCCTCAATTTTGAATTTGTGATGCCGTAGGTAATTCACAAATGTCTCTTACTGTAAAATATTTTCAAGGTTACATGGCTTCCGGTTAACCCGGAAGTCGCCAATAACTTTGTTAAATTAAATGTAATGTCCTATATTATAATGGATATTCGGATTCACCATAAACCTTCGTAAAAATTTATATTAGATTTCCCTAAACCTATCTTCAATTGTTTCAGCGATATTGTGATGTTCGTATATTTTGGGGAACTTTTTATCCTTATTTACAAAAGCATGCACTTTATACGCTTCTCAAGATAAAGGGCTAAAAAAACCATAAGCACCGAGATGGAGCTTCCATACCGTGTTCCCGAACTAGACTTTCATCATACAAAGTGTTCTAAATTTAGAGACAAACTTGGAGAGATTAAATGTGTCATGTCTTTTATCAATAGCACACCCTGTATATTATTGACAATTCAGGCATTTAATTTGATTCTACACCGGCCTCATATAAATTTCCCTATACATATTTCTAGTGAATTAATGGTTCGTGGCGTTTCTAGATAACAACCTCTTTTTTTAAAGGAAACACATTACACTACCCAAGAAAGGCGACCGAGACCTTGTGTTATAACAAAACATTCTATCAAATTTTGACAGCACATGAATTGTAGAACGTAACTTAATCTTGAAAATTGTTTGACTGTATGTTTGTATTGCCCACGTTGAAAGAATTAGAATATAATTAAATTGCAAAATAAGGAAGAATACTCAAATGCCGATATTTTAAATTTATTTTATACCCATGGGGAATGTGAGCAGAACGTCCAGAGTGTTTTTAACGTGAGATATCACATTCTACCGCCAATGAATACAGGGAAATTTGTGAGGATGGGGGAAAGATTTAGATTGACTGAAAGTATCAAAACTACACCAAACGATCAGAAGCGAGTTAATGAGAATGAAGACAACGTGATAAACGTTTTGGCTCATTTTCGAGTATCCGCGGAGTTCGATTCTTGCCGCTATTCGAGCTTTGGGAATATCGAATTCATCTGTGCATAGAATTTTACAATCACATATGTATCCATATTCAGAAATAATACTGCAAAGACTCCGGCCAGGCGACCATTTAAGAATTGAATTTTGCAAATTTATGTTTATGAAAATTCGAGATGGAAAATTTCCTGTCTAAAATCATTTGGACTAACGAGTCTAAATTTAGCAGAGAAGGGTTTGTCAACCGCAGAAAAGTTCATTTTTGGGCTTGCGAAATTCTTCGTTTGTTCAGAGAAGGTCATTTTCAAAAAAATTTCAGCTATAATGTGTTGTGCATTATCATGGACAATATGGTCATTGATGATACATTAATGAAAGGTTTTGCAAGTATTACGCGGAGTTGTCAGGAATTCCCTTGTAAGATTACCCCCAGATACGATACAAGGCGAAGTTGCTGGTATCAACTAGATGGCGCACCTGCTCACTCCACTGGAGATGCCTTTCGACAGCTAAGGGAGATGTAACAATTTCAGCTATAATGTGTTGTGCATTATCATGGACAATATGGTCATTGATGATACATTAATGAAAGGTTTTGCAAGTATTACGCGGAGTTGTCAGGAATTCCCTTGTAAGATTACCACCAGATACGATACAAGGCGAAGTTGCTGGTATCAACTAGATGGCGCACCTGCTCACTCCACTGGAGATGCCTTTCGGCAGCTAAGGGAGATGTTTCAGGACATATGGATTGGGCCCAGTGTTTCCTGGAGATGGCCCCCTGTTCGCCTAACTTAACGCCTGCTGATTTTCATTCAACTAGTTGCTCTACAAGAAACGCTCCTTATAGTTTCATATGATTAGAAATCACATTGTGGACAAGGGGATTTTTTTTTCGAAAAATATAAATATTTCAAAAATAATTAACCTTAGGTATGGAAAAGTCTATGCGGTGCTATCGGGGCGGCAAGGCCGCGGACGAGCCCTGAGGGAACAAAAAAAAATGGAAAAGTCTAACGAAGGTCCCCCTAAAACGACGGGCTAATCTAAAAATGCAAAAATATAGAGGGTAATATAACTAAAACAACAAAGTTGACGGCAACTTCTGGTACAACCGGATGCGCTAGCGGAATGAAAACATTTTCATTTAAAAGATTTAGGGCGGTTACCCAGGCAACCAAATTCTCAGGAACCAAATGTCACTTCAGCCATCGAAACGTCTAACAAGCCAGTTACGTGAAACATCATGTGTACATTGTTATTTTTTCCTCTACCTTCCCCAGCTCACTCAAATACATATTATTAAATCTCTAGTATTTGCTATTTATTTTTTCCAAGTTCCTTGTATCTAACACAGTATTAATTTATAAATTTAAAACTTTTAACATTATTGCGGGCAATATTTATTGGATGCCATAACTTGTGCATTCTGTGCTTTTCCGAAAAAATAACTGTAATACTGTTTAATGGGAACTGTATCCAGAGATCTTTTTCTGATTTGGTGTTAAACATTATTTCACATTTTAAAAATGTACTTACATATTTAATAAGTGTAAATCCTTAATAACAAGGTTACTCCTTTAACGCCTTATTGAAGTCTCCACTTGCAAGCTAAAATCACGTCTCAAGCAAGAAGTTAACTTAATAACCAATAAAAGTTAAGCCTCCAAGATTACTTTTAATAAATATTTTAATCACTAATTAAACTGTAACTGGATTTGACTAGAAGAAAAGCACCAAAATAATATCACATTCAATTTAAATTCTACCACAGAACTTGTAATTTGTTGTCGCTTTCTTATTGATTGTTCTTATATTTGTACCACGACTAAAATAATAAGTGGCTCGGAAGCACTACCGCGTGTAACGCGCTTGATGAAAGTCTATTGTCTGTAAACAAGCGTGATCACATAGCACTAAAGCACTTGTGAGTGACACAGAGACATTGGTGGACCTCGGGGGTCAGAACTGGCACCTCCAGGAGACACAGAGCGCCTCTCGTGAACGAGACAAACGTAGAGGATGCCATCACCTCGTCGAAGAAGTTGCCAGACGCGCCGAGTAAGATGTAGGGAGTTTGAAGATCGGAGAGAAACTGAAGGTGAGCTCTCTGTTACTTAGTCTGTTGAGAGAAAGACCGACCACCCAACTCGCTAGACCAATCTCTGTTGAGAATGTCTTATTCCCGGACCGACAATATAATAAAACACAATCACGACGAAATAAGACCGCGAGGAGATGATTGAGCCGTGGATTGCGAACTGCTAGGGGCACTCAAGATGGCCGTACGTGCGCCCCATGACAGAACTAATGATCTTCTCTGGCAATTTAGGGACGGCTGAACGGCCGCAATACGTTATTAGCATCCATCGTGTCCGGTATTCTGAACAAAGTGTCTTCTTTATAAGCTGCAACGAACTTGTAGAAGATGCTGGCTATCAAATCACCGTGAACGCATAAACAATAAATCCATCTGAGAATAATTGCTTCATCTATGTGAGCTTAAACACAGCGAGCTTTGACCATGAACAACACAAATGAATAAATCTATGTTTACATTTATTCACAGTTTGATTCGTACAATAATGAACTCGTACAAAGTTGATGAGATTGTTGATTTCTCAAATACCTTTTTGCATGAATTACTTTGATTAGGTACTCTATTTTAAATAACATTGATACCAAAAAACTGTTGCGTTGTAAAATTGTGACATCCATAAAGAATCAAGTAGAAAACAATTTTCAAACCTTTTACCCTCTTCGGTCATACATCCAAGCAAAAGTCAAACCCACTTCTCCATAATCACAGCATAATCTTATGCTATGCCATAATCGCGTTTTTAGTGAATTGTCGTAGAAAAAAGTCACTAATGGGGAGATCTAGACTTTTGAAAAAATTTCTTGAAACGAATGCCAATTAGAATTTTACACTAGAACACATATCCGGGGTCGGTTTCAATTTTTATGTTTATAAGATATGTTAGCCAGGAAAATCGGACCGGATTTTACAGGAAAATTTTGGGTGTCCTTTCGGAAAATTTGTGTATCTCTGAAAATACCAAAGCTATGGCAACCAAATTTGATACATAGGGTTCTATTGTTAAAGACAGGCTACATCGTAAAATTTAGATCCTTATAAATGGAAAAAAGCCTGGACGCAGCAAGTGCGTTATGGTAGTGAATTTTCATAGAAATGATCTGGCACAAAATATTTTATTATAACTTTTTTTTCTTGTAACATAGAAATCTAAATTTTGGCGCATAGTTTACTTTTTATATCGTAAATCTACCTACCAAATTTGGTTATCATAGATTTTTATTTTTTAAGATAAAATTTTTTTTCAAATGAAAACTCAAAATTTTTCTAGAAAACCTCGTACGATTTTTCTTATTAACAAACTTATCAAAGCCATTTACAAAAGGAAGGGACATGCCAAATTTTATCAAAATCGGCCCATTATTATTTGAGATAAAAATTTTTTTCGAATGAAAACTCAAAATTTTCCCGGAAAACCTCGTCCTATTTCCCTGACTAACAAACTTGTCAAGGCCATTTACAAAAAAAAGTACATGCCAAATTTTATTAAAATCAGCTTATTACTTTTTGAGATTAGAATTTTTTCGAATGAAAACTCAAAATTTTCCCGGAAAACCTCGTCCGATTTTCCTGACCAACGAACTTATCCAAGCCATTCACAAAAGAAACGTACATGCCAAATTTTATCAAAATCGGCCCATTATTTTTTGAGTTATCGGTGTGATATATATATATATATATATATATATATATATATATATATATATATATATATATATATATATATATATATATATATATATATATATATATGAGACATGCTTGGTTCTCGGGTTAAACCGCGTCCAGAATTTATGGAAACTTGACGTTTCGGCTCCTGTTTTGGAGCCATTTTCAAGAGGTAAAGGAAATATGTAAGGACACTCTAAGGCCTCAATCTGCCTACTCCTTCGAGTGATGGACAAAGGTGGGTAAAGGAAATATGTAATGACACTCTAAGGCCTCAATCTGCCTACTCCTTAGAGTGGTGGACAAAGGTGGGTAAAGGAAATATGTAAGGACACTCTAAGGCCTCAATCTGCCTACTCCTTAGAGTGGTGGACAAAGGTAGGTAAAGGAAATATGTAAGGACACTCTAAGGCCTCAATCTGCCTACTCTTTAGAGCGGTGGATAAAGGTAGGTTGGGTTGTTGTAGCTCGATTACGGGGCCTCAATCTGCCTACTCCCCAAATCTCGCCGGAGATCGTCTGTGAGGTCTCAGTGTGTTCAACCCTAGGCCTCAGAGAGATCTACGAGTTGCCTAGGGTTGAACACACTGAGACCTCACAGACGATCTCCGGCGAGATTTGGGGAGTAGGCAGATTGAGGCCCCGTAATCGAGCTACAACAACCCAACCTACCTTTATCCACCGCTCTAAGGAGTAGGCAGATTGAGGCCTTAGAGTGTCCTTACATATTTCCTTTACCTACCTTTGTCCACCACTCTAAGGAGTAGGCAGATTGAGGCCTTAGAGTGTCCTTACATATTTCCTTTACCCATCTTTGTCCATCACTCTAAAGAGTAGGCAGATTGAGGCCTTAGAGTGTCCTTACATATTTCCCTTTACCCACCTTTGTTCACCACTCTAAGGAGTAGGCAGATTGAGGCCTTAGAGTGTCATTACATATTTCCTTTACCCACCTTTGTCCATCACTCTAAGGAGTAGGCAGATTGAGGCCTTAGAGTGTCCTTACATATTTCCTTTACCTCTTGAAAATGGCTCCAAAACAGGAGCCGAAACGTCGAGTTTCCATAAATTCTGGACGCGGTTTAACCCGAGAACCAAGCATGTCTCACATTAAAGACCGCGGAAATCTTTCTGAATATATATATATATATATATATATATATATATATATATATATATATATATATATATATATATATATATATATATATATATATATATATATATATAAACATATAAAAATTGAAACTGACCCCGGATATGGGTTCTAGGGGTCCTAGTTCGCATTCATTTGCAAAAATTTTTTCAAAATTCAAAAGTCGGGATCTCCCCATTAGTGAATTTTTTCTACGAAAATTCACTAAAAAGATATAGACATTTAAAGAAAGAATCTGGGTGCCACTAATGATCATAGACTGGCACAAAACCAAGACATTTTGTATGGTTGTCAAAATCTATTCAATATTACAGACAAAGATTAAGTTTTCATGACGCGAAAAGGTCGAGGAATACTAGAAAAATAGTTTTGAAAATTTTATTGTTTTTCTTATTAAAACGTCAAAGTCGCGATTTGAAACGCCAAATTGAAAATGTTTAAACAAAGATCTGTACGAATACGGGTCATGTAAATGAAATGTCGTAAAAAGTGTGTTTCACAAAGCCTGACGTGTCTGCTCCACCCGTCGTGGTTTTTCATTTTACAAAATATTATAATTAGTATGCTGTACTGAAGAGCTCTAATTAGAGCGAAACCTGTCGACGGTTCTAATTGTGGCGAGAATACATCTAGCCTTACATACATTGTCCCTATATTAGGGTAGAAATGGACCAGGGCTGACAATTTACTAAATTGTTAGTTGGTTGTATACAGTCTCTATTTTTAACACTTTGTGTTATTTGGAGCTGGCGTAACAACATACTACTTGGTTCCGTAACTAGGCGGCGGTACGTTGCTTCGTGTCTTTCCGCTCACTTATATGTTTTTTAGTTCTTTATTTAGTTGTAATAACGGGATTATGCGATTATTTAGCGAATGTTCGAAAAAATATATCAACATATTTAAATTAACTTTGATACAAAAAGGCAAAAAATAGTGCTGCAAATTGGATCACAACTTCCACATAGCTGCGATAATCTACTCTCTCTAGAAAGACACTCTCATGAAATGAATTTAGGGTCCATGACTTGATCACAAAGAAAATATTCATATTCCGGTACCGTTAAACTTCTGAAACGTTATATTACTCAAGTTTCAACGAAAAAAACCAAATCACCCCTTATTTGTCCCCTACCCCCTGAAGCCATCTCGCCCAAAAACAGTTCCAAGCGTTTCTTTGTCGGGTACTAACCGGATACAAAATTTGAAGATGATATCTCAATTCGTTAAAAAGTTATTGCGCCTATTAACATACAGACGTACAGGCCGACAGATCAACAGACAACAACATTTTGATTCCAGAACCAAATTTTCTATATGTTTTCAGGCCTTTTACGCTGTTTCAGCAAAAAAAATTAAATTTCTGTCACCGATGTTCCAGCCTCACGCGTTTAACCCGTAATTTAATTTCAGCACAGAATACCATATCTTTGATGAAATTGAAAATTTTATAATCAACAAACCCTAAAACGTTATATTACTCGAGTTTTAACGAAAAAATGTTAATTTTTACCCAATCACCTCCCATTCACCCCCCCCCCCCCAGCTATTTTACCCAAAAATAATCCAAATCGTTTATTTGTCGGGTGCTAACTGAATACCAAATTTGAAAACGATATCTCAATTCGTTCTAAAGTTATCGTGGCTGCAGACAGACATTCATGACCAACAGACACAAAACATTTTCGTTCTCAAAACACATTTTCTATATGTTTTGACACTTTTTACGACGTTTAAGCGACAAAAATGCCTACGCCATACTTCCACACGTATTGACGGTGTGGAAGTAATAATTAATTAAATAGGATTATGTATGTTTACATTTTTTTTATATTTCAACAACACACCACGATGGCTTACAGCCTAAATACTATCGTACCGTGGGTGTCGACAAGGAGAAAAGAGGCAACTTGTTAATTCTGGACCTGAAAGTTTGGAGGTTCGGGGGAGAGTGAAAAAACATGCGCCGGCAAGGAATTCCACAACATGGAAGTCCTCGGGACAAAAGAGAGGGCATAACAAGATGTTCTATGCCTAGTGACCTGGACAGTAAAAGGGTGCATTCGCTCTGTTCCCCTGGTAGTTCTGTTGGGGGCAGCAGGTGGAGGAACTATGGAAGAAAGCTCCTCTGAGCTGTGTCCGTGCAGATATCTATGAGAGAGAGAGAGAGAGAGAGAGAGAGAGAGAGAGAGAGAGAGAGAGAGAGAGGTCACCAACGGCACGTCGGTGGACAAGGGATGGCAGCCTTTGGGTGAGAGTAGGGTCATCGATGACACGTATAGCTCTCTTCTGAATGGAGTCCCGGATAGCGAGTGTATAAGCGGCAGCAGCACCCCAGGTGTGGGAGCAGTATTCGAGGTTTGGTCTTATTTGTGAAGTATATAAGGTATAGAGATTAGCTGGTGAAAAGTATTTGCGAACCTGGAAGAGGAAACCTAATTTCTTAGCAGCCGGTTCTGCAATTGATGTGACATGTTGGTGCCAATTGAGATTTCGATCCACAGAAATGCCAACAATTGAAAAGGACTCATTACTTTGAATAACTTGGTTGTTTATTGTGATGGGTCTAGGGCTGGTGTAGCTCTTATGAGAAAGAAAGCAAGACTATGATTTGGTGGGGTTGAATTGTACAAGATTTCTACTTCCCCAGTCTAAAATTTTTTGGAGATCCACGGAGACAGAACCCTCCATGAGTCTGCGATTCGCATCTAATTGGGCTAAAGAGACAGGCTTAGAATATTGTATATTTGATTGGAGAGTGCTGTCGTCCGCGTAACTGTGAATTGGGTTGGATGTGCTAGAGAGGAGGTCATTGATGTGGAGAAGAAACAAAGTATGGGCTAAAGCTGAACCTTGAGGGACTCCTGCATTAATTGGATACAGTTTAGAAGAATGGCCATCCACGACAACAGAAATGCTCCAGTTGAAGAGGAAATTTGCTGTCCACGTACAGAGTTTTGGTGCTAGGCCATAGGCCGGTAGTTTATTAAGCAGCGCTACGTGCCAGACCTGGTCGAATGATTTGTATATGTCTAGAGCGACAATCTGGGATTCACCGTGTAGTTCAATAGACTTGTTCCAAGAATAGGTGACAAAGGAAAGGAGGTCGGCAGTAGATCTGCGCTGACGGAATCCATACTGCCTGTCGTGGATTAGACTGTCTTTTTCAAGAAATTTTAGTAATTCGGTGTTTATATACTTTTCCATCACTTTAGAGACGACTGAAAGGAGAGAAATGGGCCTGTAGTTGCTAGGAAGTGCTTTGGATCCTTTCTTGGGGACTGGTTGTACCCGAGCAGTTTTCCAGTTACTAGGGAATATGACTCTATTGTAAGATGTCTGAAACAGACCAGTGAGGACAGGAGCAAGTTCTGGTGCGCATTTTTTGAGAACAATTGCTGGGATCTCGTCAAGGCCAGAGGCTTTCCTCTTCCTTTTGGTTGATAAATTGTTTTCACATGTTTCCACAAATGTCAAATGAGAGTTCAAAGTGAGAGACTTAAATAACGTTATTACGTTCTTATTTCCGACAGCTTGTGACATGAAAATATGAGAATTTTTCCTCTTATGTTTTTCTTTACCTCCACGGGTTCGACTTTCCTTAAAAAGTTAAAAATAAAACTTTTTTTTAAAATTTTAATTACAGATTACCTACATAAGTAATTTAAATTGTATGTATTTTGTCAGTAAATTTTGCATAAAAAAATACCTGATGTTAAAATTCAGCATTTTTTTAAGTATACCGATAAAAATCTAAATATTGTTAGTAGCTAACTAATTTAGCTGTTTTCAAAATGTACAGTTTTTGCAATATTCAACTTTTCCGTGTCAAACTTTGACAGCTTATTAGCGATTTTTTTTTAAATTCGCTAATGAGGAAATCTGTGTTTATATATATATATATATATATATATATATATATATATATATATATATATATATATATATATATATATATATATATATATATATATATATATCCGACCGATAACTCAAAAAAATAATGGAGCAAGTGGCTTGGATAAGTTTGTAAGCCAGGAAAATCGGACCAGGTTTTCTCGGAAAATTTTGTGTTTTCTTTCTAAAAAAAATTCATATCTCCGGAAATTACAAAGCAAGGGCAACCAAATTTGGGCAGTTAAAAAACAAGTTTAGGAGTTTTCCTCAAAACGTCAAACTCGCAATTTTAATCGTCAAAATTGGCAATGTTTAGGCAAAGAACGTGAAATAAATACGGATTTTGAAAAGAAAATGTTGCAAGAAGAGTGTTCTGCAAACCCTTAAGTTTCAGATTCAACCGTCTTTGTCCTTTATTTTACTAAAATATTTCCAGAAAATTCCTTTCAAATAGACCCTTTCTCTGATGCTTTGGCTGTCGGTTTAGTTAAGTTGATGCTTTCGCTGTAGGTTTAGTGAAGTTTATGGTTTAACGGTCTATAATTTTTTTTAGCTAATTTTCGTAGAACAAATTCGTTGACGAATTTTTTGAATTTTTTACCGAAATATGATGCGAATTTTCGGTAAATTTGCAGTTTAGCTCCCGAACGCTTTTCAAAAAACTGTTTTCACAAACCTGCCTAGAGCCTCCCCTGCATCCACAAACCCCAAGAAAAAATTCTTGTTCACACTCCTCAAGAAAGTTACGGGACCAGGAGTGAGTAGGGGTGTATAATTTTTTTAGCTGATTTTCGTAGAACAAATGCGTTAATGCATTTTTGCATTTTTTATCGAAATATGATGCGTTTGTAAAAAAAAATCTGGACGCAGTAACTGCGTTTTGGTAGCAAATTTTCGGTAAATATGCAGTTTAGCTCCCGAACGCTTTTCAAAAAACTGTTTTCAGAAACCTGCCAAGGGCCCCCCTGGATCCACAAACCCCAAGAAAAATTTCTTGTTCACACCCCCAAAGGAGGAGTAGGGTGCTGGGCGGGGTAGGTAGTAAAAAGGAAATATAAGCAGAAAATTCGAACAAAGCGGGCTTGAAAGCTGTCTTTTTCACATCTTGAAGCCATATCCCCCTTGAACCCTGCCTACCCCGCACAGCACCCCTATTCACTCCCAGTCCCGTAACTTCCTTAAGGGGTGTGAATAAGAAATTTTTCTTGTGGTTTGTGCATCCAGGTGGGGTCCTAGTAATGTTTCTGTAAACAATTTGTTGAAAAGCGTTCGGGAGCTAATCTGCAAATTTACCGAATTTTCATTAAATCCTTCAAATTTCAATAACTCAATTTGCTATTAACGTAAGCTTTGTTGGTTAGAAAACCAACATTTAAGTTTATTTTCGGAAAATTATTGTATATTTTCAAACCATAAGTAATTTTGATAAAATATAGTACATTATTTCTACTACATAGGCTATACCGGTAATCAGATTGATGCCTCGCATTTGCTATTAAAAACATTTTTATGGAAATTCACTTCCATAACACACTTGCTGCATCCAGACTTTTGAAAAATGTTTATATATTTTCAAACAATAAATTTATTTCGATGAAATATGGTACATTGTTTCTACTATATAGGCAACCAAGTTTCATGCCTGCTTTCACCAAAGAAATACATTTGCTATTAAAAATATTTTAAAGAAAATTCGCTACCATACCGCACTTGCTGCGTCCAGAGATTTTTTAAAACATGATAGCTGTTACCATAGCAACTTAAATTTACTTACTGGAAAGTTTCCAGGCTAACTACGTATGAGTATCCTCAAAGCATTATTTCTTAAGATATTTGGCAATTAAAAGATGACGTAAGACTAATAATGTATATAAGCCAGCGATTCACTTTAAACAAAATATTTATAACTATGTCGGAGACCTATTTATTTTAGCTATAAAAAATTATGAAATAAGTGAATAAGTATGTAAGGCTGGAGGCATTCTCGCCATCACTAGAAACACAAACCGGTTCCGAGCACATCAGCGTGTGAATACGTGACAACAATAAAAATCCATCCACAGCGATTTAGCTACACCTAGCCCATCTTTTATTGTGAATATATCGCAGTAGCAACTTCCCGTGTGTTACTAGGTATTATCTTTCCCCAACAGCGCTAATGAGCACAAAATCTTAATACATAGAAACTTTGTAGAACGATGTTTAAACAGTGGGTTTCTTCAATCTTTTCCCTAATATATGGATCAATGTATACATTTTAAGGCTGTGAAATTAGTCTTAGTGAATATAATTTACGGCCCTCTAAAGATGTTTTTTAAGTTTCAGTATCGTTGTCTCTTTTAGAGTAAAAAAGAAAAAAATCCTAAAAATTACATAAAGTTGTACAACCCGCTGAATAGAGATTATATAAAATGTCATTTCAACCACATTGCACTCTGCTCTCACAGTGAGATCCTGATGCACTATCTGCTGTTTCCAGATATTAACAGACAAAAAGCGAACTACTGAAGAAGCGGAGAGTAGACTAGTAGGGTAATTAATGTTCTTGTAATGGCTGCGGATTATAATCATTATCATTATAATGAGTGGATAATTCCCCTGCAAAAAATGTCATTATATATTCCCCCTTAACAACAATCTAAGCAAGTAATAAATTCATCTTGCATAGCGACTGGCCTGAAAACAAATTAACTTTTGATCCAATTTTAATATAGGGTTACCATCGCCACCTGTTATACAAACAATTTAAGACTAGCGTGCAGTAAAACAAAATCGAAAACAAAACTGGACTGGAATTTAACGAAGCCGTTCTAAGTTTGCAGGTCGCAGTTGCCATAGTCATGCAAATTTCAAATAAAACACAAAGGAACACTAAGAGGTTTCACGAAATTTTAGGCAACTAAATGACTTAATGAATATATCTCATTTCCACTTTAATAAATTCAAGATTTTGCATAAAATAGTTCCACAGACCACACAATCTTATTTGTGTGTGTTTTGTTTCTTTAACGTCGGCCTATATCCGCGACTATGGCCAATCACCGACGCCAGGGAGCAGTTTCACCTCACTATCCTGGAAATTTTGCCGAACCCCTGTCTTTCTGTAAGGAGGGTAGGGATCTTTAACGTGCCCAACATCGCATGGACACGGGACCGACGGCTTTACGCCCCCTCCGAAGGGCGAAACGTGCAGACATTCAACTTGCTCAAATACAATGCCAGAACCTCGGTTGATGTTAATTTTACAGTTTGTACTGAAAAAGTGAAAGGAGTACGCCGGGATCGAACCCAGTACCCTTCGGTTCAAAGGCACACGTTCTTACCTCTGAACCACCGAGGTTCATACAATCTTATTTAGGGTCATGAATTTTCTGATGGAACAATCGCTATAAGCATAGTTATTCTTATTTCATAAAATAATTTCGTCAAATTAAAACGTTCACAAATATTTCTCTGCTTTTGAGAGAACGCTCTGTGTAGCTTTTTTGATAACTCTGTTACTTAAACTACTACAGGCTTCACGAATTCTATCTTTCTTGTTTTCAGGTTCTAACCCATAAAAAATCTAACAGGGTTAAGTGCGGATATCAAGGTGGCCAACGAATTGTTGCGTTTGTTCTTATCTATGTTTTTAAAATTCGCTCAAGTTCAACCTCCACAAGTCTACTGTTATGTGGAAGAGCCTAATCTTGCTAGAAGATTTATCTCATCGTCGTGAGTGGAAAACCTTCCTAGCGCATTATTAATAAACTCAAAATACATGTCACTATTTAAACTGTCGGCGAAAAAATATGGTCTCAAGATTGTATCATTGAGAATGTAAATCTGGCATTTAAAACCGCAGTGGACCTGGTAATATCTGTTTTCATTGGTATGCCATTTTGGACGACATATTCATGTCTTGTTTTATTAAACGTTCTATTTACAGTAAATTTTGAGTCGTACCACCATTAAAGTGTATTCACAAAGTTACTATATTCTTGTGTTTTCATTATAACCCATTCGCAAAATTCGATTCTTCATAAATGTTCACCAGCGTGTAAATAGTGGGTTAAACAATATTGGTTTGGGTGTTACTTGTATTTTCGAAGTATGCGATTAATACTACTATGTTAAATGTTATACATTACCATTTCAAGAAAAGGTTTAATTCAATTAATTCACTTTTCTCATTCCCCGTATAGTAATGAGTCCTTTTAAGAAATTTTGAAAGATCCACAATTAATTATATTACTGCATAGCCTTTGGAACATTCTTTTCAAAAGTTATCTCCTACCTCTGAAACTCTAAGGAAATAAGTTAGCCGCTGCAACAGTTTTACAGACATTCTGTGTAAATTATATAATCTTCATCTGTGTAATTTCGCACAATAATTGCGTTAATAATATATTGAGAGTAATAAATACGTAGTTTCGACGATATTTCAGTTCATTTAGTAATTAGGTAATTAGGTATTAACAAACTCAAAATGGAAAATGATTCCCTGTATGTATATTCCTCTGATTCTGGTATTGTCATCATGTAATCTATTAACTAATATATTATTTACTGCCAAGATGCTTCAGAATAACCAAGGCATATACCTGAGCCAAATCCATCATTTTTGCTTTATCCTAAAACTCACCGATGGAATAAGCATATCTTTTCCTAGCAATAATCTTTAAGAACCTCTGTTGTATAACTTCAAGCTTTTTAGGTGAGCTTTTGCAAGACCACCCCATCCGATAATTCCATATATCAGGTGCGGGGAGACCAAAGAATGATACAGTGTCTTAGGATCATCAATTTCAAGGAAATGTCCAGGATATTTAAATTTTCTACGGAGACTCCTCAACCTGAAAACGATTTTTATTAATATGGGGCTTACAGCGTATATGTCCGTCAAGCATAACACCCAGCTATTCTAACGATTTAACAGATTCAAGATGAATATTACCTAGTTGTAGTGGCGTATAAGATGGCTGGTTACTGTTCTCTATTGAAAACACCATATACTAAATTTTTCCCATATTGACCGTTAATAAATTGTCACCAAACCATTTCTTCATTATACTAAAACTTTTACAAGCCATTGTTCCTACTTCATCACAGTTTTTGCCAGCGAGCAATGCAACGGTATCATCAGCAAAGATCTGGAAATTACCCCACAATCAACACTGAGAAGGTTGTTATGATAGATATTAAACAATATCGGATCCAGAACAGTACCTTGTGGTACTCCATACTCGAGTGATTTAAAATCGATTTTAGCCTGCTCCACTAACTTTTCATTAGTCCAAGCTAAAGCAGTGATATATTTTTATGTACTAGTTAGCGGGCAAAATTCAAAATTAAAATTAAAAATTAACCTCGTACATAACTTTTGTCTCTCAGTCTAATTATATTAATTTTAAAACACCAGCTACATTACAAGTAATTCATGATTATTATTTTCAAAGTCGTCAAAAGATTATAAAGAATAAACACTTATTCACTATACAAGCTGAAACTGATGTAAACTTCACAGTTTTTGAATTCTTTTTCCCATTTACTTGACATCAACATGAAATACTAATGCATGTGACTCATGTGTGTAGGGGAGAATGAGCTAGTTTGAGGGATATGGATTATGACAGCACATCAAGCACAATTTTAAAAACTCGTAAAGTCTTGTGAAAATAGATTTTAAATAGCCAGCCGTCATCACAGAAATGTTATTTTAGAATAAACTTAATTACCAGAAGAATTTTATTTTTGTTCTCGGGACATTAACTTTGTTGTACTGCATGCTGAAAGATGGTGTAAACATGGATCTTATGATCTTCTATATGCTCTTCTGTCTTGTGGGAAGTATCACACATTGTCTAACAAATGCGGGGACATGTATTTTTAGCTCGAATATAAGCTGAGTGGGTTAGACATGTCAGGTTATTTGTTTTCACGTCAGAAAGTTGGCAGTTTTTTTAAGGAATTTAAATTTTGCAATTATTAGCCGGGAATCTGGGTTAAATCAGTTAAATGCGAAACATAAAATGATTAATAAGTATATAAATATTCTTGACACATCCAGTACGTTGTGGTACCAAATTTTCATTAAAATTCAGTCCATAACAACTTGTTGATTACACAGGTAATTAAAGTGAAAAAATAAATTTATAATAATATCTAGCCCCCTGGGCAACACTGTGGAAGCCAAAAAGTAAAAGCATGCTTTGTAGTTTTTAATAAATTCATTTAATAAATATTATTATTACTATTATTATTATTGTTTACATTTAATAAGCTGTTAGAAATACTTAGGTTATTAAATTCGCCATTCTGAATTTGACAACATTTATCAACAAACAAAAAATTATACGATAAGCAGTCTAGATTGGACCTTATTTAATGAGTCGTAAGGCCTTCGGCCTCTCAGCGCTGCGACTCTTTTGTGCATGACTCTTGCTTTTTCTTCTGATAGTTGCCCAAAAAGTTCAGGTTTTGTATGTAGTCTACTATCTTGGGAGCTATTTTGCATATTTTCTGTGGTGTTAGTCACGCCTCCAAGCTATTTGAGACTTCTGCGGAACTGAGCTACGCAGTCGCATAGACAATGTCCTGTGTAGTGTAATGGCCACTCTACTACCATAGCATATATATATATATATATATATATATATATATATATATATATATATATATATATATATATATATATATATACGTAAACAGATAGACACTGAAACCAACTCCGGATGTGGGTTAAAGGGGCCTAGTTCGCGCCCATGTGAAGAAATATTTTTAAAATTCAAAAGTCGCGGTCTCCTCATTAGCTAATTTATTCTGTGAAAATTCACTAAAAATTATAGAGTATGAAACCATAAACAAATATTTTAGTAAAATGTAGGACAATGACGGTTGAAGATAAAACTTAAGGCTTTATAAAATACGTTTTTTGTGACATTTTTTCTACATAGCCCGTATTCATTTCAGGCTCTTTGCCTAAATGTTGCCAATATTGACGTTTTAAATCGCGATTTTGACGTGTTAGTAAGAAAATCTATAAAATTTTCAAAGTAATTTTTTGGTATTTCTTGACCTTTTTGCCCCAAAAACCTAATCTTGGTCTGACATAGACACTGTATTTTGTTACCCACTTAACATATTTTAATTGATTTTATGCGTTGTCATCAGTGGCACCCAACATTTTTAAAATACCAATAACTTTTTTTTATTTTGGGTTAGAGATCTAAATTTTCGTGTATAGCATACTTTTAGTGATATTTCGTCGCCTCATCAACGATTTTTTTCTAAGAAAATTAGCTTAAAATTATAGACCGTTAATCCATAAACTTAACAAAAACTACCGCCAAAGCATCAGAGAAAGGGTCTATTTGAAATCAAATTTCTGGAAATATTGTAATAAAATGAATGGTTGAAATTTAAGGGTTGCAGAACACTTTTCTTGTAACATTTTCTTTACATAATCCGTAATTCTTTCAAGTTCTTTGCGTAAATGTTGCCAGTTTTTTGTTATTTTCGGACATATAATTTTTTCCGAAGAAAAACAAAATATTCCGGGAAAACCTGGGCGAATTTTTCTGGCTAACAAACTTATGCAAGCCACTTGCAAAAGGGAGGCACTTACCAAATTTGATCAAAATCGGCCCATTATCTTTTGAGTTATCGGTGTTGATACATACGTACATACATTAGTACTCCTCATTAGTGAATTTTTTTAAGAAAATTCGCTAATAAGGAAAGGTGTACAATAAGGATGCCCAATATTGCCAAATTATTCAACTTATTTATAGAAAACACGATAAATAGGCTGAAAACAGACAGCATGAATCAGAGCGCTGATAGGAAAAACAAGACTAGGATTGCAAATGATGCTCGGTGTATGTAGAGTTAAGAAAAATCAAACTAAAAATTAATATGACAAAAACAATGGTAAAAGACAAGTAAATACAGGACTGTGAAAATGTTTATAAAGCTAATTGGCCAACAACTAGAAAGTAGAAGCGTTAACATACCTTAAAAGTATTATTACGCATAAGAGAAAATGAAGAAAATAACTGAAGGGGGTATTGCAATGGTAAGACAAGCATTTAATAGGCATTCATCAAGTCATACGTATGAAGTGTTGTAATAGATGAGGCGGAAAGCTGGACTTTGACTAAGCAGGGCATGAAGAGAATAGAAGCTTTTGATATGTAAACATGAAGACAAATGATAAAGATACGGTACAGCGATAGAAAGACGAAGAAAGTTGTGCAAGGAGAGGTAAGAGAAAAAATATGCTTGCTGAAGGAAATTGAGAGGAAAACAAAAGTTATTATACAGATTCTAAGACACAATAACTTTGAGGAACACACTTCAAAAACAAAGGAAAAGGTAGAGCAAGAGGAAAACTTCGGGAAATTCTGCTACAATTGATGAAGCTACAATGAAATAGAAAATGGAGACAGTAAATCATTGTTGTTGCGACAACACGGCGACATGGCCTTTAGATTGTGATGATGATGCATTATGTAAAACTACAGAATCATGTCAAGAAATTAAATATATTTACGGACTGCCTTCTCTTTCATTCAAAATGTCTTCTGATCAGTGAACCCAGACCCATCACCTGTGGTCGAAAAATGTGCTCAAATGGTCAGTGACACCTAAAACTGCCACTTATGAAAATAAATACAAACTAATTTTACAAAAATATTTTTTAACCAACATTAGTAACAAAATATGAGCAGTTTGGATGAGGTCAAACCTTAATGTATAAAAGAAATAATCCGATCAAGATTATATTAAATCAGATTTCGATAGTGTGTTTCATAAGATAGAGGCAGGATATTCATTATGAAGTAATAGGTTGCCAGGAGAGCTATTTGATACTTCTAAACTGGTTATTATTCTGAAATATAAATTATATGGTTGATATCGTGATAAGATCGCCTCATAATCAATGAATTAATGTATCATAAATAATTTCACGAGTCAATTAATGATAGCCTCTCTCTACTTTCGGTAATTCTAATAATAATAAATTTTAGGATACGGCGTCTATAATGTATGCTGCCTTATCTACAAACAACTATAATTAAATAGATCTGAATGTAAAATTTATGAAGACATTTGGTTTTTTCTCTTCCTCATTCTGTTAGTGAAGACATAATTACGGTGTTTGAATATAATATAATTTTGACACAAGTAATTCTAGATAATCTAATACACAGAATGCTGCAGAAATAACAGATTAATAAATTACACAAATATATTTTCATGTTCAGTTTTACTGACTTTCGTTAAACCTTTGATATACGTACAATTGTATTTTTCAGTATAGGTCAGTCAATCAGTGAGTTCAAAAGCCATCAAGTTTTATTTAGATAAAACCTCACTACTTGAAACAGAAAGCAGAATCTCAAACAAAAAAACACATAAACAATAACAGGGAGTTATGAGCTAGATTCGACAACGCAGTTGTCTTCATCAGGAGCTGTACGAGCAACATTATCTTATTTATGGCGCATTGAAAAGGAAACAGACCGATTTGCGTCCAGAGATTTTTTTTTTTAAGAAACGCTGAAACTCGTCAATTTTAATATTGAGGGGGACATGTTTTGACATAAAACTCAACTTTCTCACATCAACAGGGGTAAGGGTGGTGATAATAACCCTTATATTTTTTTAAATAGGGAACATGGGTTGAGTGTTACATCATTTGAAAGCTCTTTCTTTTCTGAATTCAGAACGCTAATTTTTTGGTTTTAGTTTTATCAACTCGTTTAAAAATTATTCACAGTTGAAGATGCAAAAACGCATTTCGCTCATTCCGATAAGAAATGTGCTGGTAGTCAATGTTTCGTTGGTTTGTAAACAAAAAATTGACTATCAGAACATTTCTTATCGGAATTGGGGAAATGCGGTTTATTATTTCAGTTTATCGGTTGGTTTGGCACTTGATAGTACTACCGAAAATTAATTTCACAATGGTGTATATTCTGTAGAATAAAGAGTTGAAATAATTACTCTTTTTTTCAAAAACAATTACTGTGCCAACCGGACCGCAAATTTGTTTAATGAACGACATCCGAACAGACATGTTAACATAAAATACATTTTCGAGTTAGTTGCAAAGTTTCGACAAAGTGGTTCAGTAGCCAACAAAAACGGAACCCTGAACGTGAATTTCCGGTTAGAAATGAGACTACTGAGATTGAATTTTTAGGACAAATTGCTGCAGACCCAACTTTGAGCACGAGAAAATTGGCCACTGTTTCGAACATCAAAAGAAGAACTATTCAGCGAATATCGAAGCATCATAAATTTCACCCGTATAAAATTCATCTTGTACAACCAACTAAATGAAGATGATTTTGATCGGCGGCTGGAGTTTTGTGAAGTTATGACTGCACGAATAGCTGATAACGGGAACTTTCTGTCCAATATCTGTTTTTCAGACGTTTTTATTAAACTCCACAGTCAATCGTCATAATTGTCATTATTGGGCAGTTAATAATCCAAGAAATTTTCACGAAATCCACACTCAAACTCCACAAAAATTGAATGTCTGGACTGGCATTTTTGGAGACCGTTTAATCGGACCAATTTTTCTTGATGGCAATTTGAGTGGCGAAACGTATTTGGAGTTACTAGAAGATATAGTTTACCCTCTACTAATTGACATTGTTGAAAATGATGATCGCTATTAAGAAAATCAATTAGTGTTTCAACAAGATGGAGCTCCTCCGCATTTTTACAACGTGTTAGGGAGTTTTTGAACAGAGAGTTTCTAGAGCAATGGATTGGACGTAGAGGTGCTATTGAGTGGCCCCCTAGATCACCGGATTTAACTCCTTTAGGCTTCTTTCTATGGGGCCATTTAAAGAGTAGAATTTTCGCAGCAGAACCGGACTCTCTGGAAGAATTACGACGACGCACTGTTAAAGAATGCCGTCTGATAACTCCACAAATGCTCCAGAATGTCAGAGCTCGTTTTGAACAAAATTTGTACTTTTGTATGGAAGCTGGTGGTCAACAATTTGAACACTTACTTAACTGAATAAACATTTTTAAACGTTTGGTTTTGCTTTTTAGTTTTTTTTAACGAAAAATTCACTAATCAATGCATTTCTTATCACAATGAATGAAATACGTTCTTGCAACTCCAACTGTGAATAATATTTAAACGAGTTGATAAAACTTCCAAAAAAATTAGTGTGCTGAATTCAGAAAAGAAAGAGCTTTCAAATGATGTAACACTCGACCCATGTTCCCTATTTAAAATATAAGGGCTGTTATCACCACCCTTAAGGGGTTAAAGTGACAAAGTTGAGTATTATGAAACAACATGTCCCCCTCAATATTAAAATTGACGTGTTTCAGAGTTTCTTAAAAACATATATCTCTGGACGCAAATCGGTCTCTTTAGTTTTCAATGCGCCACCCTGTATAGCTAAACTACGGTTGATGCAATATCGTATAATGCAATACCGGATGATTATGTAATCCGCATGATGCAATCCGGATGATACCATGAATGATGCAACACCGGATGATGCAATACCAGATGATAAAATACCGCACGGTGCAATATCGGCTGATATAAAATTTTGGATTGAGCAGCCTCAATTTATTTTTGTGTAAAATTATTCTTACAGCTTCTCTTTTATCACCCGTTCTTTTCCAAATATGTATATGTGATACTTGATTTTTCATGATCTACTACATCCAAGCATACATTTCATTAAACTTCTTCATCAACAGTTTTTGGATCATGGGGTCTCTTAAAATTATTGTACAGTGCATCCATCGATTGGAAATTCGACATAATCCTGCTCACGGCCGATGACTTTATGTCGGGGGTCCTCTTCCAATGATCTCTTCCTGATAGGACCTGCCTCATATTCATACCACTTTCACCTCTCCAGAGACCGGGTCCACATTAATTGTGCGAATGTTCAATCTAAACCGCAGCCCGAGTCTAACTTCCAGTTTACTGGCCTTGCTTTCCTCACGATTTGCCCTGATTTTGACTCACGTTTCCTCTTCCAGCTCAATTTATGCGGCACATTGGTTGAAATTTCATTTCCTCATTATTGGTAGAACTAGTCCGCTTAAACGGTAAGAACTTCCGACCCTATTTCATTTTCTTGTGTCTAGCTGTCCTACGATTTTCCATTTGCCGGGATTCCACTAAAAACATCATATCAATTTCCTGACTTTTCCCCTTTTCCCCGATTCTCCTGACATGCCAAAACCCATTTCCCTGACTTTGATATTTTACAATCTACCTCCAAAATGTGTAACACACTACTACAGAATACAGTAGATCTTCGCCTCATGGCGGAAACACACTTCCTCAAAATTACATTTATGAAACATACACAATTTTCCCTATAAATAAACGAAAACGCTACTTTCACAAATATGCACTTATCGTTGGGTTTTAATTATTTATCATAAAACGGAAACAAAAATTCCCCGACTCTTATTAAATTTTCATATTTTTTCTCAATTTTCCCTACTTTAACTGACAAAAATTTTCCTTCTGAAAATACCCCGACTTTTCCAGACAAGTGGGTACCCTGAATTGGCAGTCTTCCAGCACATGTCTTGCTGGTGGCCCTCTCGGCACCAGGCTCACCGAACAATGGCTTCAGGTCTTAACGCCTGCACTCACGGTCTTTGTGTACCGGTAGGTGGACCTACCCTTCGCTACCTTTCGTTTGAGCATTCGGCTTGTGACCAGAACATGTACCCTTTTGTGACCGACATATTGCGTCATTTTTTGCATCCGCCAAAATTTTAGGTTTTCTTAGGGAACAATGTTGTATCTTCGAAAATTACAAAGATATTTTAGTTTAAGGTAGCATTTATACAGACTATTTGAAGCATGTGCCAAATTTAAAGTTTTTAGCCTTATCGGAAATCTAGTCATGAATATTTTAAAATAATGTATGAGGTTACTAGAGAGTAAACTTTCATCCCGGATGTGCTTATTAGTTGCAAGGATTACACGTCTAATTTTCATCTCCCAAATTGTTCGTTCGAATCTCCGTAGGGGGTAAATACGTAAAAAAAATTCAGTTATTTATTCAATTTTAAAACCAGATCAGATTGTATGATTTATTTGGCTAATTTCCGAGGGAAATTATCAAAAAATTGAATTTAAGTTTTGTACAAAAAAAGCCCAGAAGCTGGCATAATCATATTATATATTATTATCTACGACTGCATTTTCATATACGAGTACAATCGATAACTTCTTTTGACTAATGTCAAATAAAACTTCAAACTGACAAGACTAAATAACCTAATTATCTCTGATATAACAAATATGAGTGTTATCTGCTTTTTAGCTAATTTTTATTTTAAAAAAATCGCATATAGAGAGGTATTGATGGCGCGACATTGCAATTTTTTTCAAATGAGCGCGAATTTGGGCTTTTGGGACCCGAAACCAAGGTTTGACTGTTTATGTGTTTAATTATATATATATATATATATATATATATATATATATATATATATATATATATATATATATATATATATATATATATATATATATATATATATATATATATGCTACTATTGTGGTAAAACTACATGAAAACACGAATCCTATAAAATTGGGAGAGGAGTAAGCCAGGGAGATCCGGTGTCTCCAAAACTGTTTATCACCGTCCTGGAAAATGTGTTCAAGAAGCTAGATTGGGACCAGAAAGGTCTAAGAATAGACGGCCAAAGTCTGTCAAACTTACGGTTTGCAGACGACATTGTCTTACTGGCTGGCAACTTGGAAGATATTAGACTAATGCTACAGGAACTTCAGGAGGCCTGTGCAACAGTGGGTCTAAAAATGAACATCGGAAAAAAAAATATACGACAAACCTCGTTCCTAGTAACAACCTAACTATTAAAAACTCTGAGGTGGAATGGGTAAATAAATACACATATTTGGGCCACGAGATAAGCATATCCAAAGCCAACCAAACATGCAAGATAAACAGAAGAGTTATACTCTCCTGTGCGGCTTACGGCAAACTTGGAGACGTTTTCAGAGGCGACCTTCCAATATGCTTGAAAAAGCCCTATCGGATCAGCCTTTCTAAAAACCAAATGATATTTCCGAAGGAAAAATTTGTATCTCAAAAAATAACAATGTTATTTGGATGAAATTTGGTGTTGGTCATATGTTGCCCTGGTTAATACCTTACAAGTTACAACATTAGAAAATTGAGTTTTAAAAATTCGAAACATTTAATGAAAATTCGCTACCATTACGCACTTGCGGCGCCCCGTAATTTTTCTCTTTTTCTCAACGGGCTGGAAATTCAGTTTTTTTACATTTTATTAGCAGATTATGTAATTTTAAATTTATGTACTTTAACAACGAATTGTTTCTTTAAGTGATTTCGTAGAAACAATTATTTAGTGAATTACCGTGGATTTTTAAAAATTATTGTGAAATGTGAATTTCCGTGTAAACTTTTTCTACAGAGTTTTCATGCACTCTCTTAAGGACACTTTTCGTGAAAAATAGATAGAGTAGAGTTTCGTAGAACATTATTTTTTCAGCGAATATTCCGAGAAATCCTTTTTTTAGAAATGTTCTGGAAAAATATTTTAACAATTTTCCTTTTACGAAATTTAAGTGAGAAAAATTAATCGAATTCTTTGTAGCAAAATTTTATAGAATTCTTGTATTAGGTAGGTACATTTTAGTAAGCATTTTTTAGCGAATTTTTCTAAGAAAAAATTTTAAAATTTTTTGTCTTTTTTTTGTCGAACAAACCTCTTTTAGAAAATTTCTATAGAAAGAAGTTTTTAGCTACTATTTTTTGTTGAAAATTTGCTACCATAACGCACTTCCTGCTTCCATGTATTTTACCCATTTGACACATTTCTCTATTATTGCCGCACTTTCGGTACATCGTTTATTCTATGATTATTCAGTAGAAAGGTTCAATCAGCTTTAAACTCAACGTTGGCCAGGAGGAGCAAGTCGACAAATTCTCGTTAAAAATAACTAAGCATCTCCTGATCAAAACACCATGAAATGACGATGAGCTTTTTATTGTATCTCCGTGCCGAACTAAAAACTCTATCCATGTCATAATCATCAAAGAGATTCTAATTACCAAAAAATTAAAGTATGAAGGCATTATTTACCTGAGAAACTACTTTCCTGAAATAAATTCCTCCTACATAAAAAGTTTATTCTTACCGGACACGGTTGGGTCATTTTTAGATATCCATTCCATCATAACTCTATAGATATAAACATAGCAGGTCAACAAACCTCATTTAATAATAGATATATTGCCATTACAATACAGCTGCATTGTTCATTAGAGTGAGTTTCTACCTTTCCAACAGTTTCAGATCTGTCTGAGAAGGCGGCGATACCTTTTCTAGAGTTATGATAAAGTAATTATTGACCACAACTCAATCACGTTCTTCTTCCAGCAGCACGATCGAAATAATTGCGTTTGGGTTATTGGATTCGGAGGGTTCAGTTAATAGTTTTCAAGAGGTGTTACTACTTATACTGAACAGTGGCGTAACGTAAGCATATTTTAAAAAGTTAATTTGGGGATAATTTTATTATTTTTTTTTTAATTTTAACAACACACCACGAGGGCTTACAGCCTAAATACTATCGTACCGTGGGTGTTGAGAAGGAGGAAAGAGGCAACTTGTTAATTCTGGACTTCAAGGTTTGGAGGTTCGGAGGAGAAGGAAAAACATGTGCCGGCAAGGAATTCCACAACTTGGAAGTCCTCGGGACAAAAGAGCGGGCATAACAAGATGTTCTATGTCTGGTGACCTGGACAGTAAAAGGGTGCATTCGCTCTGTTCCTCTGGTAGATCTGTTGGGGGCAGCAGGTGGGGGAACTATGGAGGAAAGCTCCTCTGAGCAGTGCCCGTGCAGATATCTATAAAATAGAGAGAGGTCACCAACGGCACGTCGGTGGACAAGGGATGGCAGCATTTGGGCGAGGGTAAGGTCACCGATGAGACGTATAGCTCTCTTTTGAATGGAGTCAAGGATAGCGAGTGTAGAAGCGGCAAATGCACCCCAGATGTGGGAGCAGTATTCGAGGTTTGGCCTTATTTGTAAAGTATATAAGGTATAGAGATTAGCTGGTGAAAAGTATTTGCGAGCCCGTAAGAGGAAACCTAATTTCTTAGCAGCCGCTTCTGCAATTAATGTGACATGTTGGTGCCAATTAAGATTTCGATCCACAGAAATGCCAACAAGAGAGAATGACTCATTACTTTGAATAACTCGGTTGTTCATTGTGATGGGTCTAGGGCTGGTGTATCTCTTATGAGAAAGAAAGCAAGACTGATATTTGGTGGGGTTGAATTGTACAAGATTTGTACTTCCCCAGTCTAATATTTTTTGGAGATTCACGGAGAGAGAACCCTCCATGAGTCTGCGATCCTCATCTAATAGGGCTAAAGAGGCAGGCTTAGAATATTGTATATTTGAGTGGAGGGTGCTGTCGTCCGCGTAACTGTGATCTGGGTTGGATGTGCTAGAGAGGAGGTCATTGAGGTGGAGAAGAAACAAAGTAGGGGCTAAAGCTGAACCTTGAGGAACTCCTGCATTAATTAGATACAGTTTAGAGGAATGGTCATCCACAACAACAGAAATGCTCCTGTTGGAGAGGAAATTTGCTGTCCAGGTACAAAGTTTTGATGGTAGGCCATATGTCGGAAGTTTATTAAGCAGCGCTGCGTGCCAGATCTGGTCGAATGCTTTGGATATGTCTAGAGCAACAATCTGAGATTCACCGTGTAGTTCCATAGACTTGTTCCAAGAATGGGTAACAAAGGAAAGGAGGTCGGCAGTCGATCTGCGCTGACGGAATCCATACTGCCTGTCGTGGAGTAGACTGTGTTTTTTAAGAAATTTTAGTAATTCGGTGTTTATATATTTTCCATCACTTTAGACACGACTGAAAGGAGATAAATAGGCCTGTAGTTGCTAGGAAGCGCTTTGGATACTTTCCTGGGGATGGGTTGTACTCGAGCAGTTTTCTAGTTACTAGGGAATATGCCTTTATTGTAAGATATCTGAAACAGACGAGTCAGGACATGAGCAAGTTCTGGTGCGCAATTTTTGAGAACAATTGCTGGGATCTCGTCAAGGCCAGAGGCTTTCCTGGTATTAAGAGAAGAGAGCATCTTTCGTACCTTTTTAGTTTTGAAAATGATATCATTTTATGCGCGACATTGGGGACTGTTGGTGGTTGAATATTTGGAGGTGGGTTGAAAGTAGAATTGCCGGCGAACAACGAAGCAAGCAGTTCAGCCTTGCCCAGAGCGGTAGAAACAATTTCATCCCCTGAGACAAGAGGTGGGAACGTGCTTTTGCAGAAATTATTCCCAAAAGATTTAACAAGAGTCCAGAAGGGTTTGCTGCCGTTGGAGCTTGAGAGGACTTTGTTTTTGATGTGGTTATTAAACGAGTTTTTTGCCTCAGAAAGAATGCGGACATAGCGGTTTCTTGCGTCGTTAAATGCTTGACGATTTTCTTGACTGGGATTGTGTAGAAGCGTTTTGTGAGCTTGGATCTTTTCAAGTCTGGCCTTGTCACAGGATTTAGAGAACCAGGGCTTTTGAGTGGCTGAAGAGGTTTTCTGTGTACGTGGAATAAATAATTCCGTGCCAGCTTGGATAATTTCGGTGACATTTAGTGAGATATCAGAGGGGTCAGGATGAGAGAAGCAGACAGACGCCTATGGGAATGAGGAAAAGTCATCCCGCATTTCGTCTCAGTTTGCGGAGTTGTAGTGCCAAACGATACGTGGGTGTGATGACTGTGTGACCTCGGGTTGCATTGAGCAGGAAGCAGTGACCATGCCGTGGTCTGAGCGACCAAGAAGGGCGGTGACTGATATGTTATAGCATTCAGGTTTTGTAGTAAGAATGAGTCCAAGGGATTCGAGCTGTGTGTTGGTATACGAGGAAAGTAAGTAGGTTGCTGAACCATATTGGCTAAACAATTGCTTACTGCAAAGGCCTCCGCTGCTCTTCCTTGTGGATCGGTTTTTGAAGATCCTAGCCATTCCTTATTATGGACATTGAAGTCACCAAGAATTGTGACCTCGGAGGAAGGATATTCAGAAATCAGATAGTCGGTTTTTTCAGAAAGGTAGTCAAAGAGCTGGACAAAGTTGTTGTCAGAAGGTGACCGGTAAATGCAACAGATGAATTTAGTTGCAGCCCCGAGAGAGAGAGTTTTATCCATAGTATGTCTTTTCTTCCAGCTTCTAAATTGGGGAGTCTGGTGCAGGGTAGATTGCTACGGACGTATGCGCACACGCCTCCATGTAATCTAAAGGAAGTAAGGAGCTCATACCCCGGGAAATTAAGGTGATTAGTGGCTGTTGAAAAATAATTAAATAACAAGACTTTGTAGAGAATGTTTCGTAAGTATCTCGTGCCTTACAGTACCTCACTGTGCATAACAAAACATGATATCTAGATGGACAGATAGATAATCTTAATTTGGCATAAAAAACTACAAAGCCTCGTCAATATATTGGTAATAATACTACAAACAAAAGAAAACAAAAATAAAATAAAATAAAACAATGACATCACTAATTATAAATAAAATTAGAGTGTCAAAAATGTAAAAGACACAAGCAAAATGAAATGCGCGACAAAACAAAACAAGCAGTTAAAGTGTTTCGCCAGTAAAAAACGTAGAAGAAAACAAATGTCAGTACTGAATCCACGCTATATCGTGAATTAGGAACTCTGACACAGAATAAAAAACTTTACTGCAGCAAAGTCTGCTTTATACAGTTTTAAGAATCTTATTCTTGTTTGTTTCTAGCATTAAGTGTTATACTGTTAAAAAACTTGATGCACAAATACGAATTCCCAAACTGCCCCTTAATAAAACGATGATAAGGTGCCTGCTACGCGTTTCATATCCGTAATTCCATTCTTCACCAACTTCTTACAATGTAACACGCGCAAAAATATATAGTGAAACTATGGTAAGTATATTTGTCTCTCTGAAAAGTGGCTGGTAGGTAGTTAGATTGTAAACTGAATACAGGATTCGTACCGCCCTTTTTGCATCACTAACATGTCATATATACTCAGACTACTTTCCCACGCAATGATTCCGCAGGTTTGCTCTGCTGTGGAAAATGGCATGGTAAGCTGTCAAAGCTGCATTGTAAGTGCTGATGATTTTGAGTCTTCTAATTACAAACAGAGACGCACATACTTGCTGTGTATAGACGGACTAACGGAAATCCGACTGCATACATATGCCCAGAAAATTTACAGGTAAATGATGTAAGGGCAATCGAGTCGTTATACTAATAATTTTGGTTTTTTCGCTATTCAGTTGTAGATAGTTGGCACTGAACCAGTTATTAGCTTCGTTTAGTGTATTTTTTGATTGTTGATTAAGGTCATTTAGACTATTGCTAATGCTTATAAACGTAGTATCATCTGCATATAGCCAAACCTTATTTGCAGTCACATTTGGTGGTAAATCGTTAATGTAAATTGAGAACAGCAAATGTCCAAGGATTGAACCTTGAGTGAAACCACAGCGTAACTTTTTCCAACTTAAATAGTCGTAACCAGTCCTGGCCCTTTAATATCTTTAGCTAACATATTCATTAAACAAATTGTGGTAACCGTCTTACCTCGTGGAACTTTTTAATAAAGTTTTCCATAAAAGGAAAAATAAGAGACATATAGACGCCTGATAGAGTGCAACCAGAATATGTTTTTTGCTGATAATTTTTACCAATTTTCATATTTTAAAATAAATTTTAACAGGTAAATCGTATACCCAGGCACTTATTTGTGTGTGTGTGGGGGGGGGGGGGGGGTGTCGGCCCCGTGTACCATGCAATGTTGGGCACGTTAAAGATCCCTACCCTTGCTACAGAAAGGCAAGAGCTCCGCAAAATTTCCAGGATAGTAAGGTAAAAATGCTCCTTGGCGTCGGTAATTGGCCATTTTTTCCCCTCAGGACTCGTCCACGGCCTTGCCGCCCCGATAGCACTGCAACCTTTGGTTGATTGTGCGTGCCCTTTCCAAAATCACTGTCCCTTGAACTAGTCGGCACGACGAATTGTAGGGTGAAGTTTTATATTGCTCTGTCTCAAGTCTAGGCTGACCGTAGATCAGTTGTCTTTTGCGGTCCAGAGCTTTGCGCTCGCACAAGATGTGCTGGGCTGTTTCCTCCCCCTCGCTGCAGAGTCTGCATGCGAGGTCCCCCACCGAACCGCCCCATTATATGCAGGTGTTTCTTGACGGCCATGTGTCCCGTCAAGAGACCTGTTATGTTTCTGAGCTGTCCTCTGCTAAGATTTAGCAGCTCCACAGCTCTCTTTGTACTGGGTTCGTCAATTATTGACTTCCCATGTCTGAGCCCTGGACAGTATGCCCAGTACACCTTGTGTTGGTGTAAAGTCTGCTGGGAGAATTTATTTTTCTTGAGGGGGGGGGGGGGGGGGCTGTGTGAATAAGCGTGTAGTGGTTTGTAGAATTATTTCTGTAATTCTGGAATTCTTTTCAGGCTCCAAGGATATCTTGTCGTATATGATTACGTAAATCAGATTCGCAGATTTTAACTTCAACAACTATATTGACTTTTGCTACGGGGTCTTTCGCCAATTTGTCAACTACTTCGCTACCTGCTATGTTTATGTGCCTTTTAACCCGCATAAATATTATTTTTGCATTTCTCGTGTCCAGTTGGCAATAGCGTCCTAAAATTTTTGAGAGCTATGGGTTAGTACAGTGTGTCAATTTGGCCCGCCTAATCGCTTGGAGTGCTGATTGCGAGTCGCTTTATGATGTCAGTTTTCGGAATCTTATTGCTTTCAACCGAATTGTGCTTCTTCTATTGCCGATAATTCAGCACTATAAATTGAACGATTTGGATGTAGTTTCCACTGGGACTGTATGCTTTTAACTGCTACATAGAAAGCCGCTCCAACTTGTGTGCTATTTTTTTGAACCATCTGTGTCAATATGTGCATAATCTGTATATGGTTCTAAATAATATTCAAGCTTATACTTTGATGCCCTGAGTAATTTGGTATAATTACTTGAGGTGTTACTGTCGATGTTTCATAACTATTTTTAAATGGATTAGCCACATACATCACTTTTATATATTCTTGAAATCATATATGGCGGTTTGAGGTGGGCTACTTTGATTCTCCCAATATCTGTTTGGTAGCGTTTCGATAGATTTGATGTATTGTTAATACTTCAGTGGGTTGTCGACTAAGTATTGTGAGTAATGATAGGGAGATTTCGTGGTATTCTCAGATACATATTACCATTAAAGGTCTTAAAATTCTAAAAAAAAAACACTAACAAATCAATTAATCGTCAATCAAAATACGTAACAAAACACTTTCAACGATCAATGTTGGAAGCCAGAAGTAGTGTAGTATTTTTAATTCAATGTAAGTAAGGTTAAAGGGCTGTTAAACATAGATATATTCATTTTATTACAATTATTATTATAACATTAACACGAAGTCCGGTATATGTAAAGCCATTGAGCGAAATTGGCATGTACACCTACTCAATTTTGGTCTTTATGTGGTTCTCTGCATATCGCATTCAGCTTGTTAAATGTTTCTCTGCAAAAAGGCAAAATGTTTTTTTCAGTTTACACTTACAACTGATGAAAGAAACCATTTACATTATGTATAGTAGCATCATAGATGTCAATCTTATCGCTATTCGTATCGTGTGATCCACGGCCATGTCTGGAAATGGTAATCAAGTCTACTTGTCCAAGCCTACTTGACAGAATTGACACGTACTTCCAGAAAGGACACAGGAACTGACACGAACACCGAGCAAGGCTTACTACGACTATTCTATTCTTTCTTAGGAGAGCACGTGACTCGGTAGGTAAATCGTGCTGTTTAAACATTATTTAAACTGTGTTGTAGTTTTGCATTACGTGCATGTTGCGGCTTAATTGATTCCCATCGTACAAATGTCTTAATTATGGTTTAATAGTTTGGTTGTTGCAATGTGTGCAAGGTTGTAAGCGATATTTGTTATAACTAATGGTGTGGAACGATATGCCATAAATGGTGTAGTAAGACTTGTAATACGCCATACCATTAATCAGTATTATTGAAATTTTATTTTATAATACGAAAATGCACCCCAATGTTTTAGATCTAACCCAACAAGAAAGTTTTATACACTTTTTGACCGTTCAAAATTACTATTATCGTGTTTGTAAAAACAAAATAAATTTTATAGCTGTTGTTGCCCCTTACTTGGTGAAATAATTCATACCACTCGCATTTTACGGCATCGTCAGGTGGAAGAAAAGTGCATTTATTTATACGCATTCATGACAACTATAACTAAAAATTCATTGCTACTTTAGTGAATTTTGATTAAAAAATTCTGTGAATTTGCAGTTTACCTCTCGGATCGTTTTAGATCAATTGACTGCTGATAGATAAAGTTGACATCTTACATGCATGCTGACACTATTTTTACCTTTTGTTTACTTGTCTTTGCGGAGTTATTGACACCTGGCCTGTTGCGCTAAATTAAAAATGATTTTTTTTCGCATTTTTTCAGAACAACCCCAAGAAAGTTACGAGACCGGTGGCGAATGCGGGGTAGACATGGTTCTAGATAGAGAATCTACATGAACGGCTATGTCGTAACAAGTTAAAAAGCCTTAAGTTTCAGCTACAATCTTCGTTGTGCTTTATTTTATTAAATTATTTGCAGAAAATTAATTTAAAGTAGACCCTCTATGTGATGCTTTGATAGCAGTTTCAGTTATTTATTTGATTTTAAGGAATCAGATTACGCTTATTATGTAGCGTTTTTTCTTCAATTGGGCAAAGTAGAATATTTTTATGGAGAAACGGTGTTGGTAAGTAGTTTCTCCTTTCTATAGATATAGGTGAGTTTTTTACAGTTTGCATTTTTAGCTCCCTTGTATTAGCATATTTATGTTGCACAGAACCTCAAATTTACTTTAGGTCTCTTAACTGTATTGTGGAGTTGAGATCACAGCATTTGTCCGATAGTTAATGCATAAAGGGGTTCCTCTAAGCATGTTTCTGTTTGTTTTCAAAAAACGAACAATACGCGAATCTGCGAATTTACCTATAAATGTTAATATTTAAAAAAAAATGGACGCTCGTGCCTCGAATAATGTTCTCTTCGTCATTTTAACTTAAGATGAAATTTTCTTCTCCCGATCGCATCTGTTCAATACATTGGGCACAGAAAATATAGAAATTTACTTAAAATTGTCATTTATAATTGTAGGAAAATAAAACTTGTTCTAGGTATGCCACGAAAAATTAGCACAAAATAGAATAATTTCTAGATTGTAAAACTTACTGTGACTCTATACCGAAACAACGTTAAATGAGACGAAAACCATTTCAGGTTAAGTGCTCGAAAAATGTTGAAACAGTAAAATAATCTTTCGTACTCCAAAAAAAGAAACAAGATTCTTATAAGGCGTATAGAATAGTGCACGGCAACAGTACATGTCATATTCAACTCACAAATTATTTTGATAAATGTCAGATCTACTTTCAAAGTGACATGTAAATAAGTATTTTGTTTTCTGACATTTGTAATATAAATGTAGGCATGCTCTTCTTCTTACATTCATATTTATTTTTGGCCATCACAATTTTACTCATAGAGTTGGATACAATTTTAGTGACTTTTGAATTTTGAAAAGATCCTTCAAATGAGCGCGAACTAGGTCTCATAGAACCCATATCCGGGTTAGTTTCAGTTTTTATCTGTTCTCATATATACAGGGGGACACGTTTCTAGGACAAAGCTCAATATATCCATTATTATACAAGATATGATAAAAAATTTTATATGTTAATTATACGATGTCTGGAGCTGGATCTTACAAAATTATTTTTACAATCACAGGTGGTCCATAAGTCGCTGGTGATGCAATTTTTTTTCCTAATCGAACACGCCTTATATTATTGCAATTTTTGCATTTTCCATCGAAAGATAATGCAGGTTTTTAAGAAAATAAGTTCGGGACTCACCAAGTGCGATATGGTAGCGATTTTTCATAAAATGTTTTTTCGATAGCTTAATTTACTATTAACCTAAGGTTTGTTGGCCAGAAAACCAGTTTTTTGGGCACATATAAAGTTTATTTTTGGAAGATTTTTGTATATTGTCAAATAATAAAGTTATTTTGATAAACTATGGTACATTGTTTCTCCTATATAGGTTATACTGGTAACCAAATTTGATGCAAGTTTTCTTAAAAAAATATATATTTCCTATTAAAAATATTTTCATTAAAATTCACTACCATAACGCACTTGCTGCGTCCCGAACTTTTTAGATCTGCTTTAATTTGATAACTTAAGTATGCTTCCTAAAAAAGGCAAGAAAATGCAAATTTGATAGCCCCATACAAAATAGTTCAAAAAATATGGATATATTAATTACACAACTAAAATATTAGTTAACATGATGGAGGTGTGCATCTGCTAATTAAGGTTATAAGTAACATTACATTTGTAAACTATACTATTAAAATATGATGTAGTAATCTCGCAATGAACTGCACATGGCATACTAATAAAACAATCATAATAATCAATATACTCAATAAGAATATTAATCAAACAGAATAGCAGATAAGGTCATGGAGGTATCGATATTTTTATTTCTAAATATAATCGATTACTGGTCACCAAGTATTGAGAGTATTGATATTTGCTATAAAGGTCTGTCAATCATTTCAAAATTATTTACTTTCTAGGTTTTAAGAACTGCGATTAGAAAGATTAAGATATAGCCTTCATTACCCTTTCATTTTTTATTGCAAATATTTTTCATATTAATAAAAGAGATTACACCAATAAAACGAACTGTGGTTTTTAACAAACTACAACTAGTATGAGTATAGAAGGTGTCAATAGCCATAGTAAATAGACAACACTGATAAGTACACTTTTAGAACCCAATGCGCCACAACAAATATTTTAAAGAACTGACGTTATCCTTTGATGATGCTAACTTTGTTAGTGAAACGATCATCAGTTCTTTAAAAAATGTGTGTGGTGATTTCGGTTCTCGAAGTCTTTAATAGCTAATGTCCTTTTTTCTGTAATGAAAGCAGGCGTACAATTTGCTCACCAGTAAAACCTAGAGTAGAAACAATGTACCATATTTCATCAAAATTACTTTATTGTTTGACTATGTACAAAAATTTTCCGAAAATAAACTTAAAATGTTCCCCCAAAAAACTGACTTCCTAGCCAACGAACCTTATCTTAATAGCAAAATTCAGTTATTGATATATGAAGCATTTAATGAAAATTCGCTACCAAAACGCACTTCCTGCGTCCCGATTTTTTTTCTTAGAGACATGCATTATATTTTGGTAAAATATACAAAAATTCAATAATATAAGGAGTGTTCGATTAATAAAAAAGAAAGTTTGGGCCACGCTGTGATTGTGAAAATAATTTTGTAAGATGCAGCTCAAGACACCCTATAATTAACATATACAATTGTTTTCGTATCTTGTATAATAACGGATACCTATATTGAGTTTTACCGTAGAAATGCGTCACCCTGTATATATGTAAACAGAGAAAAACTGAAACTAATCCTAGTTTGCGCTCATTTGAGGAAATCTTTTCAAAATTCAAAAGTCTTGGTTTCCATAATGGCAAATTTTCATTTAGTAAGATGAAAAATATAATTTTTCGTCCTCTGATGACGCTAAGTTTGTTAGTAAACGATCGTCAGGTCTTTAAAAATATTCGTTGTGGTGATTCCAGTTCTCCAAGTGTACTTATCAGTGCTCATCGCAGGTTCGAATCGTCACTTAGCTACTTTCAGAAATAATGGAGTGGTGTCTTCCCAAGATTTAAGATCCGATCAAAGTCCAAATTGGGTAATACGTTGCAAAAGGGTAAATTTCCGTATTTATTATGAACACTCTGTATAAGATATGAGGATCATATTGTGTGAATTGATACACTAGGTACCTTTTAATCCATTGGCAATCTAATATTTGTAACACTCAGTAGCGTTTACACAGGGCAGTCGCAAAAAGTCGATATTTTCATTTTTTTTGCACTCAAGTTGTGAACACTCGGTATAAGATACGATATTGGAACTTGGGATTTGTGGGTTACAGATGTGCCTAAATTGATATGGATATTTGCTTTTTTTTCGTAAAAAAAATGCCTAGTATGCTTTAGTCATTTGTGGGGTCTTATTTCTAAGCGTAGTAAGGCCATGGAAAAAGAGAATCTTAAAATATTGCATACCAGGATGTGGAGCTTTTGAAGTACGTTTTTTTTAAAAAATCTGCCGACCCGTTATGAAATAATGAAGTGGCGACAATTCATTATTTCATAACGGGTCGGCAGATTTTAAAAAAAAAACGTACTTCAAAAGCTCCACATCCTGGTATGCAATATCTTAAGATTATCTCTCTCTCTCTCTCTCTCTCTCTCTCTCTATATATATATATATATATATATATATATATATATATATATATATATATATATATATATATATATATATATATATATATATATATATATATATATATATATATATATATATATATATATATATATATATATATACAGTGTGTCCCCGGAGGGACTGAACAAGAGGGAAAACATTTTTGCTTGTAACTTTACGAAAAAATGTCATTCTTCATACACATTTTTGGTTGTCTCAAAAACACCAATTCTGGAAAAAAAACTTATTTAGAAGCTGAGAAAATTCTAAGTTTCATTTTTTAAATTAAATCAGAGTGTAATCTTCCATGACAACCTGTCTTTCATGACAACCTGATAACTATATAAAGTTGCTTGTCATCGGTTAATGTCATTACATATTTTCCAATCTTTACTGAGAGTTTATAGTAATGCTAACTTTAGTACAAAGAGTTTATCTCGTTCAATGTTATAGAACTGGTGAGGCTTCTTATAACTTTGTAATTCAAAAATGTCAACAGAAGTGTCCTGAAGTTCACATGTCCGTTAATGCTGTTCGAAATTTGGTGGAAAAATTTGAAAGAACAGGTACCATACATGATATCCAGGAAAGAAAAAGGATACACAATGAAGAAGATGCTGCTACAATATTGGCTCTAGATTCCGTTGTAACATTTCCAAAATTATCCCTGCGAAAAAGGTCTATCCAGTTAAATCAGTTAATTAGCAAATCACATTGACAAATAATTTTTAAGGAAAACAAAATTCAACCTTATAAACCGATCTTTGTACATGAATTATGAAATGGTGATGATGCTCTGCTTAGGGCAAGGAGAAAATCAGTCTGTAAATCGAAATTTTTACAAAAACATTATTTTTCCAGATGAACCGACATTGACAACCAATGGAAAAGTTTCTTCGCAGAACTGTAGTTTTGGTCGAGGAAAAATCCCAATTTCAGAATTATGACGAGAAGTCAGTATTACCAGAAGCTCAGTGTGTGTATTATGTATGGAAAATAATCGGTGCGTATTTTTTTAATGAAAATGTGAATCAACATACGTATTTGGAGATGCTTCAAAATTTTTCGTTGCCTACAGTAAGAGATGAACGTAACTTTCAAAGTGTATATTTTCAACAAGATGGATGCACTGCTCACTCAACACTGTTGGTAATACATTATCTGCAAGAACCTTTTGAAAACACATGGATAGGTCGTTACGGACCCGTCAATTGGCCAGCTCGTTCCCTGATCTCTGCTAATTGGGTTTCTTTTTATGGGCATACGTTAAACAGCATGTTTATGATACTACTTTGGATAACAACATTGAAATTTTGAAACAAAAAATTACAGAAGGGATAAATTCTGTCACTGAAAATATGATCTACAATGTTTATAAATAATTTGTATGTAGAACTGAAAAGTGTGTAGAGGTTGGAGGATAGCTCATTGAATAAACTAAAATGTTTTTTTAGCTCAAGTGTTTATGATTTCCTCAGCTGCAAAAAAAATTTTTGATTTTTTTTCCAGAATTGGTGTTTCTGAAACAAGCAAAATTTTTTATAAAGAATGACATTTTTTTCGTAAAAATGTTTTCCCCTCTTGTTTCGTCCATCCGGGACAAACTATACATACATACACATATATATATATATATATATATATATATATATATATATATATATATATATATATATATATATATATATATATATATATATATATATATATATATATGAACAGTTCCATAACATTGAACGAGATAAACTTTTTGCATTAAAGTTAGCATTACTATAAGCTCTCAGTAAAGATTCGGATATATGTAATGACATTAACCAATGATAAGCAACTTTATATACTTATCATGTTGTCATCAAAGACAGGTTGTTATGTAAGATTACATGATAATCTGATTTAATCAACAAGAAAATGAAACTTGGAATTTTCTCAGCCTCTAAATAAGATTTTTTGTTTTTTTACAGAATTGGTGTTTTTAAGACAAGCAAAAAATTTTATGAAGAATGACATTTTTTCGTAAAGTTACAAATAAAATGTTTTCCCTCTTGTTCAGTCCCTCCGGTAACACACTGTATATATATATATATATATATATATATATATATATATATATATATATATATATATATATATATATATATATATATATATATATATGTATATGTATATGTATATGTATATGTATATGTATATGTATATGTATATATATATATATATATATATATATATATATATATATATATATATATATGTATATATATATATATATATATATATATATATATATATATATATATATATATATCTATATATATATATATATTATATATATATATATCTATATATATATATATATATATATATATATATATATAATATATATATATATATATATATATATATATATATATATATATATAGTATGTTTCACTTTAAGTGGCGACATTTCATTGTCATAACAGGTCGGCCGATTTTCAAAAAAATAATAAAATAAAGTACTTCAAAAGCTCCACATCCTGGTATGCAATATTTTAAGATTCGCTTTTTCCATGGCCTACTACGCTTAGAAATAAGACCCCACAAATGACTAAAGCATACTAGGCATTTTTTTTACGAAAAAAAAGCAAATATCCATATCGATTTAGGCACATCTGTAACCCACAAATCCCAAGTTTCAATATCGTATCTTATACGGAGTTACCAACTTGGGTGCAAAAAAATGAAAAATCGACTTTTTGAGAGTGCCCCGTGTAAACGTTCCTGGGTATTGCAAATATTAGATTACCAACGGATTAAGAGGTACCTAGTGTTTAAATTCACACAATATCATCCGCATATCTTATACAGAGTGTTCATAATAAATACGGAAACATACCCTTTTGCAATTTATTACCCAATTTGGACTTTGAATCGGACTAGCATCTTAAATTTTGGGAAGACACCACTTCATTAGTTCTGAAAGTAGCTAAGTGAAGATTGGAACCTGCGATGAGCACTGATAAGTACACTTGGAGAACTGAAGTCACCACAACACATCTTTTTAAAGACCTGACGATCGTTTCACTAACAAACTTAGCGTTATCAGAGGACGAAAAATTATATTTTTCATCTTACTAAACGAAAATTGCCATTATGGAAACCGCGACTTTGAATTTTGAAAAGATTTCCTCAAATAAGCGCAAACTAGGATTAGTTTCAGTTTTTCTCTGTGTACATATGTACAGGGAGACGCATTTCTACGGTAAAACTCAATATATCCGTTATTATACAAGATACGAAAAAAAATGTATATGTTAATTATAGGGTGTCTTGAGCTGCATCTTACAAAATTATTTTCACAATCACAAAATTTCTTTGATTGTTTTTTCCAGAATTGGTGTTTTTGAAACAAGCAAAAATTTTTATAGACTGACATTTTTTTCGTAAAGTTACAAATAAAAATGTTTTCCCCTCTTGTTCCGTCCATCCGGGGACAAACTATATATATATATATATATATATATATATATATATATATATATATATATATATATATATATATATATATATATATATATATACACACACAATATTTTTTTTTTCTAAGAAATATTTCCAGGTCACAGATATGTTGAAGATTTTGGATATACAAAAAAAAAACTGGAAGAAATCAGCAGAAGGAACTGTAGATCTGCAAAAAAATTAAATTTATAAATTTGAACCTTTAATACATATTGTTGTTGTATCTGAAGAATCCATATCATGAATAAATTAAGTTGGGCTTCTATATTGAGAACATCATAACTTGCTGAGGCTGAACACAGAGGAAGCTGAAAAAAATTGCTTATAAAAAGTTTTTTTGTTTATTTGATTCAGATAAAGTAATCCACTCAATCGCCTTCTTAGGTATGTAAAAAGAAGACGAAGTATACCAGCATATTGCGTAAAAAAACTGACATATTCATTACGCTGACGTTGAAGAAGAATGATAACGAAATAATTTAAAAAGAGAAATTAAACAAAAGGCTTAATTAGAAAACACAGATGTGTAATGTAACTTTAAACAACCAGTATAAAGAAACATGAGTGGTTTGTAATTACGAAATTCGTCTGAATGATTGAATGCCGGAAAAGATATAAAAAAGTAACAAAATACCGTAGGTGGCTCAATAATAATTAAAATTGATTGCCAAAATCAAGAGACGAAACGCGAGTATAGGGCTATAGAGGCACCTAATTTATTAATAAGATCCGTCATTCTAGTGATGATTTATTATTGAAGGTACGATTACCAAGCAGGTGCCTGGAAAACATTGACCTCTGAGAAGTTTTGTTGATAGGTGCAGTGGTGTAGATGTAATAAAGCAGTAAAAAGAATTTAACGATGATATTAAATTTTATTGTGGTAGTAAATATTTTGGAGCGAAATAATTCGCAAATATTCACGCACAAATAAATATGGATTGCAGTCGGTGATTAAGTGTTGTACCAAAACAAACATAAAAATCAATTCCTTTTATAGCGCAAATTTGGTCATGAAGTAGCCAATGGACTACATTCCTGGTCCTACCAACTTTAAACGCCCCCCATAAATATTTCAACGAAAACTTTATTCGGACATGTAATTTAAATAAGAAACGCAAAGCTGTATGAAAAAGTTAAAATGTTCGGGACGCAGCAAGTGCGTTATGGTAGCGAATTTTCTTTAAAATATTTTTAATAGCAAATGTCTTTCTTTGATGAAAGCAGGCATCAAACTTGGTTGCCTATATAGTAGAAACAATGTACCATATTTCATCGAAATAAATTTATTGTTTATTGAAAATATATAAACATTTTTCAAAAGTCTAGATGCAGCAAATGTGCTATGGAAGTGAATTTCCATAAAAATGTTTTTAATAGCAGATGCGAGCAGACATCAATCTGATTATCGGTATAGCCTATGTAGTAGAAACAATGTACCATATTTTATCAAAATTACTTATGGTTTGAAAATATACAAAAATTTTACGAAAATAAACTAAAATGTGGGTTTCCTAACCAACAAAGCTTTCGTTAATGGCAAATTGAGTTATTGCAATTTGAAGGATTTAATGAAAATTCGGTAAATTTGCAGATTAGCTCCCGAACGCTTTTCAAAAAATTGTTTTCAGAAATAGTACTAGGAATCCACCTGGATGCACAAACCACAAGAAAAATTTCTTGTTCACACCCCCCAAGGAAGTTACGGGACTGGGAGTGAATGGGGGTGCTGGGCGGGGTAGGTAGTAAAAAGGAAATATGAGCAGAAAAATAAAAAAACCCGCTTAAAAGCTGTCTATTTGAAGCCATATCCCCATTAAACCCCGCCTACCTCGCACAGCATCCCTATTCGCCCCCAGGTCACGTAACTTCCTTGGAGGGTATGAACAAGAAGTTTTTCTTGTGGTTTATGCAACGAGGGCCGTTGTATGCACACGAGAGGGGAAGGAAAATGCCTACGACGAAGCAGACCCCCCCCCCCACCGCTTTGACTTGCGGCAGGGTTGGGGGTGGCTGATTCGTCGTGGGGATTTTCCTTCCCCCCTCGCGTGCATACAACCACTCTCGTTTCATAAATCACAAGAAAAATTTCTTGCTCATACCCGCCAAGGAAGTTACGGCATCTGGGGGAATAGGGGTGCTGTGCGGGGTAGGCAGTGTTTCAAGCCCGTTTTATTCGCATTTTCTGCTTTTATTTCCTTTTTACTACCTACCCCGCCCAGAAACCCTATTCACTCCTGGTCCGTTACTTTCTTGGGGGGTGTGAACAAGAACTTTTTCTTGGGGTTTGTGGATCCAGGGGGGCCCTAGGCAGGTTTCTGAAAACAGTTTTTTGAAAAGCGTTCGGGAGCTAATCTGCAAATTTACCGAAAAATTCGCTACCAAAACGCACTTACTGCGTCCAGATTTTTTTCTTATAAACGCATCATATTCATTAGCGAATTAAAAAAAAAATCGCTAAAACAATACCTATTAAAACAAAAAGCAGAATCACGCCAAAAAAAAACCACAAAAATAATAACAGAGTTATGCGCTAGATACGTATTTCGACAACAATTTTGTTAATAAGTAGATTCCCTTCAATCAAGTTTACTTAGGAAATGGAGAACAACAACCACTTACTCTTCCTTGATACTCTCGTCATCAAAAATATAGATCGGTTAGAATTTCACATTTATAGGAAAGAAACTTTTACAAATTGCTTCATACCATGAGATTCAAATCATCCTTTCGCTCACAAAATCTTTCTTGTTCGGAGGTTACTCAGTTTTCCTTCGAGCAGTAATCGATATAATTCCGAGCTGAACAAAATGATAGATATTGCGATTTGTAACGGTTTCTCGCCAGACATTGTGTATAGATTAGTTCTAAGCATAGGTGGAAAATGTCGATAAGTAAGGTTACGACTTTATATTTTTTTATTTTATTTTTGATTTCAACAACACACCACGAGGGCTTACAGCCTAAATACTATCCTACCGTGGGTGTCGACAAGGAGGAAAGAACCAACTTGTTATTTCTGTACTCGAAGGTTTGGGGGTTCGGAGGAGAAGAAAAAACATGCGCCGGCAAGGAATTCCACAACTTGTAAGTCATCGGGACAAAGGAGCGGGCATAACAAGATGTTCTATGTCTGGTGACCTGGACAGTAAAAGGCTGCATTCGCTCTGTTCCCCTGGTACATCTGTTGGGGGCAGCAGGTTGAGGAACTATGGAAGAAAGCTCCTCTGAGCAGTGCCCGTGCAGATATCTATAAAAGATAGATCGGTCACCAACGGCACGTCGGTGGGCAAGAGATGGCAGCCTTTGGGTGAGGGTAGGGTCACCAATGAGACGTATAGCCTCTCTTCTGAATGGAGTTCAGGATAGCGAGTGTAGAAGCGCCAGGGGCATCTCAGATGTAGGAGCAGTATTCGAGGTTTGACCTTACTTGTGAAGTATATAAGGTATAGAGATTAGCTGGTGAAAAGTAATTGCGAGCCCTGAAGAGGAAACCTAATTTCTTAGCAGCCCCTTCTGCAATTGATGTGACATGTTGGTGCCAACTGAGATTTCGATCCACAGATGTGCCAACAAGTGAAAAGGACTCATTACTTTGAATAACTTATTGGGATGGGTCTAGGGCTGGTGTATCTCTTATGAGATAGAAAGCAAGACTGAGATTTTGTGGGGTTGAATTGTACAAGATTTCTACTTCCCCAGTCTAATATTTTTTGGAGATCCACGGAGACGGAACCCTCCATGAGTATGCGATCCTCATCTAATAGGGCTAAAGAGACAGGCTGAGAATATTATATATTAGAGTGGAGGGTGCTGTCGTCCGCGTAACTGTGAACTGGGTTGGATGTGCTAGAGAGGAGGTCATTGATGTGGAGAAGAAACAAAGTAGGGGCTAAAGCTGAACCTTGAGGAACTCCTGCATTAATTGGATACAGTTTAGAGGAATGGACATCCACGACAACAGAAATGCTCCGCTTAGAGAGGAAATTTGCTGTCCAGATACAGAGTTTTGGTGGTAGGCCATAGGCCGGAAGTTTATTAAGCAGCGCTGCGTGCCAAACCAGGTCGAATGCTTTGGATATGTCTAGAGCGACAATCTGGGATTCACCGTGTAGTTCCATAGACTTGTTTCAAGAATGGGTGACAAAGGAAAGGAGGTCGGCAGTTGATCTGCGCTGACGGAATCCATACTGCCTGTCGTGGATTAGATTGTTTTTTCAAGAAATATTGACATTGCAGCCTGAATCCGATGAGCCAACAAAAAGTTCGCTGTACTTCCCTTCTATACTTTTCTTACAGAAGGGTTAGAGAAAATATTCAAAGATAACATCTTTTGGGCGCGATAAAGGATACTATTGACTTCCGGACCAAAATCGGGCATGTATCACATAAATTGTAATAATTGCGAGAAAATCTATATTGAGCAAACGCGGAGATCAATAACAACAAGATTCAAAGAGCACATAGCTCATTTCAGATTAAATAGAGCAGAAACATCTAGCGTTGCCTAACATATGATTGACTCGGGACATAAGGTAAGCGATAGTAATCTTGGGTTGTTGAAGGCAACCACGGATTAAGTTAGATGCTTTGGAAAGTTTGGAAATCCGCAAGGTGAATCCACAGAATTTGATGAATTCACACACGAGTCCGGTCAATTCAACAATTTTTCAAATAGCACGAAATAATTCATGGTTGCTTTCAACACCGACACAATCGGTTGGGCGTATCCACTGGCACAACAATAGTCATTGAATTACGTCACCCGGTGTTACGTCATACGGTACTGAGGCAGCTGATATTGAATCAGTTGTTGCATCATCAGGTATTTCATCATCCGGTGTTGCATCATCAGGTATTGCATCATCATCCGTTGTTGCATCATTGGGATTACATCATTTTTAGTATATAGTTTAGGTAGATAAACAGGATAATTTTGCCCATACAGTTAGTTTAGTGGCAGCTACTTCGTTGTCGAAATACGTATCTAGCGCATAACTTTATGTTATTATTTTTGTGGTTTTTGGGGTGATTCCGCTTTTTGGTTCTAGCCTTGCCCAGCATATGATTGACTCGGGGCACAAGGTAGGGGATGGTAATCGTAATTATTGAAATTAACCACGGATTATCGCAAGTTAGATGCTTTGGAAAGTTTAGAAATCCGCAAAGTGAATCCACAAAATTTAATGAATTCAGAGATGGGTCCGGTCAATTCACTTTTTGAAATAGCACGAAATAATCCATGGTCGCTTTCAACATCGACAGAACCGATTAGACGTATCCACTGACACAACAATAGTCCTTGAATCACCTCACCCGATCTTACGTCATCCAGTGTTGGATCATCGGGTACCGAGGCATCCGATATTTCATCATTAGGTATGGCATCATCCAGTATTGCATTATCATCATCCCATATTGCATTATCATCATCCCATATTGCATCATCTGTATTACATCATTTTTTTTTAGTGTATAGTTTAGGCATATAAATAGGATCATCCAGTGTTGGATCATCGGGTACCGAGGCATCCGATATTGCATCATCAGGTATTGCATCATCCAGTATTGCATCATGATCATCCGATATTGCATCATTTGTATTACATCATTTTTAGTGTATAGTATAAGTCTCTCATTGTTTTTGTGGTTTTTGGGGTGATTCTGCTTTTTGTTTCTGAACACTGTCACAAATAAGTCAAATCAAGTAAATAAATTGCCGCTTATAATGGCAAATGGTTACGAAATTTAAAAAACCAGTTCATTCATTGTTGTTGCCTTTACTTGGTAAAACCGTTCCATAATAAATACGGATGTAGAGTTCTTCTTTGGTTTTACCAGTGCTTGTTTTCTCGAATTCTCCTGACCATGCAGTACGGGCGCCACTGACACTTTTGTGACTTCCTTTTTTCACACAAAGTGATTAGAAATGTTTTTATATTTGTATAATTTTAGAATATCTAGTATTTTTTCCACAAAACAAACTATTTTTAATACAGCACTACCAAAGTCAAGATACTTCTTCATTATATTAGGGGAGCAGTATTTCGATTGAGATGAGATTTTGTATAAGGGGAAATTGGGTTAATTTAACTCTTTTTGTCATCGTACCCGTATCTCTCGCTAGTACTCAATCTTAGGATACTTCTTAGGTACATCATCAATCAACCAAGAGGGAGGCAATATTTCAGAAAATACTCCAAAAATATTAGTCGCCATAAAAAGCCAGTTCGTCATTCTTTAACAATTCGCTCTTCGTATTTGCTGGATTTTACCCTGCTCTGTCTATATTTGCTGCTCCTGAGCAACTTCTTAGTTTTTTCCAACAAATTGTGACGGAGAAAGCCGAGAAGTTGCTACGGACCAACATTCCATTCCATTCATCACGGACAAAAATGCAGGGTTGTAAAAAAATCATACTTGGCCCTTTCACATTATGCGTGCCCATGGCGTGTCATTGTAAGTGGTGCATCATCAGGGTCTGGAAAGGTCCTCTTCTTTTACGAGAAAAAAATATAGTACATGATAACATACTCCCTACGCTCCATAAAGAAATAAATGGATTCGGCAAAAATTCTAGGATGGTAAGGTGAACTGGCGTCGGTTATTGGTCATAGTCGCGACCGACGTTGAACAAACAAAATACAATGACAAAATTATAATTAAATAACATGAGTCTATTGTATCCTCTTTTTAAAAAGAAGCAATAAACAAATATGTTCACAAGAAGCATTTTAATTTGGTTCTCTCATTGTCCTTAACTGTTAACGTAGTCTGCGTACGTCAATATCTCTAGTCAATTATTCTCATGGTGTTCTTGTTTATTAAGATTCATTAGCATTATGTTTTGTAAATTAATGAGGAAGGACCAAGAGCCCACGTCGTTGATGGTAGCTACAGTTATTTAATCACATTACAAAACTGTGACTCAAGCTGTGTGTTGACCCGAGTAGGTACATCTCGTACCTTTGATGAAGTATGGAATATGAGTTACTACGTATTGTTTAAAAAGACAATAGTGGATGTGTTTGAATTTTTTAGCCACATTTAATTCCATTACGTATTCATATTCTAACACAGTCTTTATACAGAGTGGCGCAGCGAAAACGAAACAGAACACAGTTTTCGTATTTCCTGTTACTTAAATCGCTCGCACTCGTCTATTTCTATTTCGAGAAGAAAACGTTTTACCGATATTTTCAACCCTGAAAGTTCATCCCCCTAAAATTTTAAATGGAAAGATGGGATTGAGTGACAACCTCATTTTGAAGGCAATCAAGTTCTCTTTCTGAAAAGTATCAGCTTTTGAGAATCGGTTGGGTAGTTTTTGAGGAAACGCATTCAAATTCTTGCCTGCCAAACAAAGCAAGTGTAAATGAGCATCATTTACAGTATTTAACTTTAAGAAGGTAATCAGTTTAGAGAAAGCGAAATTTTTCCTTCTGAAAATTCGCTAATAAATGTCTTATATTAAAAGTTAGTTTGCCAATATAAACAAATGTTTCAATGTGCAGCTGGAAACTAAAAACGACAACGCAGCTATTAGCATATTAAGTTGAAAAAACTGGGCCAGTGAAAATGCGAGATAGACAAAAAATCCTCGGATTGGCGACGAGTATTAAGGAAAACGGATATTAAGTTTGGGACAGTTATCGGAATAGCAGTAGTCCTTTTTCGGGTAAATCTCTGGTGTTTTGTGTAGAATAAGTGCCAAGTATAGGAAAGGGAGACAGCTGAACGTAAGAGGAGACTGGGTGAGATTAAACCGTTTTATTAACATTTCCCTGGAGGTAATAAAGAGTTTTAAGTGGTCAATAAGAACAACTTATTTAAAAGCAAATTCAAACAGGCACACGCCACCCTGACCAATTAAGGAAATAAGAATAACTGTATTTTTGTAAATTATTAGTGGTTATTTAGGGTAAGAAAATAGGGTAGGAGAGAAGTGGTGCTCATTATAGAGATGGTTTGAGAAATATTTATACTGGTAGTTTTTTTTTTTTGTAATAAATAAATAAATTATTAATAAGGGGTTTTTCTAATTATATTATTTTGACCCTATACGGTCTGACAAAAAACCGCCGGTTACACAAGGAAGTTTCTTACATTACTTTCATTACGTTAATAGTGTACTCATGTTATAAATGTTCGAAATGTTGACCTCCAGCTTCCATGCAATAGGTAATACAAGTTTGGTCCAAAGCGGTTTCGAACTTTGCAAAGCATGCGTTGGTAATCATTTACGCATTGTGGCAGTGTGGTGTAAATCTTATTTTTCACGTGTCCCCACAAAAAAGTCTAAAGGGTTTTTAATCTGGCGACGTTGCAGGCCATTCTATTCCTGCTTTTCGCCCAGTCTATTATCTATTAGTGAAGCCGTTGATCCAGCGCTAACAGAAATTTGTAAACAAAGTAACCGTTACACTGAAAATTAATTAGTATTAGTATAACATGGAGTACCACCACACGATGCGGTTGCTGTTCGTCGGTATCTCGACCAAACACTTCCTGGGAGATGGATTGTCATAATGCGTAGATGGTTAGCGCCAACGTGTCATTGCATAAAGTCAACCCGAAATGCACCGCAACGTTCGAAATCGCTTTGAATAAAACTTATATTATTGCATGGTGCTGGATGTTAACATTTCGAACATTTAATGCACCAGTACTGTTAAGGTGGTGCAAAATAATGTAAGAAACTTGTTTGTTTTGTTGGGAAACAGCACTTTAAAATGTATTTTCTCAGAAACTACATCTCACAAACCAATTTTCAAAAGCTGATACTTTTCAAAAAAGAGCACTTGACTAGCATCAAAATGAGGTGTCACCTAATACTCCTTTCCATTAAAAATTTTAGGTGTGAGACTCTTGCTGGAGGGATGAACTGACAGGGTTTCGACGCGTGCCCGTGATTTTTTTAAATAACATGAAATATCAAAATTCTCTGGATGCAGCAAGTGCGTTATAGTAGCGAATTTTCTTTAAAATATTTTTAATAGCAAATGTCTTTCTTTGATGAAAACAGGCATCAAACTTGGTTGCCTATATAGTAGAAACAATGTACCATATTTCATCGAAATAAATTTATTGTTTGAAAATATATAAACATTTTTCAAAAGTCTGGATGCAGCAAATGTGTTATGGAAGTGAATTTCCATAAAAATGTTTTTAATAGCAAATGCAAGCAGGCATCAATCTGATTATCGGTATAGCCTGTGTAGTAGAAACAATGTACTATATTTTAACAAAATTACTTATGGTTTGAAAATATACAAAAATTTTCCGAAAATAAACTTAAATGTTGGTTTCCTAACCAACAAAGCTTACGTTAATAGCAAATTGAGTTATTGAAATTTGAAGAATTCAATGAAAATTCGGTAAATTTGCAGATTAGCTCCCGAACGCTTTTCAAAAAATTGTTTTCAGAAATATTACTAGGACCACCTGGATGCACAAACCACAAGAAAAGTTTCTTGTTCACACCCGCCAAGGAAGGTACGGGACTGGGAGTGAATAGGGGTGCTGGGCGGGGTAGGTAGCAAAAAGGAAATATGAGCAGAAAAAGCAAAGTAAGCTGCTTAAAAGTTGTCTATTTGAAGCCATATCCCCATTAAACCCCGCCTACCCCGCACAGCACCCCTATTCACCCCAAAGTCAGGTAACTTCTTTGGGGGGTATGAACAAGAAGTTTTTCTTGTGGTCTATGCAACGAAGGTGGTTGTATGCACACGAGGGGGGAAGGAAAATGCCTACGACGCCCCCCTCCCATACGACTTGCGGTAGGGTTGGGGTTCCTGCTTCGTCGTGGGGATTTTCCTTTCTCCCTTGCGTGCATACAACCACCCTCGTTGCATAAACGACAAGAAAAATTTCTTGTTCATACCCGTCAAGAAAGTTACGGCACCTGGGGGAATAGGGGTGCTGTGTGGGGTAGACAAGGTTTAAGGGGGATATGGCTTCAAGATGTGAAAAAGACAACTTTCAAGCCCGTTTTATTTGCATTTTCTGCTCATATTTCCTTTTTACTACCTACCCCGCCCAGCACCCCTACTCACTCCTGGTCCCGTAACTTCCTTGGGGGGTATGAACAAGAAATTTCTTGGGGTTTGTGGATCCAGAGGGGCTCTAGGAAGGTTTCTGAAAACAGTTTTTTGAAAAGCGTTCCGGAGCTAATGTGCAAATTTACCGAAAATTCGCTGCCAAAATGCACTTACTGCGTCCATATTTTTTCTTTTAAACGCATCATATTTCGATAAAAAAATGCAAAAATGCATTAACGAATTTGTTCTACGAAAATTACCTAAAAAAATTATAGACCGTTAAACCATAAACTTCACTAAACTGACGGCCAAAGCATCAGAGAAAGGGCCTATTTGAAATGAATATTCTGTAAATATTTTAGTAAAATCAAGGGCAATAATGGTAGAATCTGAAACTTAACGGTATGCAGAACACTCTTCTTGCAACATTTTCTTTTCACAATCGGTATTTGTTTCACGTTATTTGCCTAAACATTGCCAATTTGGACGTTTCAAATTGAGACTTTTACGTTTTGAGGAAAACTCCAAAATTTGTTTCTTTAACTGCCCATAACTTCTTTATCTATAAAGCTAGAGAGCTAAGTTTTGGTACAGTTCACTCCTTATAATAAAAACACGCGTACCAAATTTGGTTGCCCTTACTGTGTTACTTACGGAGATATGCATTTTTTTAGAAAGAAAACACCAAAATTTCCGGGAAAACCTGGTCCGATTTTTCTGGCTAACGAACTTATCCAAGCCACTTGCAAAAGCAAGGTACTCACCAAATCTGATTAAGATCGGTCCATTATTTTTTGAGTTATCGGTCGGATATATACACACAGATCTCCTCATTAGCGAATTAAAAAAAAATCGCTAAAATTGGGTCTATTTCGTTTTCGCTGCGACACTCAGTAGGTAGACAATATCATTTTTTATACAAAATTATCTGTTCAACTCTAAAAAATAATCCAATAAGGCTATCAAACCGTTTCCTTTTACCGTACATAATACACTTTCTAATTAAATGCTTACGAACATGTTGACGGCTTCTAATTTTCTTATCTTCCACAAAGCGGTTCTTTTAATTACCCCAACTTACCTAGAAAAGAAAACAAAATGAGTATAATAATTCCACATAGATGATTAGAAGTGACTTAATATATAGATATTTGCTACTTAATTAACTATACATATGTTTATTAACTTTTATTATACCAATAATTATATGTGATCGCTGAAGAATATGTAAATTTTTGACAAATTTGCATATGCAGCAACTTAATTAAGCCATACTAATTAGGATGATAGTTTTGAATTCATAACCTAAGCGTGATTTGAATAAAACTAATAGTCGTTTACTGTCAGATCCATATTTTCTCTAAAATAAAACTGATTGGATGTGAAAAAGATTAAGAAAATTATTTAAAATACCACACAAAAATGTACTAAAAATTAATGGTTAAGGTTAATGTGTTACATTTATAACTCAATATTCAGAAAATTTGAAAGGAGGCTTGGTCATTTTAAACAAGTTCGGGTGCAGCAAGTGAGTTGTGGCAGTGAATTTTCATAAAAATGTATTAATAGCAAATATGTATTTTCTTAATGAAAGCAGACATCGCATTTAGTAACCAGTATAACCTATATAGTAGAAACAATATACCATATTTCATCGAAATAACATTGTTTAAAAAATTAAAAAAATTCGAAAATCAACGTAAAACGTTCCCGAAGAAACTAGTTCGATTTTCCTGGCCAACGAACCCCCTTCAAGCTGCCAAGATATGATTATTCACAGAAAGCTTCACAACGAATTTTTTTTACGAAAATCTGAAAACATTTTTTCACGATAACTGATTAAACATTTATTATATATTATCAAAGTTTTACAAAAACTTTAGAATGATTTCTAGGGAAAAAACAAAAAAAATCTGCGAAAACTGACTAAATATTTTTTACACAAAAATTTGCTAAAACAATTCATAAAATTCAAATTATATGCCTCATCAGTGATTAAAATTGAAAATAAATAATTTCTTTGCACGAAAATCCATTAAAACATTATTTTCGACGAATTTCGTTTAAAAAATGTTTCATCAAACCTTCGTTGATCAATTTTTCACACAAAAATTCGCGACAGATGTTCCTTCACAGAAAATTTGTTAAATTCATTTATAAGAAAATTAATTATTAAAGGAACATTTCGCACAAGAAAATTCGTTAATGAAAATAAATTAAGTAAATTTTAAAAAGAAGTAAATACTATTGATGTGGCTTCACAGAAAAAATTATTCTGCCTGGCGATGCTGTAGAAACTGAAACCGGCTGCAGAGAAGAAATCAAACACTTCTGAAGTCACATAGAAATCCCTACGCCTGTGTTAACTGTGGAACGGTTTTAACAACTAAGGGCCACAACACGTCTTAGACTTAGTGATTTTTTAACAAAAAGTCGATAAAACAATTATTGTAATTACATATCGTGATTAGATAACGTTAAAATTGAAACAAAGACAAAAAAGTATGGGCGCAGCAAGTGCGTTATGGTAGTGATTTTTGATTAAAATGTTTTTAGCAGCAAATATGTCTTTTTTTTAAAGAGAGCAGGTATCAAATTTGGTTATCAGTATAACCTATATATAATTGACACAATGTACCATATTTTATGAAAATATTTTTTATTGTTTGAAAAATTAAAAAAAGTTTCCCAAAATAAACTTAAAATGTTCCCGAAAAAACTGGTCCGATTTTCCTGGCCAACGAACCTCTTCAAGATATTTACCCAATTGCCAAGATATAATTATGCACAAAAAGCTTTTCGAAGAAACTTACGAGAAAGACTAATAAAATCTTTATCATTAATTATCAAAATTTCACGAAAAATCTTACAAACAATGATTTCTACGTTAACACAAATTTTTTTGTAGGAAGCCGTCTATTTTTTTTACAAAAAGATTTGCTAAAAGAATACATAAAAATCAAATTATATACCTATTTGTAATTAAGATTGAAAAACAATGTTAAACTTTTCACGGCAAGCTTAATCAGTGGAAGTAAAGAGAAATATAAGCCGAAAAATACTCATATTTTAATGAAATAAGTCAGAATTAAGAATATTTATTATCTTTATTATATTTAGTATCTTGTATAATAACGACTATATTGAGCTTTGCCGTAAAAATGCATCACCCTGTATATATGTAAATAGATAAAAACTGGAACGAACACCGGATATGGCTTCTAGGGGTCCTACTTTGCACTCATTTGAAGAAATGATCTCAAAATTCAAAAGTCGCGCTCTCCTCAATAGCAAACTTATTCGAAAAAATTCTAAAAATTATAGACCATTGAAGCATAAATTTAACTAAAACTACTGCCAAAGCATCAGAGAAAGGGTCTATTTAAAATGAATTTTCTTGAAATATTTTAGTAGTTCATACCTATAAACTGACCCCGAGTATGTGTTAGGAGACTTAGTTCGCGCTCATTCGAAGAAATTTTTCAAAATTAGAAAATCGCAATCTCCTCGTTAATCAATTTTTTCTACGAAAATTCACTAAACGCCAGGACGCAGCAAGTGCGTTATGGTAGCAAATCTAAACAAACATGTTTCAAATCACAAAAAAAAAATAATGTTGGAAATACTAATTTGTTTGAACAAAGACTTTTTTCCGGAAACACTGGTTTGGTTGATTAACGAAGGGAAGAATATAGATTTGGCAGGTACCTTTATTTTGTAAATAGCTTAGATAACTTCAATAGCCGACCAGTTTTTTAAATAATTTTACATTTCCTTCCGGACAATTTTTGTATTTTCAAAAGCAACACATTTATTTTAGTAAAATTCTTAACACAGGTTGCCTTTATAGCCTCTACAAGAAACTACAAAATCAAATTAAGATTTCTAGCTTTATAGAAAATTACTATGGGAATTTATTTTGTCATTCAGGAGACCAAAACAGAACACAAAATTAAAAGTTTTTGAATGATTAAAAAATTTATTCAGTGAATAAATTGCTACGAAATTTTTGTAAAAAAGATGTTCTACAAAAATTAGATAAAATAGTTATTCTTGGAAAATTCGCAAAACGTGTTTTCACCAAAATAATTAAAAAAATATTTCTACGAAAATATGCTACAACAATTTACTATACGCGTTTATTTAAATTCACTTAAAAAAATCGGTCGCTATGAATGTGCCTGCTTAAAACAGAGATGTCACTCCAAAAGGATGTCGCCGTAACACATCATGATTCTTAAGATAGGCCATGAAATGACAAAGCTACATATACCTCCTATGTAACTATGCATTATTTCTGATGATGTTAGTAGTATGTATTCTAAAATACCTCCAAGATAATGCTTAACTTCATTAGAAAACATTTTACTAGTAAAGACTGAAAATTCACTAAGTGAAGATATGAACCTGTGGTAAGCACTGATAAGTACACTTCAGAGAACCCAATTTACCACAACATGTTTTTCAGACATGACGATTGTTTAGCTAACAAAGTTAAGTGAAGATAGGAACCTGTGGTAAGCACTGATAAGTACACTTCAGAGAACCCAATTTACCACAACACGTTTTCAGACCTGACGATCGTTTAGCTAACAAAGTTAGCGTCATCCGAGGGATGAATAAACTTAGACAATTTGGTTCTACAAAGTGTACTTAGAACGCAAACGTTATACAAATAGAAAAAAGAATTAATTTTTTGTAAGTTGTAAGTGTGTAAAAGAAAACTAATTTAAATGGAATGATAAAATTTATATGCAAAACAAAGGACTACCCATAGATGGCTCGTTGTCTCCTTTAATAGCCAACATATTAATGGAAAAGTTTCACATAATTTTTAACTTATATAAATATCAAATTTATTTTAGAAGAAGCTAAAGGTAGTTTAGCTAGTATTGCTTATATGTGTCCTAAAGGTACATATACGGATAACGAATGAAAACTTATCAGGTGCTTCTAGACAGCCTTTCCATAATATTTCCACCTGATAATACTGTTTTAGCGTGAAGTAAAAAAAAAAAAGAAATATGGATTGTTGTTTGACTAGTACCAAAGCTATTTTGCCAACAATTTTTAATGTTATTATATTTGTTGCTTTAAATAATACCAGATGTCTTTAAGAAAAATTAAGACGTGTGTCGTATACGAACATAATATTCAGTCAGATAAGACTGTGGAAATTTTTGTACTACAGAATAATGTTTTTGGGAAGTTTTGATTTGAAAGAAGGAATGGCTTTTGTATTAAACAGATTCATAATATCCACAGTTGTTGGTGGGAGTGGGAACCGCAGCTGAAGAAAAACTTAAGTTGAAAATTAGAAAGTGACAGAGCAATATAATTTGACATTTAGACGTTTCAGAAGAGGCTGTTCAAAATCGTGTCCCAGTGCAAGCACAAGCATATCTTTTTTGTACGAAATAATGTATAATTTGAATTAATAATAAATAATGTAATAATATAATATATAACCAAAACTGTTTGACAACTCGCAGGTGTTTTTTTAGCTTTTCAGAATAGGGACCGTGCACGCGCTTGCAATCGTAAACTCTTAGATTTAACCATTATAAAGTTGGAAAATATTTCCAATATACAGGAAACTTATTTATAGTCAAACTAAAGACGAAATATGACGAAAACACAAGTAATGAAGCTAGGTAAGAATCGGTCAGCGAAACTTGATCTAAAGCTGAACGGTCAACCACTTGAACAAGTAGAAATGTGCACGTACCCTGGATGATCATAAATGTAGCAATGATCTGAGAATGGGGGTCTTTACTTGAACTTGAATATGAAGAAAAAATTCCTCAAGTCGCGCGTATGGAGTGGGGTGGTGTATGGGGCGGAAACCTGGACTATAACTAAGCAGACCATTAAGGGAATATAAGCTTTTGAAATGTAAACCTGGCGAAAAATGACAAAGACATGGTACACCGATAGAAAGACGAAAAATGTGTACTAGAAGAGGTGAGAGGGGAAAGATACTTGCTGATAGAAGCTGAAAGGCGAAATGCAAAATTTCTGCGTCATATTCTGGGACATTATTTTAAGGATACATACCTGGAAAAACGAAAGGGGTAAACCAAGTGGGAAAGCTGGAAAACCTGACACAACTGATGAAGGGTGAAAGTTATAATTAAATGAAGAGAGTTTAGGGGAGAGAGACAACTATAGTTGCGACGACAAAGCGACATCGCCATTAGATTGTGATGATGAAAACTTGAAGATTGGTTCTGTGTTTCCCTATGCATACATACATACATACATACATATATATATATATATATATATATATATATATATATATATATATATATATATATATATATATATATATATATATATATATATATATATATATATATATATATATATATATATATATATATATATATATATATATATATATATATATATATATATATATATATATATATATATATATGTATATATGTATACAAATTTTTGATATCAAGTTCTACAATCTCCAACAGATTGATACTGGGAAAGACAGAGTGAATTAAGCTGCTATAATTTAATTGAGATATGAAGATCGAGTAAGTCAGAAGAGAGTTGAGGTAACTTGTAGGCTTGTAGGTTGTGGTTACATGGGCGGTCTCAAACCACGATCTGAAACCTATAATTGCAGCAATTTTGTTTTCTCATACTTCATTTCACTTGGTCTGCTCGTTTTGTTCATCCACGTTTCATGTTTACAATGCAATGCTGCCAAACTTTATTTTATGTAATATAATTAAAGAAAGTTACATATACTTTCTTGATTTACAAAAAACTTAACGTAATACTTAATGGTACATAATTGAAAGCAAGGAGAAGGCAGACCCAAAGGAAACTTTCTGGAAAACTTAACCAAACCGATGAAGTGTGGAAGCTACAAGAAATGAAAACAGTTGCTTGAGCGAGGTATATATATATATATATATATATATATATATATATATATATATATATATATATATATATATATATATATATATATATATATAAAGAGAGAGACATTGCTGGTACAACAATTCTGCATCAGAATGTGATGCTGGTCATGGGTTTTGTCTGATTTTCATTCGTTTGAAAGCTTTCTATGTGTATTTTTTTGATCTACATATTCTTTCAAAATCCAGATCTAAGAATGTTAATGTTTATACATTACTATTTCTAGAATTGGCAATTTTTTGTAAATAAATCGCTATTAAAAAGACCAATTCCCTTTAAATGTCTTCAAAGGTTTTCTATCACCGTCATCCCAGTTAACTGGTTTTCAAAAACTTGCTCGATGCCATATGATTGATTGTCTGACACATTAAAAATATGTATAATTTAATTTACTTTGTATATCCAGATGACCCATCCAAAACTTAAATTTTTTTGATCTACATATTCCTTCAAAATTCCAGCTCTAAAAATGTTAATGTTTATACATTGCTAATTTTAGGATCGGTGAATTTTCGTAAGTAAATCGCTACTAAAAAGACCAATTCTCTTTAAATATTTTCAAATGTTATATACAGTACATAAATTCGCTAATTTAATATTTGGTTGCGTTGAAACAATTGTCCGAATGTTATGAAATAAAATCAAGTATATCATTGCAACATTAAATTACTCGAATACGAATTTAAAACAGGGGCAGAGCGTAGTTCTATCTATCTATCTATATTTTAGACTATTGGCCACGGTTTTGAACCATTAGCACATTTTAACCCGAATTTTTAGTTAGAGTGACTGCCCCGATTCTGTGAATAAATTTAATGTGTTCATCGGATCTTTACGCATCACACTTTAGCTTTTTATTTAATCTTATCTAAACTTTCTAATTACTCAGCCATCTACATACATATTTAAATAAAGATCCACTCACACATGCGCGAGCTTAAACTCATATTCACACAAGTACACATAATGTACAGAGTTATATTTACAATTTGTACCTGAAATATTCTGTATCTATTTAACTAATTATTCCTAGACTATATTAAGGGAAAATAAAATACAGGGACACAAATCTTCTGCGTCTTAGGGGTCTATCTAGACGACTTTATATAACTTACACAGATGGTTGACCCTGGATAAATTAGGAAAAACAAATGGTTTGACAGAAGGATAGCTAAAACTATGTACAAAGTTCTAAGTAGCTACTACAAAATAAAATTAGAACCATTAAATATTTATACCCAAGTTATAAATATGTGTATTTATAACCAAATATATATCAATATTTCCCGTTGCAAGTAAGTGTGCCAAGTTGAAAGGACACGCAACACAACGTGTCTGCACAATATTTTCAACAAATATTTGAACCTGTACCCTAAAATTTGTACAACCCATCAACATATGCTGTATGTCCCCCAACTCGCCACACTCGCAATTGGGATCGTCTTTTAAATTTATTTTATATAAGTATGAAGGTACCAATGCATGTCCAAATCTTAATCTACAAATATTTACTATCACTAGTCTATCTTGTGACCGCCCACTATCTCTTTAAATCGATCCTAGGAATCCCTGTTCCTAAAAACCTTTACCACGTTTGAGAGTCAAACAACCTACATACGACGATCGATAGAAAGGTCAACGTTACCGGAAATCTAGGTGGCCCCTAGCTTTTATACAGTGAAGATGGGCAGGGTTCTTTATAAGGTGTTACTCTATGAGGGCGCCACTTGATTGTTTTACACCTAGTTCCGGATATTTATAAGAGATGTTAATTACGAAATCCAGCTTACCAAGAATCCAACACAACCAAGAACTCCTTGGACCTCCCTGGCAGCTGCACCTAAAATCGCAGGCTTATACGTCGGAATGTACAAATGTGGGAACGAAATCTTACAGTTGGAATATCCTAAAGGCTTACGTAGAAGCTGACAAACACTAAACAGCACCTAACGTTACTAATACGGGAGTGAGAGGTGAGTGCAGAACAAACGACACACAAATATATATATAAAATAAAATTCTAGTTTATTATAAAATCCAGATGATGCCTACAAGTGGTCAGACAGATCAAAAACAGTATTATATATACACATATATAACCTATAAATTGCTAGCATGTATGTTAAATGAATAACAGAGTCCGCAAAATGACTCACTTGCTATATCTCAATAATTTACTGCTAAACAAATAGCTTTAAGCTACTAACGTTCGTATGGTAAGCAATAACAAGTCAAGTAATTCAAACGCAACAATAAAAGTAACTAAGCTAAATCGAATGGAAATTTGTGTCCTTTCGTGATCACGATCAGCTTACAAAGATGTTAAAATATGAAAAGGTGTATCAAATGGTAGCCTAAATAATGATAATACTTTATCAAACTCAAAGCAATTATATTAATGATAATGTGAATATAAATCATCAGCTAACGTGTAGGGTTCAAATAAAAAGCTGGGTATCTTATCCTATTGTGTTATCGTTAAAACTTTATCTTTGAATTCCAAAACTTGACCACCATAAGTAAAGTCACAGCTTAATACTGGATTTAAAAGTCCAAACAAACAAATTGAGTTCTTTATTAACAATACAACTTAAAGACTACTACCTGTAAGGTCTGATCTCCAGTGAACCTTCTCTGGTCGATTTTTCGCTAACAAAATATCTACTGTCCACTGTGTCGGTACCTTCCGGCCACCTGTACTTCCTCTACTCAACAACGAAATGTCCTCGGCAATCTGATGTTGCTGGGAATGGCTTATAATTGAATTTGCGCCATAAAATGGTACCATACCAATATTCTTATTCTCCCATTGACCACTCGTTAGTTTAAGACAATATGTAGGCCTATTGCTTGTCGATTAGGCACTATAAAATCAATTAAAGCAAGACAAAAACTGAAACTAAAGCTAAAACCAAAGGCTAAAACCAAAAGCTAAAACCAAAAGCTAAAACCAAAACCCTGTAACAAATAGAAAGAGAAAACACGCCTTAGTTACACATAAAAAAAAAACTACGAGTTGGGTATTACCTCCAAATCCTGAGGGTTTCTATGTTATGTCAAGGTGTTTTGTTGACCACAGTTAGACAAGCCGGTTCTGATTGAAAACAAGCCACAAAGCCACTTGCTTTTTCGGCTTTACGTATGTGACATTTACTCTCCACCACGGGAATATTATAGTATTCAAGTACTATGCGACTAATTCGCTTCAACTTCCCAAACCTCCAGAATACTATAATCGTTTTACAGCCTAGAAATTAATCTCCAAACTAGGATGAATGGCCCACTTGCCTGTTTCTTTTTTCTAGCTGAAATCTTGCCACACACTCAAATTAAATTGCTTCTTCCACCGTTTTCAAAACCAACCTTTTTTTCAAAAATGTTTTCTCTCCCAGGTCATAGCTAATCTTGCTGATTCGCTATCGGTCAACAAAAAAAAAAGACGACAAGAAATGGTGTCCCGTTCTTCCATCAAAAATATCAAACTCTGGCAACGAATAACTTAATACCGCAGAGTTGCGACATTTACACGAATGGGGAAATTCGGGCTTCGACCGCAAGACCTCGACATATGTAACACACCTAACTTCCAATATTAATCTCGATAATAAACTTCTTCCACAGCTTATAGAGACCGTTGTAACCACAGTTCTGCATGCAAGAATTTATCTCACTACATTAACACATAATTCAGTAATTTCCAACCAGCTAAAGTTAGACAGACAATAAATTAATGACGTGCTGGCAACCATGCCTTCACAAGACAGTGTACTCTGCCGTTGTCGACTGTTTCGGTGGTAAATCTCGACTTCTAGAAATTGAAACTGAATGAATGTAGATAACAAATTAAAGATGTTCGTTCACAGCTGTCCCTAAACCAATAACAATATGAAACCGAATAATTATATGGGGTGTTTTTGTTTATTTTGCCTGCTACGTGTAATTAATGATGTTAATATGCTTAAGGTGAATTTTACACGTAACAATCCCCCCCTTACTTCAAGAGGATTAACCGTAAGGTTAAGCCTAATCAGAAGGAACAAGCTTCAGATCCTTCACGTGCCAAACTCCACTATTCTGGCCAGCTTTGTCTCTAAGTTCATACGTCCATGGAGACACCTTCTTACTAACATAAAACGGTCCTATGTATCTTGGAGCTAACTTACTAGCAAAGTTCTTCGTTGCATCTGACAACACGTAATTCCTCCTCATCGCAGGTTGATCCACCTCATACTCTTCATAACGTCTGCGCATGTTATACCTCGCCACAGCCTTCTTAGTAGCCTTCTCCAGTCTCTGTTTCACGTCCCTGTACACCTCCTTGAACACGATGTTCCTGCTCTTGTCAACCAACACATCTTCATCCTCGCCGTCCAAATCAATCTGATTCTGGTAGTCCGCTCCTGACAATGCCATACATCGCCCAAAATTGACATAATACGGTGACAATCTAGTCGTCTCATGTCGAGATGTTCTCACAGCACAAGTCACCTGTTGTAGCCCAGCATCCCACTTCTTGTGGTTATCATTCACATACATTGCCAACATGGTCTTGATTGTACGATTAGTTCGCTCGGTAGGGTTTGCGCGCGGATGGTAATTCGCGCTAAACTTCAAATTGCACTGGTATTTCTCGGCAAACCTTTTGAAAGCTGAACTTTTAAATTGGGGACCATTATCACACATTATCATCTTCGGTACGCCAAATAACAGAAATACACCTTCTTCCAGACTTCTAATAATCGTGTCGGTGATGGACTTCCTCAAAGCGAAGGTTAACACAAACTTGCTCAAATAATCTGTGACAACCAGGATAAAACTATTGGCTTTCGATGAACGTGGTAAAGGACCCACTAAATCCACTGATATCATCTCCCACGGTCTCGACGGTTTAGCATGCGACACCATCATGTCCTTGGGACCTCGTTGATCCACCTTGTGCGCAGCACATATGGTACACTTGCGGACATAGTTCGCAACGTTCTGTCGCATCTTCGGCCAATAATATCTATCAGTTAACCTTGAGTAGGTTTTATAGACTCCCATATGACCCGATGTAGCTGGATCGTGAGCTTCTGACAAGAGTCTTCGTCGCTGGTCTTTAGGAACGACAATCTTCCAAACATCTTGCTTAGGCGTAAGTGCTGGATAATCTTGCCTCACGTACTTATACAACTTGTCACCTGACAATCTCCAATTCCCAAACTTCAGAGGTGTAGTTTGTACCCGCTCTATCATCTTCAAATACCACTTGTCTGTAGTCTTCGTCTCTGTCTCCACACTGTTCAGGACGTCTAACACTGGTACAGATCTGCTCAGTACATCCGGTACTACGTGGTCTTTGCCTTTCCTATGAACAATCTCAAAATCATACTGCTGCAAGCGTACAGCCCATCTTGCAAGTCTTCCTGATGGATCCTTGAGGCTATGTAACCATTTCAAGCTATAATGATCGGTGATGACAGTAAACTTTACTCCCTCGATGTAAGGACGCAGTTTTTCTATTCCCCACAGAACCGCTAAACACTCTCGTTCTGTCGTGGAATAATTACGTTCTTGGCGTGACAGAGAACGACTCAAGTAACAAATCACACGATCACCATCTGGATGCGTCTGAGATAACATCGCACCAATACCATAGCCCGATGCATCTGTGTGTACAACAAACGGTAAAGAATAATCTGGACAACCCAGAACAGGTGCAGATATCAACAACTCCTTAATCTTCCTGAAAGATCTATCACACTCAGGAGTCCAACAAAACTTAGTACTTTTCTTCAGCAACCCTGTGATTGGTGCGACCACAGTAGAAAAATCAGGACAAAATCTTCTATACCAGGACAGCATACCTAGTACACGTCTCACTTCCCTCACATTGGTCGGAGTAGGTAGCTCGATCATTGCTCTGACCTTATCAGGGTCCACTCTTAACCCTTCTCTATCCACCACGTAACCCAAGTACTTCATCTCGGGCTTACAAAACTGACTTTTCTCCCAATTGACGGTTAGATTGGCTCTTCTCAGGCGTTCAAACACTTCCTCTAACACTTCGAGGTGCTTTTCAAAACTTGGAGTCGTGATCACTACATCGTCTAAATATACAAACACGTAAGGTTCCAGGTCCGATCCTAACACACGATCGATCAAACGCTGCCATGTTGCAGGAGAATTATGCAGGCCAAATGGCATCCTTTTAAACTGAAATAGTCCTCTATTGGGGACGGTAAACGCAGTATACGGTCTTGAAGACTCGGCAACAGGGACTTGGAAAAATGCACTCTTCAGATCCAAACTAGAAAGATACTTCGCATCTCGAAGCTTGTCTAACGTGTCTGTAACCATTGGCAATGGATAGCCATCACGTTCGGTCACTGCATTAAGCTTCCTGTAGTCGACACAGAACCTATAACAACCATCCTTCTTCTTTACAAGAACTATTGGCGACGCCCACGGACTACTGCTAGGTTCTATGACATCGTTCTTCAACATATCTTCTAATTCTTCATCGATGTATTTCTGAAGCACTGGGGATACCCTATAGTATCTCTGCTTAATCGGTGGTGCATTAGTCTTGATCACATGTTCCGTCATATTTGTACAACCCAAACTATTTCCGAGCAAAGTCTTCTTCTTGTTGATTAACTCCTCCAACTGCTTCTTCTGTCCAACTTCCAAGACTGACTGATCAGCTATATCTACTGTGCTTACTTCAGGACAGTTAGAAAATTGCCACTCGTTATGCCTCAGATCAGGAACAATCCCCATCCTTATCCAAAAGTCTGCTCCCAAAATCAAAACATGTGGTAGTTCAGGGACAACCATCACCTCTATAAACTTTAGACGCTCACGAACCTTCATTGGTAATTCACACGTACCAATACTTTCACATTTCTCTCCATTAGCGACTGTGCATGATGTCTTCTTCGATTCGTCCAGGGGTATTCGCAACTTCGCGATACGGTCCCAACCTGGTCCACCTAAAATTGTTCTCGACGCCCCGGAATCTAGGAGTCCAAGCAAGGTAATCCCTAATATGTCCACTCTAAGGTGAGGCCTTTCATCGTTCTGTGCATGGTCAATGATGAAATCTAAAACAGGTTTGACAGTAGTCGAGTACTTAACGGCAGCACTATCAGCTCGACTCTCTAAGAGCGCTGCACTCCGTTTCCCGAAAAACCTCTGGGACAATTACGAGCAATGTGGCCTTCCCTATTGCACTTGTGGCAGATGAGTCTATTTCTCTCGGTACAACCTGCTGCTATGTGGCCTGGCTTCCTACAGTTGAAACAGACGACGGGACTATGCCTCGTCTGGCTACGCCCACCCTGGTTAGACGATACTTGCAGTCTCTCGGTCTTCTCTTCCAAACCCACGTATGCCAAATCAGGCTCCAAAATCTGCTCTTTTTTTGGCGGATGTGCAAACTCACCAGCCTGGGAGCGTTGTTCTATCCTCTTGCACAAAGTACGCAGCTGGGCGATTGAATTTATTTCCATAGCACCCAGTTGGCTACGATACATCGGTGCTAAGTTGCGCATTAGGAGACTCAACCTCGTTTCCTCCGAGACTTGACATTGCAATCTTTGAAAGTATTTCGACATAATAGCCAAATAAGTTCCTATGGTCTCATCTGCTCCTTGTTTTCTCTTCTTTATCTCATCCAGAAGCTTCTCGCTATAAAAAACGGGTTGATATTCTTCCTTGAATCTTCCTACAAGTTCATCCCACTGGGACACTTCACTCCTAGCATCCTGATAAAATTCATATGCTCTACCCTCGAATAAATCTATTCCTGACTCCAATAGGATCTCCTTACTGACATTTCTGGCCTTTCTCATTTCCTCGACACGTTCGAAGAAAGCAGTCACAGACAGTCCTCTTCTGTCTCCACCAAACCTCAAGTTCCACTTGTGAGGGAGCACCGGCTTAATCAACGACGCGTTAAGCGACTGCGCAGCAGACATCATGGGTGAAGAACACGACTGAGGGGTTTCGAACTTCAACTGATTCCCTAAAGATGCTTCCATTACTTGCAAACCTAAAGGAGTAGGTTGTGTTTCACTCCCGACTTTTGACGCTTTGGTGTTGAGCTGGTCAATCATCGATAACGTACGAGCAAGTAATTCACCTCGAGTCTTCTTCTTTTCTTCATCCGCAGATTCCATATTATCTATCCTTCCCAATATGTGAGCCAACTTTGTCTGCAATTTTAGAAACTGCTTGTCCTTGCTATCTCCTTGAAATTCTTCTAAGACAGCCAACACGCCTTCCAGTTTTCCCTGCACAACACCAAGATCTTCCTCAAACGTAAATGGATACTTAGGATAATGTAGACTATCGCCAGACTTTTCCATTTGGCGCGCTAAGGTTAAACGACCGCGCATATCTTCCACCGTGCCAGTAGCTATGCCACGTACCGTTAATTCATATACGAGCTCTTCTTTGTCCAGTCTATATACATCCATACGACGAGCCATGATTGGAAAAAAAAATAAACCCACACTGGAATCAAGATAACTACCTAACAATACAGTAAAAAAAAATAAAAAAAAATAAATGCAGTCTGCACTCTCACACCCGATTAGTTGAGAAAGCTAACAACACCGTACATCGGCAAGATCAATACGCCAAAACCAAACGACTTTACTCCCCAAAGCCCTACTCTCACAACTACACAAAAGTTCAAGTCCAATACTACGGCTTCCAAAATCTCTAAAAACCCAAAAAATAAGCCCTTTTTGAGCTGAATCGAGCCCCACGTTGGGCGCCAAATATGTGACCGCCCACTATCTCTTTAAATCGATCCTAGGAATCCCTGTTCCTAAAAACCTTTACCACGTTTGAGAGTCAAACAACCTACATACGACGATCGATAGAAAGGTCAACGTTACCGGAAATCTAGGTGGCCCCTAGCTTTTATACAGTGAAGATGGGCAGGGTTCTTTATAAGGTGTTACTCTATGAGGGCGCCACTTGATTGTTTTACACCTAGTTCCGGATATTTATAAGAGATGTTAATTACGAAATCCAGCTTACCAAGAATCCAACACAACCAAGAACTCCTTGGACCTCCCTGGCAGCTGCACCTAAAATCGCAGGCTTATACGTCGGAATGTACAAATGTGGGAACGAAATCTTACAGTTGGAATATCCTAAAGGCTTACGTAGAAGCTGACAAACACTAAACAGCACCTAACGTTACTAATACGGGAGTGAGAGGTGAGTGCAGAACAAACGACACACAAATATATATATAAAATAAAATTCTAGTTTATTATAAAATCCAGATGATGCCTACAAGTGGTCAGACAGATCAAAAACAGTATTATATATACACATATATAACCTATAAATTGCTAGCATGTATGTTAAATGAATAACAGAGTCCGCAAAATGACTCACTTGCTATATCTCAATAATTTACTGCTAAACAAATAGCTTTAAGCTACTAACGTTCGTATGGTAAGCAATAACAAGTCAAGTAATTCAAACGCAACAATAAAAGTAACTAAGCTAAATCGAATGGAAATTTGTGTCCTTTCGTGATCACGATCAGCTTACAAAGATGTTAAAATATGAAAAGGTGTATCAAATGGTAGCCTAAATAATGATAATACTTTATCAAACTCAAAGCAATTATATTAATGATAATGTGAATATAAATCATCAGCTAACGTGTAGGGTTCAAATAAAAAGCTGGGTATCTTATCCTATTGTGTTATCGTTAAAACTTTATCTTTGAATTCCAAAACTTGACCACCATAAGTAAAGTCACAGCTTAATACTGGATTTAAAAGTCCAAACAAACAAATTGAGTTCTTTATTAACAATACAACTTAAAGACTACTACCTGTAAGGTCTGATCTCCAGTGAACCTTCTCTGGTCGATTTTTCGCTAACAAAATATCTACTGTCCACTGTGTCGGTACCTTCCGGCCACCTGTACTTCCTCTACTCAACAACGAAATGTCCTCGGCAATCTGATGTTGCTGGGAATGGCTTATAATTGAATTTGCGCCATAAAATGGTACCATACCAATATTCTTATTCTCCCATTGACCACTCGTTAGTTTAAGACAATATGTAGGCCTATTGCTTGTCGATTAGGCACTATAAAATCAATTAAAGCAAGACAAAAACTGAAACTAAAGCTAAAACCAAAGGCTAAAACCAAAAGCTAAAACCAAAAGCTAAAACCAAAACCCTGTAACAAATAGAAAGAGAAAACACGCCTTAGTTACACATAAAAAAAAAAACTACGAGTTGGGTATTACCTCCAAATCCTGAGGGTTTCTATGTTATGTCAAGGTGTTTTGTTGACCACAGTTAGACAAGCCGGTTCTGATTGAAAACAAGCCACAAAGCCACTTGCTTTTTCGGCTTTACGTATGTGACATTTACTCTCCACCACGGGAATATTATAGTATTCAAGTACTATGCGACTAATTCGCTTCAACTTCCCAAACCTCCAGAATACTATAATCGTTTTACAGCCTAGAAATTAATCTCCAAACTAGGATGAATGGCCCACTTGCCTGTTTCTTTTTTCTAGCTGAAATCTTGCCACACACTCAAATTAAATTGCTTCTTCCACCGTTTTCAAAACCAACCTTTTTTTCAAAAATGTTTTCTCTCCCAGGTCATAGCTAATCTTGCTGATTCGCTATCGGTCAACAAAAAAAAAAGACGACAAGAAATGGTGTCCCGTTCTTCCATCAAAAATATCAAACTCTGGCAACGAATAACTTAATACCGCAGAGTTGCGACATTTACACGAATGGGGAAATTCGGGCTTCGACCGCAAGACCTCGACATATGTAACACACCTAACTTCCAATATTAATCTCGATAATAAACTTCTTCCACAGCTTATAGAGACCGTTGTAACCACAGTTCTGCATGCAAGAATTTATCTCACTACATTAACACATAATTCAGTAATTTCCAACCAGCTAAAGTTAGACAGACAATAAATTAATGACGTGCTGGCAACCATGCCTTCACAAGACAGTGTACTCTGCCGTTGTCGACTGTTTCGGTGGTAAATCTCGACTTCTAGAAATTGAAACTGAATGAATGTAGATAACAAATTAAAGATGTTCGTTCACAGCTGTCCCTAAACCAATAACAATATGAAACCGAATAATTATATGGGGTGTTTTTGTTTATTTTGCCTGCTACGTGTAATTAATGATGTTAATATGCTTAAGGTGAATTTTACACGTAACAATCTAATATTTCGTTTTTAAACCAGGGTATCCTAGGTGGAAAAGGTTGTAGCTGTTTATAGTAAAATCCCGTACTATTGTGTTTGTATCTTCGTGTCCATTTTTCTTTAATAGAATTAAATAGGTAAGGCAAAACGTCGGAGCCCGGACATAGATAGGTCAATTCTTCTCCTGTGTAAATAGATTCTTTAGCCAATGTATCCACTGTTTCATTCTGTAATATCCCACAGTGTCCTTTTATACAGCATAAGGTAACGTCTTTGCCTTCTTTTTGTAACGAATACAGCTGTGTTATTAACTCAGCTATCAAATAGTTGTTTACTTTTGTATTTGCTGTAAAATTATTAATGTTATCAAGGCAACTCTTACTATCTGTGAAAATAACCACTCTTTGCTTGCACTGTTGTTTTACATAGTGTAATGCTTCTAAAATTGCAACTATTTCTGCTGAATATATGGACAATTTAGCATTTAGTCGAAACGTTTTTCTAATTTCACCTTCCGGGACATAATAGGCACAGCCAGTGAAGTTGTTTTGTTTAGAACCATCGGTGAAAATATGAAGGGATTGTGGAAATTTAGACATTACATCACACTTAAATACCAGATTACGAACGTTACTGGGGAAGTCGTTGTAATTCTGTAAATATATTACTTTCAGTGGTTTCTTTGTTTGTATATTTATGCTATATGTCGGACATAATCTATTTTGATATAGATCACCTTTATGTAACAAAATATTGTGGTAAGCTGTTACAATTAGAGAAGGGGGTTTATAACCCTGACGTGAAGATGTTGTATTAAATATATATGCTTGGTTTACTTTTTTTATCAAGTCACTCCCTCTTGTATATTCTTTTATAAGAAACCTAGTAGCCAAATTTTCTGCACGTATTTTTGGAGGCGTTTCTCCAACTTCGGCTAACAAGCAGTCAATTGGTGTACTGTTCAGAGAGCCAATGCATAAACGAAGGCTTTTATTTTGAATCGTCTCTAGTTTCTTTATGTGGGTTCTACTTGCGTTCAGGTAGAATATACACCCGTAGTCTATCTGCGATCTTACAAAGGACTTGTAAAACATTATGCTTATATTGGGATCAGCTCCCCATTTTGTGTGATTTATAAACCTTCAGAGCGTAGTTAACTTCAGCAAATACCGGGTAGAGATTTTGATACGGTGTTGGTAAAACGTGGATATGATGAAATCCAACACGTCGGCGAATGACAAAAAAGTCGCATGACCGAGGTAAATGTTACGAAAGTACTTGGAATAAACCGATACCGGAGTGCTGACACAGGAGGTTGAAGGTCGGACTTTAACTCTGTCAATTCAGAAGAAAGCATGTAGGTATGGGGACAAGGGGGGCTTCTTGGTAAGAGGAGAACGCGAAGGAGAGTTAGTGGAATGCGGAACGCGAGACAAATCACTCTAGGACTCAGTGATTCAAGGCTGAAGGTTTAGCATCATTAAATTATTAGGGAAGAGTCGGTGTTTAGTTAGAGGTTTAGACAGGGAGGTTTTTTGTTTGTGTTGGTTAATCGTATTCGCTCGATATTTATTCAAACATACAAGTGATAGGGTACTGGAGTGCCCTTGCAAGGTCGGTATTGTATTTCTTTTATACTGGAAAATTTTAACGAAAGGTAAGTGCTACATATAATTTTCTTTTCTTGTCAAGATAAAAAGGCATACATGGTAGCTGTATTGGAGAATTACCATAACTATAGTTAATACAAATCAGAACAAGAAATCCTGATATTTTCTTTTTTTTTATACTTGTAACTCATTTACGGGGGAGTGAATTTATGTTCAAGGGATATATAGAATAGTTTTAGTCAAGGAAGCAAGAGTAAATTTTATAGTTGGGATTGAGACATTAGAGTATCGTATATAAGACAATCTCAGAAAGGGTAAACCCATAAGGGGCGTGTTTAGAGAGTTTAGTTTTGCCCAATGAGACAGAACCAGGAAGCTTTGTCATTACTGGAAAGGTAAATTAAGCCTGGTTCTTTTGAGGCGCACTTTGCGCAAGATCTAACGCTTCGTTCTTAGAAGCGCGATTAAGTAAAGTCATATTATAAACCTATTGTTACTTAATTTTTTTAGTAAATCATGAGTCTTAAATTTATTTAAATTATATTAAATTAGCTTTAAAAGTAAAACTGAATTTCATTTCGTGATATAGTAAATCCAACCACCCTAAATTTTAGTTGTTATTATAAAATAGTACGAGGGCGACGTTAGAATACAGGGTACATGGTACTGTAGTAGATATAGTAAAATGGGGGTTTTAAATTAAATATTCCCATGCTCTACAGTATTTCATTCCAATAACAAATTGCATAGGCCATTTAAGGCTGATTAACAAATTTTTTCTTCTTCACATAAAAATCACGGACAGCTTTCATCTTCTAAAAACGTCAGCCGCTCGGCGTTACCACGTTAAAGGTGAATGCTACTGACACACCCATATTACTCGATCTTGGCTTGGCCGAGTAATTGACAATATTTATTTTATATAAATAAGTGGAGGAGATCAAAGAGCGCCCGTTACATTTTAAGTTTAGGGTCCAATTGGCAGTAATTTTTTTATTATTACTACTTTTGTCCCGATGTACATATCCTCTAATTACTGGTTCAAAATTGATAAATATGCTTATACAAGGTTTTAACACATTTTCGTAAAAAAAAATCGTTATTATAAATAGCACGGTAACAACAATAGTCGAAGAGTCAAAAGAGGTAGTTTGGCGACAAAAATCATAGGAACATTTAAAGTTTCTATGAACGTTAATTTTTTTGTGACGGAAGATAAAAGTTTTTGTGTTCATTATATCGTGAAAAAATGTGATTTGGTTTTATAAAGTAAATATTAATGAGATAAGTTACAACCTCTGGTGACTTAAAATAGGTTTTATCTGTGTTCGGTATTTTTTATCACAACCGCTCTAATTATTAATCCAGATCAAAAACTGTTTTTCCACAGCCTAAAAGAATGCTTCTAGTTAAGACATTAGTTTCGAAAATTCCAACTCCTAAACCAAGAATCAAATATCCTAAGTTATATCCTGAAATTAAAGAAAAATCTGATACCGATTGTCATTGTTTGAGGTATCTATTATTTAGAAAGTATTTTTTATACGATTGACCAGCATCTATTTATTAATAGGTAACTATCCGCAGTGATCCAAACCAAACTAAAATCAAATATACATATGGCAACACAGCCGGTAAAGCTATAGCTTCCCCTATGTATCCACTCTTCTTTCGATGATGATACCTTGTGGTCCGGCAACGATAAAATTTCGTGAGTTGTTTCTTAATATTATTTAAAGAAGTGTTTAAAACTTGGCTTGCAGGACAGGTTTAGACCACTTAAATGAAGCAATCTTGTAGTCGTATACCTGAAGAATTCGCCTCGGGTACTTCGACTATTAACACTTCTTTGTCTAACACTAGAAGCTCCAACGCGGCTAGGAAATTGGTTAATGATATTTGACATGAATTAAAATCTGCATCTATAATGTGAAGTATTTAGTATATATGATGTGTTTATTAGAATGAAATGGCTAATTAGTGCTGTCTTATTTTCTTAAGTTGATGTAATACTATATTTCTTAAGTTGAGACAATCAATGTCTTGGTCAAGGTTTTGGTGTTAAGTAACTGAGGAATGATTTATATAATTTTCAGTTCTTCCTTAAACTTTGTATGTACCTAAATCCAATATGTCTCAAACAGAATCACTGAATAATTAATTTTGTAATAACACGCTTTAAGTGACATAATTTTTTTATAAAGAAAATTTTGATTTAGAGGTAACTATTTTCGAATTTTCAATTTTCTTTTAAGCGCAAATTAGAACCCCCAAAATCCATATCCCAGGACAGTTTCAGACATTATATGTTTATACACACACACATATACAGAGTGGCGCAGCTAAGACGAAACAGACCCGAATTTTCAATTCCGTTATTAAAAAAATCGCTAGCATACGTCAATTTTAGTTTGGAGGGGGGCACGTTCTGTCGATATTTTCAACCATGTCAGTTCATCCTTGCAGTGGGGGTATTGAGTGACACCTCATTTCGAAGCACAATTTTTCTTTGTGAAAAGATTCAGTTTTTGAAGATCAGTTGCGTAGTTTTTGAGAAAAAGTGTTGTCCTATAAAAAAATTTACAAATTTCTTCCATTATTTTTTATTACCTCCAGCTTCTATGAAAAAAAATGTTCAAAGCTGTTTGGAATATTGCAAAGCATTTCGAGTGAAATTTGTAGACATTGGGCAAAGACGCGTTGGTGAAAATCATCTACGCATTCTGGCGTCTGGCAGTCTATTGTAAATTTTATTTTTCATGTAGCTCCACCAAAAAAGCCTAAACGGTTTAAATCTGGCGACCTTGCAGTCCATACTATTTCTCATCTTTGCCTTATCCGCATCTCCTGGGAGAAATGTATTAACATTTACTGGAAGATGTCGCTGATCCAGCGCTAACAGAAATTGTAAACAAAGTAACCGCTACAATGAAAATGAATTAATATTTAAACCAGACGGAGCACCCCCTCACTATACCGTTGCTGTTTGTCGGTATTTGAGCCAAGCATTTTATGGCAGATAGATTGGGCAAAGAGAAGAAAAAGGATAAACTGAAAGATCGCCAAAAAATAAAAATAAGATTTACACAACACTGCCACAATGCGTAGATGATTTAGCTTCAAAATAAGGTCTCACTCAATACCCATTTCCATTTAAAATTTCAGGAGTAAAACTCACCCCCACCAAAGTGAAGAACTGACAGGGTTGAAAATATCGGCAAAACGCTCTCTTCTAAAAAAAAAATGACGTGTGCGAGCGATTTTTTTTTAAATAACAAGATATATGAAAATTTCAGGACGCAGCAAGTGCGCTTTAATAGTTAGTGAATTTTCTTAAAAATTGTACACGTATTACAAATTTGATTAAAGTTACAAAAGATTTCCAGGAGATTCCAGAAGGAAACTTAATTCATATTGAGAAAAGTAAAGTATCTGCGAAATTATAAACGTAGCAGTTATTTTTCCTTATTAATCGCCAGAATGATTTCGTTTTAGTCAACCGAATCAAACCGGTTTTTTCAATATCAACAATAACATAATGTCTGCTGAAAATTATCATTTCAGACTCGAAGGTAACAAAGTTATTCAGGCGTTTTAAACAAAAAAATGCGATCTTGTTCAAAACGTATGAAATCTGTGCATTATTGCTTCTCCAAATGTCAAAATAAAACAAAAAAGACTATACGTTCATCGAGCTGGAAGCGATCACGCAACCTTCTGCGTAGAAGACAAGCACGCTATCAATGACCTATCTAAGGATACGTTAACTAATGTTTTATTTACATGATACTTGACACCACCTTCACGCCCGGGATATATTATATTATATTTAAAGTATACGTAAAAATTAATTACAGAATTAGCAGAATTGCCACTGAAACAACGACTGTTTCGATCTTATACGGCTTATGTTTAAGTTTAAAGATAAAAGAAAGTATTTTAAAACAATTCTTATAGACTTGACTTGATTTTGTTTACATTTATACTATATTATGCTACACATTCAGTCTAAAACTGTAACTGGGGCCGTTAAATAACAATCACTTGGCAGATTTTTGATTTCAAGTCGTCTGTCATTTGCGATATTTGTGGCCGAGATTTCACGGTTCGGGTAGTATATTTTATGCATGTTATTTATTTTGGTTGGTTACCGTTGATGTATGGTTTATACCTGTTGTATGAATCAGTTCACTTTTTTTTTACCCTAACAGAATTTGCAGCATTCCCCTTAATATGATAATAAAGATAGGTCGAGTGGCACCTTTTTGGAAAGGTCTTTCGATTCTCTATGCAAATCTGCAATTACTTCAAAATTTATCGATTAGTTTCTTAGGTATTTGCTTTCAAAACTTCAAAATTTAAACTTGTTCTCATCATAGCAACTTCTTATTCAATAGGAAGCATATGTACGTCCGGGGTTAAGAAGTCGCGGGCCAAAGGACTCCAGGGGGCAAGCTGAGGAAGTGGAAATAACAACATAAACTCCCGATGAAGCTTTCCCCAAGACCGTCATGCGCGGTAAAAATCCGCATCCTGCACGAGGTGACCCTGCTAATAACTAAACATGACGGATCTAGACAAGGAGGTCGAACTAAACTCCCCCAATCTACGGTGTCACGTGACCCGTGCCTATGGATGGATGGCACCAGGGCGATGGTGTCGTGAACGGAACCTCTGGAGTACCAGGCAACCCTCCAGAGTAACCCGCCTTGCACCACACAGGGGGTTCTGATGGTGTGGACAGTATTTCCCCCATTCTCGTGGGAACAACATGAAGATTATAAATACATATAAAACCAAAACCAATGAGGCTCGAGGAGTGGCTCCGGCTACAGACTTGAGCCTTGAGTCTATCCCGGAAACGGAGACGAGCCAGGGTGCGGCAGCGGACTCTGGAGGTCCCACGACCGGCGTAGATACGGGGGATCAGGGGGTAGCTTCGGCCAGAGACCTGTCCCCGACACCCAAGCTGGAGGCTGGGTCCCACCGGAGGGCGGCGAGCTCCGCGGACTCCGGGGGCCCCTCCACCAGTGAGGACTCTACTGTTAGAGTAGAGGGACTGCCCCGGCAGTCCAAGCGTCTTTCCGGGGCGCAAAGAAAGAAGCTCCGGAGGGCGCAAAAAATCAGTGAGGACTCTACTGTTAGAGTAGAGGGACTGCCCCGGCAGTCCAAGCGTCTTTCCGGGGCGCAAAGAAAGAAGCTCCGGAGGGCGCAAAAAATGGCGGCCGGGACCTGGACGGTCGAGAAACCTGTAAAGGCGCAAGAGGGGAGTGCGGGTCAGAAGAGGACGCGCTCGAACTCTAGCACGCCCACTACAGACAGACGTTCCAAAAGGGCCAGGGTGCCTGTAAAGGCGCAAGAGGAGAGTGCGAGTCGGAAGACGCCGCGCTCTGGCTCTAGCACGCCTACTACAGACAGACCTCCCAAAGGAACTAAGGCCGGAACACCGGCGCAGACTGGCTCTTACAGGGAGGCTGCGGAGGGCCTCGGGATGGCGGTGATTGACAGACGCCATCCTGAGGTCACGCTAGACCAGGGGAAGGCGGACCTGATCCAGGCTGCGGTGGTAGCTGCAGTGGACTCTCTTCAGGAAGGGGAGAGCCCGCCTCAGTTCCACCGGACGCGCCTGACGGGGGGCATCCTCTGGATAACCTGTGCCGGCCCGCAGTCGCGGGACTGGCTGCGGAAAACGATCGGGGGCCTCGGTCAGATTTGGGAGGGGGCGGACTTGACAGCCGTCGAGCCCAAGGAACTCCCAAAGAGACGCAAGGTCCTCGTACGGATCCCTGACACCGTCCCGCAGGAGACGGTGATCAGCAGACTTAAGATCCAGAACCCTGAACTGGGGACGCAACACTGGTCGGTTCTAAGCAGGAAGGCAGAGGAGAAAGGACAGACGCTCGCCTTCTCGATCGACCCGACATCTTACAGAGCCCTTGAAGGAACCTCCTTCAAGGCATTCTGGGGCATGGGAAGGGTTAGCTTCCGCCCACTGGGGAAGCAATTAAGGGTTAATGGGACTTAGGTTCCTTCAGGTCAACCTCCAACACAGTAGGGCAGCCACGGCCGGACTACTAATGGCTCTGAGGAACACAGATGTGGCCCTCATCCAGGAACCGTACTCCTACAAAGGAGAGATCAAGGGACTCGGCGGAGCTAATGGAAAGCTCATCTACAGCAGGTCCAGCGAGAATCCGAGGGCCTGCATTTTTGTCAGGGAAGGGATAGAGTTTCTCCCTCTAATGAATTTCTGTTCCAGGGACCTGGCAACGATCAAAATCCGATGTGGAGGAGCGGATGGGCTGAGGGACATTACTGTCGCGTCAGCCTATCTGCCAGGGGACAGCACGGACCCTCCTCCACCCAACGAATTGGAGCAGCTGATGGTGGGTAGCAGAGCAGGTGGATGGCAGACCATCATCGGCATGGATGCGAATGCGCACCATGAGTTGTGGGGTAGCTCGGACACAAACTCTAGGGGTGAGGCACTTTTACAGTTCTTTATGAAATTTAATTTAGACATATTGAATAGAGGTAATAAACCGACATTCGTCACAACACGGCGTGAGGAAGTTTTAGACCTAACAGTTTCCACCCAGTTTCTGGGTGACTTTGTTAAAAGCTGGGCTGTGTCTGGGGAAGTGAGTAGCTCAGACCACAGATACATCCGGTTTGAAATCGCCAAAGTCGAAAGAGAAACGGTATGGTACCGGGACCCCCGCAAGGCGGACTGGGAAGCCTACAGGGCAGACCTAGCTGTGGCACTGCGAGGGGTTGAGAGGGCCATAAGGGATTCAATAGACCTCGAGATTGCAGCAGTCCAATTGCGAGACGCAATTACCTCGGCCTATAACGCCAACTGCCCCCTGAAAATGAGGGTGTCCACCAGGAACGTCCCATGGTGGAACGAGGACCTCAGGCAAAGGAGGACGCAGGTTCGTAAGCTGTTTAACGCGGCCAAAAGGTGGGGAGCATGGGATGAATATAGACAGGCCCTATCGACCTATAACAAAAGACTGAGGGACGCCAAGAAGGAGTCGTGGAGGAGGCACTGCGAAGAAGTGGAAAACACGTCCGAGAGTGCTCGACTACACAAGATCCTGTCTAAGGGCCCTCAGACTAACATAGGCTCCCTTAGAACACCCACGGGAGGCTTTACAAGCTCGGGGGAGGAAACTATGGAAATTTTACTCCAGACGCACTTCCCCGGCTGTAACATAATAAACCAATCACCTCCGGACTGGGAACACTCAGAAATAGAGGCGCCTTATAGGCGGGCATCTAGAGTAGACTGGACAGTCGCTAAAGAGGTGGTTACCTGGAGCAAAATCAGATGGGCCATTAACAGCTTTAAGCCATACAAATCGCCGGGATTTGATGGAATAATGCCCATCATGCTCCAACAGGGGATAGATATACTGGCGCCGGTGCTTACCCTCATTATGAGGGCCAGCCTGGCTCTGGGGTACATTCCGAGGGCATGGAGACTGGCCAGGGTTGTATTTATTCCTAAACCTGGGCGTCCAACAGACCAGGCAAAGTCCCTGAGGCCAATAAGTCTCATGTCCTTCTTGCTGAGAACAGTGGAAAAACTGCTCGACCGGCACATTGGGGGCGGTGTACTGGAAGCATATCCTCTACACTGCGGACAATATGCATACAGAGCAGGATTCTCAACAGAAACAGCACTGCACCAACTGGTGCTGAAACTGGAGAATACGCTGGAGAACAAGGAGGTGGCGCTGGGGGCCTTCCTAGACATAGAGGGGGCCTTTAGCAACACCTCGTTCGGATCGGTTCTGGCAGCTGCCCGGGAGCGTGGAATAGAGGAGACCTGCTGCAGGTGGATCGGTTCCATGCTCAGGGACAGGGCGGTGTTCACCTCACTCGCGGGAGGGACTCTGCTGGCGGGGGTCGCGGCGGGGTGTCCGCAGGGGAGCGTTCTGTCTCCCTTGCTCTGGTGTCTAGTCGTGGACGGCCTGCTGGGGAGGCTCTCGGGAGGGGGGTATGAGGTACAGGGCTATGCGGACGACATTGTCATCATAGTCCGAGGAAAGGTCACACAGGCAGTGTGGGAGCGTATGCAGACTGCACTGAAAGTGGTGGAAGGGTGGACGGTTGATCAAGGGCTCGGGGTGAGCCCCGAGAAAGCAACCGTCGTGCCGTTTACGAGGAGGAGGAAGTGTGAAAGCCACAGAACTCTCACTCTATACGGTAGGAGCGTTCCAATGGCCAGGGAGGTAAAATATCTTGGGGTCGTATTGGACTCTAAGCTAACCTGGAATGGTCACATTGGAAAAATACTGCGTAAGGCAGTCATGACCTTAGCCGTCACTAGGCGGCTATATGGAAAAACGTGGGGACTAAGACCTAGTATGGCCCACTGGCTGCACACAAGGGTGGTCAGACCATCGTTAACATATGCGGCACTGGTCTGGTGGCCTAAGGTGACACAATCCAGTGCCAAACAAAAACTAGGCAAGATCCAAAGGATGGCTTGCCTAGGCATCACAGGGGCCATGTCTTCAACCCCAACAGCCGCCATGGAGGTGTTGCTATATCTACCCCCCTACACTTCGTTATTATGGGAGAGGCCAGGCTAGGACTATACAGACTAGCCTGCAATGGTAGACTGAAGATCAACCCAGGCTTCAGGGGCCACTGCAAAATTCAGGAGATCGTGAAGGAACCCATGCTTGAAATGAGGTCAGACTTCGCGAGCCCGCGAATGTGCAGGGAAAACAACTTCACAGTGGAAATCCCTGATCGCGGGGCATGGCGGGAGGAGACACCGGGCATACCACGGGACGCGCTCGTCTGGTTCACGGACGGATCTGGCGGGGAGCGTGGGACGGGGGCAGGTGTTTACTCGGAAGGACCGAGGGTAAGTCACAGTATTTCCCTCGGAGCCCATGCAACGGTGTTTCAGGCCGAGATGTACGCCATCCTGCACTGTGTGCGGGAGAACAAGAGGAGGGGCTACACCAACAAGCGGATCCTCATAGCCACAGACAGCCAGGCAGCCCTTAAGGCACTAAGTAGCCCACGGGTAAATTCCTGGCTGGTGAGTGAGTGCCGAGACGAGACGAGCGACCTGGCTGGGCAGAATGAGGTGACCCTCATCTGGGTGCCGGGTCACTCGGGGGTCAAAGGCAATGAAGAAGCTGACAGTCTCGCAAAGAGGGGGTCAGCAGAACCATTTATGGGACCAGAACCGGCTCTGGGCGTGTCAAAGAGCACTGCCAGGGGAGCCATTAAGTCCTGGGTCAGAAACCAACACAAGGTGTACTGGGCGGACTGTCCAGGGCTCAGACATGGGAAGTCAATAATTGACGGACCCAGTTCAAAGAGAGCTGTGGAGCTGCTAAACCTTAGCAGAGGACAGCTCAGAAACACAACAGGTCTCTTGACGGGACACATGGCCGTCAAGAAACACCTACATAAAATGGGGCGGTTCGAAGGGGACCTCGCATGCAGACTCTGCGGCGAGGGGGAGGAATCAGCCCAGCACATCTTGTGCGAGTGTATAGCTCTGGACCGGAAAAGACAACTGATCTACGGTCACTCTAGACCGGAGACAGAGCAATATAAAACTTCACCCTACCAATCGCTGTGCAGACTAGTTCAAGGCACAGTGATTTTGGAATGGGTGGAGTAAGACTAGGGGTATGCACAATCAACCAAGGGTTGCGGTGCTATCGGGGCGGCAAGGCCGCGGACGAGCCCTGAGGGAAAAAAAAAAAAAAAAAACATGTACGTCCACAGTTTTTGTAGTGTTCTCACGTTTGGAGCTCTGTCCCAAAGACAACGTTTATTCTCCTAGATTCTATTCATTAACGAGATGTTACGCTCCAGAGAGACTTATTTATGAATGCTAAACTCGCTTCTCCAAATCACAGGTGGTGATCTTTTGCTCTTCTATCGATAATATCATTGACATTGTATCTAATACATTGATTTGTTAGTACCTACGCTTGCGACCTTTAATCGGTAAACCTGTTTTTATCAAAAAGAGCAGCTTTTAGTGTCGTCACGTGTTCATGAACAATTCCATTAAGAAAATCAGCGGCAACAAAAATTGACGCACCCACATGAGACAAAGCTGTGAGGGAAGTGTGAAACTCATTACATTTAAAAAGGGGGATTGGTAGTGACCTTACTAAAGTTCGGAATATTTGTAACAAATGCACGGACAACGAAAACGACAAAACAAACATTAAAAATTATTTAAGTTCAGCAACAGTAAAGGAGTTAAGATTGTTAAGCCTCAACTAGTATGGTGGAAGTCAATAATAACCAGGTGAGTTTGCGCTCTAGGTTTTTATGTTTGTAGAGCTGCTAGTGGCCTGGGATTTCCCGTATTCTCCACACTTACCGTGACGATTTTAACGCTGTGACGCGCGATTAGTTTACTTTAGCATCTACAGTTGTGGTCTTATCTGCCCTTTGAATACCAGATACGTTGCTATGAGGTGAAGTGTTGGGGCCTTGTTTGACCCCAGGATACTGTATAATTTTTCAGAAAGTAAAAGTGTGTAAAATATCGCGGCGTCCGCTAACACAAGCAGAGAAGGAATATTATGCAGAGCACGTAAATCAAATTCCTAATATTGAGAAGAAGCCGTCAGAAACTTTTGATGAAGGTTATTATGGATTGAGCAATGTGGAAATACAGAGTAAGCATTCAGACCACCAATCTGAAATAGAGGAAGAAGGAGAAAGTAGTGACGAGGAAGTCCTTACAAATACTAGAAGTAACTATATTAACGGACGTAATCGCTTTCAATGGGGAAAACAACCACCCGCAAATAGCAGAATAAGATCTTAAAACATTATAGTTGCTTTGCCTGGACTAAAAGGTCCTGCTGCTGCAAGAAAACCAACATCCCATCTTGTAGCATGGTCACTTCTGGTAACAAATGAAATCTTATATACCATTATTGAGCACACAAACGTCAAAATTACCGATTTGTGTGTACAGTATGGACCAACAGGGACGTTTGCAGACCATATAGACAGACAGACCAGAGCATAATGCCTTTCTAGGCCTGCTATATATAAGTAGCATATTCAAATCAAATGACGAAAATGTTGAGAACTTATGGGCCACTGATGGAACAGGAAGGGACATTTTTAGGCTCACAAGGTCCCTAAAAACGTTTCTGTTTATACTTTCTGCAATAAGATTTGATAACCAGGAAACCAGGAGAGAAAAGATAAACAATGGAGACAGGTTAGCAGCAGTTTCTGAAATATTTGACATATTTATTGGGAACTGTACTAATAACTACAGCCCGCATGTCTATACTACTGTAGACGAAATACTACCAGCGTTTAGGGGAAGATGCAGGTTCAGAGTTTATATGAAGACGAAACCACAAAGCTATGCTATCGAAATCATGTGCCTATATGATTCAAAGACGCATTATTTAGTGAACGCTTTTGTCCATACATGGAAAACATACCAACGTCGATAACAGAACAGTTTCATTTCCCACTCAATCTGTAGTGGAATCAGATGCTTCGATAAGAGAAACAAACAAAAATTTGGTTGCTGGTGATAACTGGTTTTCTTCAATACATTTTTTAAATGAACTTCAACAAATAGGTCTTACATATGTCAGCACCATACGCAAATCTAAAAGAGAAACTCCACCAGAGTTTATGCCAAACTAAACTGTAAAGTAGATTTTTGCTTATTTGGTTTAACTAGACAGCCTGCTATGGTTTCTTTCGTCCTGAAGAAAAACAGATGCGTAAACGTAGTTTTATCGATGCATCACGATAACGTATTGGATAAAGCAACTAAAAAATTTTCAGGACGCAGCAAGTGCAATATGGTAGCGAATTTTCTCTAAATGCTTCAAATTTCAATAACTCAATTTTCTATACATCTAGAAAGTTGAATTTCAGTGTATGGTAAGGTCTTTGCCAGAGCACAATATCTACCAAAATAGCTTTGTTATTTAAAAAAAATCGTTTTGTATAGAAAAACAGACCCGATCAGGCTGGCTAACCCATCCAAGCTAATAATAAAAGAAATGCACTTGCCGAGTTTCATCAAAATCGGTTAATTATTTTTTGAGTTATTGGTTGGATACACCACCCAATCCGGGAAATCATGGACCGATTTTAGTGGCTCAAGTGATTTGCAATGGGAAGGTATACCTATTTTATTAAGATCGGCCCATTATTTTTTGAGTTATCGGTGTGATCTCTCTCTCTCTCTCTCTCTGTGTGTGCGCGCGCGCGTGTGTGTGTGTACATATAAAAATTGAAACTGACCTCCAAAAGTCGCGATCTCTTTATTAGTTTTTAAAGAAAATTCACTAAAAATGTAGATTCTTTCCATCATTTAGCCCATAACAAGTGTGCCAATAAAATCAGAACTCCAGTCGAGCTTCCATGGGCTCCGTTCTAGTAGATTAACAGCATGCATAAAATGTTTGCTAATAAACGTTGTAGTTTTATAGTGTATATGAACGTTGTGTGTATAATATAGAAGCGACCACTATAAAATATTTCTCGCAGTTTACGATGGTGAATTTACTCATACAGTTTCTAGACTATGAATAATGAAAGTCAGTTAGGAGCAACAACATAAATCATGAGGCCATTGCGATGGCTTTGACCTCGCGATCTAGTTAATGCACGTAAGTAATTGTACAAAAAGTTTTTAGGGTTGAGTTTATTAGTTAGTTAAGCAACATTCTTTTTTGCTTCTTCCATATCACCTTTGTTAAATAAATGTGATAATTTTACACACCAGAAAAGCTTTGGAGCTAAATATCTGTAAATGTTTCGACTGAGAAAAAATCCCCACAGAATTTTATGTTGCACAAGAAACAGAATTTTATGTTTCACAAGAAACGCAATTTTTTCAGAATAAATAACACTTATATTAGATAAACCTTGGGAGGTATCTAGAATATATCGATTCCTCGCCTACCCCAAGTTTTTAATTCACTTCTTTAGAATAATATCCGTTTTTAAACTTTCCGTTTCTTATCTTGGCAGCATCAACACTTTCTCTTTGGCGTCCTCCCAACTCACCTCATTCTAATTTGTCTCGTTTTGATCTTGCCTCAAGCACTGTTTTGTTTCTCTTCCATTACAGTAATATTGCCTACGTTTTCTGACATTGGCATTTTGTAGGAGTAATGGATCAAGCTCTCGATGGCGACTTGTTCTCTTTGTACTAGCCACAATATTATTCTCAATACCTTTTTCTAAAAGTCTGTGCGATCTACCAATTTTGTGTCAGTCATAATGTTTTGCTTCCATTATCTACCATACGTCTAGTGATGCCAATAGATCTTTCCCAATGGAGAAGAATAGCATCCATACCATACATGTTGCCTTGTTAAATCAGCATTGCACTTGAAAGTGACCAAGAAGGATTAAAAATAATAGGAATAGGTACCTTTATTGCTTTTGTAGAATTCTGAACAGTATTTAATAATGGGGGTAGACACATATTGTATCATATAATGAAGAGTGCTGGATGGATTGGATTGGAGAAATATGAGCATCACTCTCAATCTATACAACACTCTGGACGCAGCAAGTGCGTTATGGTAGTGAATTTTCATATAAATGTTTTTATTGCAAATATGTGTGTTTTATTTTTATTTAAGAAAGCAGGCATCAATTTTGGTTACCAGTATAACCTATATAATAATATAGTAAAAACAATGTGCCATGTTTCATAAAAATAACTTCATTGTGTGAAAATGTACAAAAATTTCCAAAAGTAAACTTAAAGTGTTCCCGGGAAAACTCATTTCTTGGTCAACCTTATAGGTTAATAGCAAATTGGGCTATTCAAATATGAAGCATTTGATCAAAATGCGCTACCATAACGCACTTGCTGCATTGAGAATTTCTTTTCTTACAAACATGCATTATATTTCGGTGGAAAATGCAAAAATGCAATATCATAAGGCGTGTTTAATTTAAAAAAAAAATTGTATCACCAACGACTTATGGGCCAGCCTGTGATTGAAGAAATATTTCTTTAAGATGTAGCTCAAGACACCCTATAATTAATATATAAAAAAATCTTCATATCTTGTAGAATAACGGATATATTGAACTTTATTGATTTTTTTACGAAAATTCGACAAAAATTATATACCATTAAATGATAAACTCTATAGGTAAGGCTACTGCCAAGCATCAGAGAAAGAGTCTATTTGAAATGAATTTTCTGGAAACATTTTAGTAAAATGAAGGACAATGACGGTTGAAACTAAGACTTCAGGATTTGTAGAACATTCTTCTTGAGACATCTGGTTTCCACAGCCCGTATTAGATTCAAGTTATTTGCTTAAATGTTGCCGATTTTGACGTTTTAAATCGCAACTTTGACATTTTAAGGAAAACACCAATTTATTTTTCTTTAAATGCCTATAACTTTTTTGTCTTTTGACCTACATAGCTAAATTTTGGTAGGTAACTTACCTATAAGGATGTAAACCCGAGTACCAAATTTAGTTGCCCTTACTCTGTTAATTTCGGAGATATAAATTTTTTTTCGAAAGAAAACACAAAATCTTCCGGGAAAACTTGGGCAGACTTTCCTGGCTCACGAACTTATCCAAGCCATTTACAAACGGAATTTGTAAATTAATATTCACCAAATTTAATCAAAATCGGCCCATTATTTTTTGAGTTATCGGTGTGATACATACATACATACATATATATATATATATATATATATATATATATATATATATATATATATATATATATATATATATATATATATATATATATATATATATATATATATATATATACATACATATATATATATATATATATATATATATATATATATATATATATATATATATATATATATATATATATATATATATATATATATATATATATATATAAACATATAAAAATTGAAACTAACCCCGGATATGTGTTCTAGGGGGCCTACTTAGCGCTCATTTGAAGAAATTTTTTCAAAATTCAAAAGTCGGGATCTCCTCATTAGTGATTTTATTTTTATTTTAAGAAAATTCACTAAAAACCAAATCATCATACAAACCAGCGGACCTAAAATCGAAGATAAAACAAGAGATGTAGGTGCGGCAATGGTAGACCCCATCGCCACCTAATTTTTTAAGTTTATTCATAGAAGGTTCAATATAAATAGGCTAAAGAAAAAAGTGTGGACGCAGCAAGTGCGTAATGATAGCAAATATTCATAGAAATGATGAAAACACATATTTGTGTGTAACATTTAACAGATTTTGTTAAATACACAAATAGTTTTGTCTTGTGTCCTCATGTGACATGCAGTGACAACAAACATTTTTTGTAAAATTTTAAATATATGTTATGCTGACAATCCAGTTCTGATTGCTAATCTGATCACACACATTCCTACAATTCTACACACAAACTATGCTTCTGTGGGAGTATTTGATTATTTTCAAAATTTAGATGTTATCAAATCAGTAGGTAAGTATATCTTATCGGATCGATGTAGTAGTGTAGTAATAAATACAGAGGTGTTAAAATATTAATGCTGTTATTCAATGAGGGAAGACTGGAACCCGTGATGAGCACTGATAAGTACAATTTGGAGAACCCAATTCATTACAATATAGTTTTTAGACCTAACAATCGTTTCGCTAACAAAGTTAGCGCCATCAGAGGAATTCATAGTTTTATTACTCTCTGATGACGCTAACTTTATCAGCGAAACGATCGACAGGTCTAAAAACTGTATTGTGATGAATTGTGTTCCCCAAATTGTACTTATCAATACTGTTATTATTCTTATTATGTTATGAGAAATAAACGTTATTATTATTACTATTATAATTATCATTAAAAAATATTAGAGGCGGAGAACAGAAAGATTAGCAATTAGGTATTGAAAGATATATAGAACGATAAAATAAAAATAAATTAGTTGTATTAATAAAAATCACTTAAGGAATCTGCAATTTTTGTGCAAGCCTCTCTTGAATCGGATTTATAAACATGGAGCTATCAACAATTATATGCATCGCCCGCGGCTTAAATTTTGGGGCGTTTGACTTATAAATTTCGACACGGAGGTTTCGCGTGTTCCATCTAGTTCCACTACCGACGATATACAAACACTCCGACGCCGCAATTTTGTACAAAAATCGTTCTTATCTCCTATATCGTGAATCACCAGAGATATCGACGTGGTTCCACTTAAAAAAAGTAAACTCATTGAATATAAAACGATTGTTCTTATACTAGTGACCCTGTTTCTCAATTTTACCATATTTGGCTCACTCCATTACTACTTGTTATGTCCCAGCTGCTCGATTACTATCTTTTTACAAAATCCGCACAAAAACATTCTGAGAACAACCTTCAATGTCACAATATCCGATCGGCAAAAGAATCACACAAGAATGCAAGAAAATAAGTGTATCAATAATCACCGCGGAGCTGAATTCGCAGGTACACAACCAGTGAAATAACCACGATGACCAGACAATGAAGACTTGTCTGTCGTCTGGTACCCGTCTACTAATTGAACATCAAGCAGGCTGCGACTAGGGAACAAAAAGCGACTTATAAAAAGGCGGCTACATGTGTTCTCTCTCGAACCAGGCTTGTGGCGATGTTTTTAGTGCAAAGTCGGCAAATCTTTGACTACCTTCGCGATCATTACTGCATATTGTAAGTGCAGATTTCACCCGCCAAAGTACCGTGATCATGACTTACTCGATTATGCAGGATGATAATGATTAAGGCCAACTTTGATGTGTTTAAAGTGCGTTTCTTGCTACTTCCTTTTGTTTATTACACGACGTAATTCACAGCATACCTTGATGTCTGTTTAATGACGGTAACTAGATGACTAAATGAGATGGTGGTTTAGACGGTAGCTGAGAACACATTATTCTGTAAACATTTTACGCGCATCGTCCGTTAGTAAGTTGTATTTAAGTTAGTTTGGAGATAAACAAACAGTATATTCAGAATACATCTTCCGTGGCCTTCACAGCTGAGGCAATCTAATAATTATTTATGGGTAACCAAGAAAATTGACGACCTTGTACAGGCAGAAAATGTTCACAAATTGAAAAATGGATATCCAAATTTTATTCAACTATTTAAATACTAGTATATTGTTATATTCAAAAATAATAATTCATATAACCAAGAGAACTGTATAGAATTGGCGTGCTACGTGTATTATTTTTAATCTACAAAAATTGAACCCCACCATAGTAGACATTAGTGGTTACGAAATTGAGGCTATCTTCAAAAATTGTGTACCACAAGAATGCCCATCATCGCCAGATTTATTAAGTTCTCCTTCAAGAGATCTAATAAATATACTTAAGGAAAGGACAACAGAAAAAATAAATGGACATTGGTTCCGTTGCATAAGATAATGCACTGATGATGCAGCGCTGATCGTGGAAACGCGAAGAATTGCAAAAAACACAGTGTCCTGACTGGTGTGTTAAAAAGGGTCAGATCCGAATGAACATAAAGAAAATATAAGTTTTCCAACTGAGTCGCAGGCGAATTGATCCCACCCTGCTTAATTAACTGGCTAACCAAAGGGATTAAGTTAGGTAGAAGGTTACCAATTAAAGCAGTAGCGAGTAAGATATGCAAGCAGTGACGTAACAGTGGGGTTTCTTCAACATAACTAAGGATATGGCTGCAAGAATCGACATGAAGCTAAAGAGCCAGCAACTTTAGATGTTCATAATTACAGATATCGGTAAGTGTATAAAATGACTAAAAGGGAGGCTCGTGGTGGTAAAGATAACACCTGTTAAAAAAATACTTTGCACGCCGATAAATACTTCAAATTATATTTTAAATGAAACTACAAATAATAAGTGTACAGATATCCCACAGCGTATTCTGAAAAAAAAAACACTGACATGATAACTGCTTCGTTAGATTGTTACTAACAGAAATTGTAAGTCGTGGCTGGTGTGCTATATTATGAACGACTAACATGCTGGAATGCTGGTATTCTGATATAGGGACTGCTAGCGCACCACCCTACCACAGAATAACATGAGGAGGGAACAATCAGTGGTGGGAAAACCATATCTAGAAGCGCTGAAACCCGGCGTCAGTTGTATAAAAGATATTTGCAAATTTCGAAAAATGTTAGATTTCACCTACGGCGAACCCGGGTTAACAGCAAAGCTATTTCACAATTTTTGGAGCCATTGAATTTGGTATTACAGGAACATTTACACTCATTGATGCTGCTGTATAGACTCGTGGCACTTCACTAGTATTGTCACAGTCAGACAAGCAACTTGTAAAAATCAAGTTTTAGCGGGACAAATAAATGTTTTTTGCACACGTAGATCCAAAGAAAAAGATCATAGTATGCATAATGAGCTTATTGTATGAGCTTTTCTGCACCCACTGTCAATCATTATCGATGTGTCAATAACTATGCCTTTTTTAGAATATGACGTGTTTATAATTTAGTTCTAATGAACGTGAACACCAGTATTTATTAATTTTACAGTTATAGTTAGCCACAATTTGGTCCATGCCTTCAAATTTACAACTGCTCAGAGGAGCTTTCTTCCATAGTTCCTCCACCTGCTGCCCCCAACAGATCTACCAGGAGAACAGAGCGAATGCACTCTTTTACTGTCAAAGTCACCAGACATAGAACATCTTGTTATGCCCGCTCTTTTGTCCCGAGCACTGTCAAGTTGTGGAATTCCTTGCCGGTGCATGTTTTTCCTTCTCCTCCGAACCTCCAAGTCCAGAATTAACAAGTTGCCTCTTTCCTCCTTAAAACTAGAACATTATGATCTTCATGGCCCTGTGCTGGGCTGGATCAAAAGCTTTTATCCGATCGCTACTATTTCGTCAAAGTTGCACTAACTATATCTTCATTTCCTCCTGTTGTTGTGGAGTACCACAGGGATCTGTGCTTGGTCTTATATTGTTAGTACTATATACTTCGGACTTGCCCCGCCTGTTGAAATACGACTGTACGCTCTACGCGAGTTGTTCGAAAGTATTCCAAAATCATTTACCTGACTCGAGTGATATTCAGCATGATCTATCGGTTGTTGCGAAATGGTCTACCCACTGGCTATTACCTTTAATCGTCGAAAAATGTTCTCTTTTGCATTTACCTTTCAACAACCCCATATTTTCATGTCATATAATGCAGCAAACTATAAAACCAGTGAAGCGTCATAAAGATCTACAGCTTATTATTCCGTCCAATTTATCATAGTTTGCCGATATAGCACAAGTAACATCTAAAGCTAATATGATGTTGTACTTGATGCACAATGCTGTTCAGTTCAAACTTTTAAGAGGGCTTTGCACTAAGTGTGTTCGTCCTGTCCTAGAATATGCGGGGTTGTGTGCTGTCCTATACTGGAAACAAACAAGGGCTTTCTGGAGTCTGCGCAGCATGAAGTCACACGTCTGCCTTATGACATTGTGCGTGCAAATCATAATGAAAGACTTAGGGTGTGTATTTAATCTAAGTTTTCTGAAAGACGAGCCGGGGATGATCTGATCTATACATATTAAGCACTTCATGGGTGCATTGTAGTTGATCTCTCTCACGTGTTCCAACTCTCTACGAATACTCATTTACGTGGTCACCCACTCACGTTTAAAAAAGAAGCCTTTCGCACAAGTGTTCGTAGATGGTTTTTATATAGAATATAGTTTTTAACGAGTGGAGTGCTCTATCCCAGGAAGTGATAACAGTTTCCACCACCAACATTTTTAACAACAGATTTGATGCAATGGGGAGGCACGATGAGAGTGGTGTAATAATATTGTTATTATAGACTGTATAATGTAAGGCATTCAGTGGTTAGGTAGTTTGGGTACTTGTATTTGTTTTTTTTTTGTGTTTATTTATATTAATTTATGTTAAAAAAGGATGTTGTTACTATTTTTATGTTTTGAGTGATCTATAGGCATTGCCTTTTAATTCTATAATAATAATAATAATAATAATAATAATAATAATAATAATAATAATAATAATAATAATAATAATAATCTTTACTAGCTCATTAATACAATGCCCTTTAGGGCGTAGAGCCAATCAGAGTAAGTTTGCACAAATAAAATAATACGTAGAGAGATAAACAAAAAATATAACAAAAAACTGTATAAAGAATACAAAAATTCCAATAGTGGCGCATGGGCACTGACTGCAAGTCAACACCGACTAAATTTTTTCCGCAATATCGTCCATCAGATATTCCTTTAACTCATAAAATGCGGACAATTCTAGGTATCTTTTCAGTCTATGCTTTACTTGTTGCCTAGGGAGTTGACGAATTTCTACCGGTACCTTGTTGTAGATCTTGATGACACTATGTGTGGCATTCCTTTGCAGTCTTGTGTATCTTGAGGCTGGGATAGCATAATTATTTTTTGATCTTGTCTGGTGTTCATGTTCCTGTAGGTGCGCCTTGAATAACCCAGGGTTGTCTATGACGAACAGCACTGCTTCCAATATATAGATCGAGTGGCAGGTAAGTATACAGTGTTCGCTAAAAAATCTTCTGCAGCTATCCACCACCCGCAAATTAAAAAGCGCTCTTAGGCATCGTTTTTGAACTAGCAGCACCCTCTGCATATCCACAGAGTTCCCCCACAGTATTATGTCATACCGCATTGAGGCCTCAACATAAGCGTGGTATGCAGCCAGCGCCGCCTGTCTCGATACTAGAAATGCCAAGGTACCTATCATGTAAGTATACCTGGCAACCCTTGCAACCACCTTGTCGATATGTTTTTTCCAGTCCAGCCTGGAGTCAACCTCAACCCCCAAGAAATTAACTGCATATGATGGTTTTATATTCGTGGTGTTATCTAGAGCAATGACACTATCACTTGTTTCTTTGGCCCTTTTATTGAATTCCACTACTACAGTTTTATTCATATTTATATTCAGGTTGTTTTCTTGGAACCATTCTCTGAGCTCAGGTATGACCATTTTGATATTTTGCTCTAATTGATTTTTATTATAATGATGTAAAATTACGGTGGTGTCATCAGCATACATGAACAATTTTTCTCTTATAGCATTGGGTAAGTCGTTGGTATATATTATATATAGCAGAGGTCCGATTATCGATCCCTGTGGCACACCCCTTGAGACTGCTTGGTAATCAGACTTTATTTCAATTTTTGTTTCTGGACACCTATATACCAAACACTGCATACGGTTGGAAAGATAGGACCTTATCAATGACAGTGGTTGTCCCCTCACGCCATACCTCTCCAACTTGGCAAATAAGATGTCATGTTTAATAGAGTCAAAGGCCTTCCTTAGGTCTAAAAAGACACCAACTGATGATTCATTTTTGTTGAAAGCTTGATCTACTTCCCAGAGTGCCTTGTAAACGGTATGTACTGTACTTTTTTTATTTCTGAAGCCACCTTGAGACTCGGTTAATAGATTATTACTTTCAAAGAAATTTAGTAGTCTACTATTTATAACTCTTTTATATATCTTGGAGAAGTTAGGAAGCAGTGAGATCTGTCTGTAGTTATTTAAATCATCACTATCTCCTTTTTTATATATAGTTAGTGTTTTAGCCTTTTTGAGGTCATCTGGGAACACGCCACCTTCAATCATTAAGTTTATCAGATAAGTTAAAGGTGCCGCCAGCAAATCTGCAGTATTTTTGATAATAATCATTGGAATTTCGTCGTGGCCTACTGCTCTGGTACTTTTCAATGCCTTTATTATATTGATCACTTCCTCCTCACTCGTTGGATGCATGAAAAAACAACTGTTGTGAAACATGATTTTGCTCGTGTCTCCTACTGCTCCAGTTAAATTTGGACACATACATAAAAATATCTTATTTGCCTCATTTAAAGCCTCTTTAATAAGCTCTTGATCTTGAGTATCCTTTAAGAATGTAAGTTTGTTTCGAGGCAGCTTGTTAGAGTTTTCGCTTATTATCTCCCATGTGCTCTTTATTTTATTATATGATGCGCTTATTCTCGCTTCACTTTCCATTCTTTTCGCTTGGATAATTACCTTTTTCAGTATTGACGTGTACTTGTTATATAAGCTTCTGTCAATTTCACCCTTGGTCATCATTTCATGCATCAATCTTTTTGTTTTACAAGATTTGCGGATACCTTGTGTAATCCAGCCTTTCGGTTTCCGTTGTGGTAATTTTTTTATTGGAAATATTCTCTCCATAAGTAACTTAACAGTGTTACTAATTGAGTGTAAGCTTGGTTTGGATCTGAATTGGAATATATGTGATTCCACGTTTCTTGTTGCAATTCTTCACGAAAGGCTGAAATTTTATTTTGTGTATACACCCGCTGCAGCTTGTAGTTACCTGTGGATGACTTTTTGCTTGTGTTCACTTCCAATTCCAGAGTCTGACCTAGGTGATCTGATAGGCCCAAATCCATTACAGCAGTTATATTGGTCTGGTCTATGCTGGAAAATACCTGATCTAGCAATGATTTTTTCCAGTAGGTGAGCCTGGTTGGTTGAAAAGTTCTTTGCTTCAGCCCAGATGACAACATAAGTTCCAACAATCGTTGACTTTTCTGGATTTCTGTACTTTCTTTTGACATTAAATCAATATTCATATCACCACAGATGACTGTAGTATTTTTAAGAGCTTGAACTCTAAGATCATGCAATGCTTCTTGTAGTTTTTCAAAAAACACTTCACAGTCTCCTGTAGGTGCTCTGTATAAGCAAATAATTATCGTTTTGAGCTGTTTCACTTCAACTGCGCAACATTCGAAATGCAGCTCTAAGCTCATGTTTCTGTACCTTAAGAGTTCCTGTGATATCACGTCATTCCGGGTGTATATGCATGTGCCACCATGTTAAATGATCTGCCTGCTAAAGCAAGAGGCCATATAGTAGCCATTGATAACTGGCGTTTCGAGATTGTGTCACCAATGCTCCGTTAAACATATAAAATAGGGGTTTCCTTGTACTTGAGCCTCTATTTGTAACGTCTTAGACCGTAGCGATTGTATGTTTTGCAAAAATAAATATATTTTCTCTTCGGTCTGTAATGCACATTTATGTCCAAGGCACTTGCCTGCTTCCCTGCTTATAAAAAATTTGTGTTATTTTTCTCAGCAAATCCATTATCTCCATCACTCACAACTGGATTATATGCCGTCTTTTGCCAATCGAATCGGAACCTTTTATATCGTACACCCCTGGGCCAAAAATCATTTTTATATAGCAGATCCTTTTTGTCAAACGGCACGCCTACTTGGAAGCATTTGCTATCTTCTCTTTCATAGTTCTTAGCTATTTCTTTGATTGAGACACTTTCCTCGGCTATTTCCAGCTTATTGGCAATGTAAGATGAGACAATACTGCTATTTACACTGTCTCTCACTCGTGAGATGAACAGCCATGCCTTTTTCTGACCGAAATTTTCTCTACCCTTAAAAGCTGTCCCTTCAACCGCAGCAGTACCCAAATGAATCCTTCTTTTGTTCTTTTTAACCACCTTTGTCCATTTTTCATTAAGCAAGTGAGGACTGACTTCTTCATTTGTTTTCTGGCAATAATTTTCATCATCTTGTACCAATATTTCTATTGTATCACTCGATTTTGCTTTGTCATCTTCACGGTTGTTTTTTACAGAATGAATTTTCTTGCTTGGTAATTGTAAATCAATTTTCTTTTCTGCTTGGTCATTTTCATTTTTCTTCTGAATCAGTTTATTATTATACAGGTCAGAATTTTTCTCTTTCAGTGTATTTATTAGTTGCAACTGATATGAAATAATTTCATCTTTCTGTTTAATTATTTCAAGCAAGTATTTTATCTCAACCTGATATGCATTATCTCCATTACCATCGTATGGTGATCCGGGTATAGAAATTCCCGTTTGAACAGCTCCATCACAGCAAATTATCTTCTTTTCATCAATAATTTCTATATTCTTCATTAATTTAACACAGCATTTATGATACACTATGCCACATTTTATGCACTTCAAGCCACCCTGAACTGCGACTTTATTGCACCTTTTACACGGTTTTGTTGACACACGAATTTCTTCAACTACTTCAGTTGACGCCATTTTAAATAATAATAATAATAATAATAATAATAATAATAATAATAATAATAATAATAATAATAATAATAATAATAATAATAATAATAATAATAATAATAATAATAATAATAATAATAATAATAATAATAATAATAATAATAATAATAATAATAATAATAATAATAATAATAATAATAATAATAATAATAATAATAATAATAATAATAATAATAATAATAATAATAATAATAATAATAATAATAATAATAATAATAATAATAATAATAATAATAATAATAATAATAATAATAATAATAATAATAATAATAATAATAATAATAATACTGTTGCATTTTTGCCGGGTTCTGGATAAGTGAGACTTTAAATTTTAACAAAACAACTTTATTTACTCTCTAAATATGGATACAATAAAAGTATTAGAATGTCTCTCTCACAAAACACTTCGTTTATCTGGCCTTACAATCACCAATCTGTACAAAAGTCACTATACTGGAACTACAGTCGCTACTCTCTAACACTTCACACTGGTTACTGCTTCTTCGAGTCACTTCAACATTATCTAATTGAACTAAACTGCCTGAGCTGCCTTGCTTTCGCCTTTATATACCCGTCGTATCTTCCACCTCGTTTCGGGAGTGTTCCATTCCAGAATGTTTCAGGACCTTCTTTTGCTAGAAGGTTCTGTGAATACAGATCGGCCTCGTGTATATATACAGGTGATCTAAATGTGGTAATCACTCCTGTGTTACACAAGAGGTGTTTCTCGTACTATAAGACTTCTCTCCGTATACAGGCTGTATATAGAGGGTGTTCGGAATGCGCAGACCTCAGTTATCTGTTCCGACGGTGTACAAGTTGGTAACTTTGTTATTTTCGGTCCTAGGGGGTTGAGACTTCGCCTGTGGGGGGTCACCACAGGCACCCCCAGGGAGTGGGGAGGCGGTGTTGCCAGATGGTGCAAGTATTCCCAGGTGTTGGGGATGTTTTGGAGATATGGCAACACCGCACCTGCATCTATCGAAGTGTTTTGTAACACTACTTATAATTATAAGGTTATGCACGAGGTGGTAATACTTGCAACTGCCCACATAATGCGGAGATTCCTGGGAAATGAGGATGTGTCGCGCTGTCGTTCAGGGCCCGATATCTTGGAAAGGGCTCCATCTGAGCTCAGTCCCTTTGGTATCTGAGATTCCAGACATGAGCGGATGTTCCCCTTTGAGGGAGTGTGAAAGTTCTTCAGGCTAAAGTCGATAAAAATAATAACAATTATAACCTTATCGTCAAATCCAATGGTTACGTTTATCGCTTTAAATAAGCATACCGTCAAAGTTTTGTACAGCCCAAAGCTAACCTGGTTGTGATATTTAAGGTTGGAAACATTTTTAGACACTCTTATCCAAGTTCTGTTGGATCTGCATATTGCAATGAGTAATATCGTCCTACGTTCTAGCTAAACCATTAAATTGCAAAACAATAAATAACTTGTTTATATAAAGTTGCATTCTAACAAAGAACTAATCAAATTTCTCACTCGAACAAAGATACATTCAGAAAATTGAGTTTCTTGTTTCTAGTCAACGCAATAAAGGAAAGAAATTAACGATTCAATTCATTACAGTCGATAAAATTGCAAATGTAAATTAACACATAAATGAGACCCTGTTTCTCTGAACGACCAATCAATATAGTAATCGAATTATTCTTACATAAATCGTGGTTCTGCAAGAAATGGCACAAAAACAAGACTCATCTCGTTTTAGCAACATGTTACACTTCCACATACAACTTGTAAACATGCTGCCAATAAATGCTGTATAAATTTCCATTTTCATCGGTGGATCGAGCAAAACGTGTTTGTTTTTTCTCGGTAATGAGTGTTTCAGATCAGACATTTATGATTGTTTTCCAAGAGTAGATTTAACTTAAAGTTGAAATCTAAAAGAGAAACGAAGGAAGAAAACTGGGTTTGTGTTAGCTGCGAATCTAATAGATGAAGTCTGCTATCTTGCACTCTCACTTCTAGAGAAAATTGTAGGCAAGAAATGGCTACCTGACTGGAATAATCAGATATTATTGTAGATATTTTTGTGTTGATAAGTTTAATTAAAGCAACATCATACTTTGCAGCGCTAAAGTAGTATACACACACCTGAAAAATAACCAGTGAGCAAAGTTAAAAGCTTATCTTCTTATATATTTTTTAACGGCTGTTCTTAGACTAATTTATCCAATTTAAAATTATGATGAACATTATTTTCATAGAAGGATATATATATATATATATATATATATATATATATATATATATATATATATATATATATATATATATATATATATATATGCTGGGCTGCGTGCCAAGGAAGAGGCGATGTTGCCAGCCTACCAAATCCTTTCTTCATAAGTGGAATCATCAGATGACCATTAAAATAATAATCGGTAGAAAAATGTGGGCATTTTTTCAAAAGATATTTGTTGAAAATTGTGTGGAACAGTAGTTCAGATTTAGTAGCAGGCCACATTGTATGACCATATGTGAAAAAGGTTGCCCATGAAGAAAGCACCTGTAGCATAGGGTAGATAAGTTCTATAGTTTTAAGGAAAGGTAGAAATTTGTTGTGAGGGTCAGGGTAAAAACGAGTGCCTCTGAACAGAAGGGTACTGAAGTCGATTCCCTGGTCTCTCCTTTCACCTTTTTAGTACATACTGTAAAACTAACATCAACCGAGGTTGTGGCATTGTATTTGAGCAAGTTGAATGTCTTTATCAATCAATCGCGTATTATTCAGTTTTTAAGTACTTGTGTGTAGTAGTAGTTTTTCGATTTAGACATATTGCCTATTTGCCACAAAATATATGTACTGAAGACGTTTACTAGCTTTTAAATAGTTCTGTGTACATATTCATTGTTTTCTAGCATTGTGCTGTTGTTATATTTGTTCCCTTTGTTTATTAAAAAAGCTGAACCAGTAACGTACTTTTTGTAACGAACGCAAACGTTTTTTACAATATTAATTGTAACTGGTGCAAGAGAGAAGGAGAGGGAGAGAGCGATTATTTTCCGAATACCTTCTGGGTAATCGTAATGTTCTTAATAAGACTGATATAATTAATAATCGAAAAGTGGGGTCTTTTTATTTGGATTGTCCCTTTACTAATTATTTCTTTAATTTAACATAGATTTTGTTTAAAACAAGCCACTATTTTCGGATTCGTTTATAAGTTTTTTCCAGATATTTAAAAAAAATCTGTGTTTCTTCAAACCACCAATTTTTGGTCATTGGTTGTAAAATTAATTATACATTTCTTTCGTTTTTGGCACTCCCCTACTATTAAAGTTTTTTTCAGCTATCCCTTCAGATGGTGCTAACGCTATTTATTGTTTAGGAATGAAAAGTAAAGTACACGAAGATGGTGAATTTAGTTTATTAAAAAATCAAACTACAAACAATATGTATGTATGTATATCATTTGTTTATCTAATGTCAGTATATTTTCAGGACTATGGCAAATGACGCTCTGATGACAGCACCAGATAATCGAGTACACCGACGCGTCCACGACGGAAACAAGTATTGGATCAGGGCTTTACAGAATAATAACAATAACAATATTCCAGACAGAGATGACAGGAATACTAGTTGCGCAAAACAGAGTATTGAGCAAGAAACGAGTCGAGCCAGTCAATTTTCATATACTTGGATAGTCAATCAGCCGTTAAGGCACTAGCTTCCATGAAGATCAGTTTAAAGATAGTGGGTATGCGACTGTCTGATAACCCTAATATAGATAGGGAGTTATGAGAAAGAAACAATATTGTGGGTTCTAGTACGCATGAGGGTTATAAAGGGAACGATAAGGCAGTCGAACTGGCCAAGGACGGCAGGAAGAAGAATCACCGTCCTGGAAATTTTGCCAAACCCCTTCTTTTCGGTAAGGAAGGTAGGAATCTTTACAGACCCTGAAGGGCAAAGTGTGCAGATATTAGATTTGCTAAACACAACGCCACAACTGCGGTTGATATTAATTTTGGAGTACGTACAATTTAATGATGTTTCTACTGGAAATCGAACCCAAGGTGCTTGGCTTTAGAGGCACATGTTTTTACTGTTTCTATACGTCAAAATATATGTCATACTTTTTTTAAATTCCCAACGCATTTTGACTATCAATCAGGAAAAAACTAAAAGGCCATGAAAATCTAGACGCAGCAAATACGTTACGTTCAATAAAAATAAGTTGCTATAAAAAAACCTTAGTTAAATAATTGGTAAAAGTGGAAAGAAATAATAATAAAAAGGCTGGCCGCAGCAAGCGCGTTATGTTAGTGAGTTTTTATAGAAATGATCTGGCATCAAATATTTCTTTATAACTTTTTTTTATTGGAACATAAAAATCTAAATTTTGATATATAGTTTACCTTTCATATCGTAAACTTGCATCCCAAATTTGGTTATCATAGCAGATTTTCCGGAAAAATTTTGGGTTTTCCTGGTTAACAAACTTAACCAAGCTACTTAGAAAAGGAGAGTACGTACCAAGTTTTATCAAAACCGGCCCATATATATATATATATATATATATATATATATATATATATATATATATATATATATATATATATATATATATATATATATATATATATATATATATATATATATATATATATATATATATATATATATATATATATATATATATATATATATATATATATATATATATATATATATATATATATATATATATATATATATATATATATATATATATATATATATATATATATATATATATATAAGTAGAGGAAGCTATTCGGCAACATTTCCAGGGTAGTAAGGTGAAACTGCTCCATGGCATCGGTGAATGGTCATAGTCGCGGAAATATATATATATATATATATATATATATATATATATATATATATATATATATATATATATATATATATATATATATATATATATTTCCGCGACTATGACCATTCACCGATGCCATGGAGCAGTTTCACCTTACTACCCTGGAAATGTTGCCGAATAGCTTCCTCTACTTAACGAGGGTAGGGATATTTAACGTGCTCCGTATCGCAGAGTATATGGGACCGACGGCTTAATGCCCCTCCCCCCTCGGGGGGCAGAACGTTCAGACATTCAACTGGCTCATGCCACAAACCTTGGTTGATGTTCATTTACAGTATTTACTGAAACATAAGTTTGACCCGGGTTCCTCTGGGTCAACAAGCACACGTTCTTACCCCTAGATCACCGAGGCTACAAATAGTGTACACAATTTTTGTAATTTAACCTTGAATACATTTTATACTGTTAATAAACACATAATCTGTATCTTATATAAATCAAAGTAAAATGAATACAAATGTAAAGGAATGTGTATTCTAATACATGAATCCAGATAGCAAGAGCATGATGGACTTGAAAACAAATTAAAGAATTAACTGGGAAGATTCCTGAGACCAAGCAAGCAGAAACATTTTATCCGGCTACAAGTTTTTATGAAGACATTATTCAATTTAATTGTTGGCGTTAACAGAGAGTATTTTTCTGTGATGGTCGCCTTCTCATTCTCCGTAAAGGCGCGGACACGCTCGAATGAGATTCAATACCGTAAGTAAACATGCAAAACGCGAATCAATATAGGTATATACGCTAGCAGTAATCGTTTATGGTCTTCGGAAGATTATTACCCTTCTTTATAACTTGTTTGACCCGCTCGAGGTTCTCTCCAATGATAGGAATCTTTCTTCGGCAACTTAAGATCCAACGATCAGATATAATGAATGTTTTGATTCAATGCCGTGGCTGTGTGTGTGTATTCATCCCAGTGAATAAATATCTGAATGTCTCAATTCTGAGAATACCACGCTTTGTTGGTGATTACACTTCCTTCACATTGGATGAAATGAAGCTTTGTTCTTTCATATAGGGGCGTCAATTCACAACTTACACTTTCAGTGTTATGTTGTCACTCTTAATGATACAGCGGTTTTAATTTATTTAAAATTAAGTGGAATTTGTTTTGTTTGCTTGTATTCGTAATGAGAGAAAAGGGAAGTGGGTGATTTGAATAAATGTGATCTAATATTGAACTTTTCCGGAGTAATCAGTGTTAAGTCATTTGAAGACTGATTATCTTTCAATAACAACCAGTCGGGGATTTATTATTTCAGCCTGCTCTCAAATTATTCACTTTGTAATTTGTAGGAGGCAGCATTTCGTCAAGCAATACATATTCCATATAGTGCTGCATATTGAATCATAACTTCCACATCGCTGTGATCAACTCTTTTCAGAAACACTTTCTCATAAAATGAATTTGGGATCGATGACTTGATTACAAAGAAAAAATCCTGTAGTTCTTGTATTTTTTCACCCTGCTCACAGCGCTATTTTATTATGAAAATTCTCTGTATTGTTAAGGGTACGTTTTTTTTCCATATATATTGAATAATAGTGAACGCAACCCTTCGATGACACAAGGTTACAACCATCTAAATAAACAATAGAAGTAACCTATTATAATAATAACAATCGACTAACGGTCACATAATATAATTACATAGGTCAACAATCAATCGCCAGTCGATATATTACTAAGCAGTTGTGTTATCTACTTAGGAGTAATCATGCAAAAGGCAAAAGGTTTATTACTTGTCAGAATGATAGCGAAGCCTTAATGTACGGGCGTAATGAGTCGGACGAGCGGGTGCCAAAAGTGTCCAGTAACAACATCACTAACCTGTAATTAAAAATATACCTGAACACACCGATGTTCATCTAAAGCACAACCTAACATATATAGGAAGGTCATTCAATTATTAGTTTATCAATCATTTACCAATCATACACTCCACTGAGCGACTCAACATCAATAACTATTTATACTCAAAGCTCCACTGAGCAAACTAACATTAAGAGCAGTTTCCACATAATGCTCCACTGAGCAACTTCAACATTAACAGCAGTTCCCACTCAAGGCTACACTGAGCCACATCATAATCTCTCAACAGCGCACATCAGTGCCTCGGAACTGCTTCTCAACACTGTCTCTAAATGCTCAACCATTAGGTTCTCAAACAATAATTACTCAGACAATAATTACCCAAGTAGTTACTCACACGATAGTTACTCAAATAATAATTACTCAAATAATAATAATTACTTAACCAATAGTTTAGCTTGTGTGTTAAATTGGGTGCCGTATCCGACACCAGGTCAGTGCCGGCTTCCAGGTGTGCAATGGGCACACGATGCACACTTCAGGGTGTGCCCTTCTCCAAGTAGCCCAACTCCTACACTGGGACTGACACGTGCAATGAGACCAACGGGTGAACTGACCAAAGTGTCTCGGTCAAGCTACCAGATCGACCTAAAAGGAACAACGGTACCACCGTGAATACTGAGAAGTGCAATGGACACATCGGAGTATTCTCTACGACGTGTCCTCTCCAATATCCAGCTATCGACGGGAGTAGGTGCAATGGATACCTAGAGCGAGCTCAGTTGTATCCCTACCGAAATCCATCGATGCAAACAAACAACCGTGTTGCGGTTACGTAACCTGGGCCTAAACCCAACGACTCTACCAGTATGACGCCCTACTGGGTAAGCAAACAGCGAAGGTGTCCCTCACACCTTCCAAACTATCATCAATTTACTTTCAAACAGACTCTACTTTATTTACTCTAAACAAACTGACATAATTCAACTCTTACTTAATTTATGAATATTGACTTAACCTCGTATAAGTAACAAACGTTATTCAAACTTGGCTCATTCTTAAATTATTTCATAAAGCCCCTTTATTTAAATCAGATAATCACTTCTCAATTTATAACTTGCCTCGTATAAATAATAAATGTAATCTAACTTTAGCTTTTTCTCAAATTATTTCATAAAGCTCCTTTATTTGAATATGATAATTACTTCTCAATCTATAACTTATCCGCGTATAAATAATAAACGTAATCTAACTTAGCTATTTCTCAAATTATTTCATAAAGCTCCTTTATTTGAATATGATAATTATTTCTCAATCTATAACTTATCTTCGTATAAATAATAAACTGACTTTGAACTCTAGCTACAATTTATTTTCATATAAACTAGTTATTAAATGATTTTCTAAAACCACCCTTAATCATATACCTATTGAAGTTGCTCCTCAATGTATAACTCAAAAAAATAAGAACAGGTCCAATAAATAAACAACAAGCCATGTTCAATGAGCATTCACTCACCTGAATAAATGTATATATAACGTGCACTGTAAATTTCACCAATATCGAGCATATTTTAATGCAGCTCAGGTCATGGTACACGCACAAATGTGGAGGTATGCTTTACTTCAAGCTAGTCCACAAGTTTACAGATAAAGACGGTGTGAATAGTGTGAGGCCCTTGAATCTAACAGATATAGCATTAAGACGCTATCTGAACTACATTGCAACCCCACAGCGTGTGTTTCGTTCCGTAAACAATTTTTAAGCGCGTCTGGCTCAACTAACACTTCAGTTTTAATGAGACCACATATGTAAAACTTAACGTGAAACCTGTTCACATATTGCCGTGTCTATTTAATACCTACAGAGAATTTTCATAGTAAAATAGCCTTATGAGCAGGGTGAGAAAATACATTTCTTACAGTATGTATTAAATAGACACGTTGTTATGTCAACAAGTTTCAAATTTATGGTCCCATTAAAATTTAGGTGTCTGGCCGATCGAAGCACGTTTAAAATGTTTACTTAAAGATATACGTGAGGGGAGTGTGAAGTTTTATGATATCACTCTTAGACTCAAGAGCGATACTCTTAGGTGTTTATCTATTGAGAACTAGTTCGAAGAAACCTTCTCGGGAACGTTTTTGTCATCTATCTAGTTTAACATGGAATGCATTAGCCATTGTACCGTTTAACGTGCTTGTGTGCAGTAAGCCCAGTGTTGTGGCCAGTGTTTTCTGGAATAAAGGGTGAGTGAATTCTCACTGAACACATGTTGTCTATTCTACACGTTCTCATTTGTTTAAGTTATAAATTGAAGAGTAATTTCAATAAGTATATGATTATAAGGGTAGTTTTAGGAAATCATTTAATAAATAGCTCTTATGAAATTAAATTGTAGCTAGAGCTCAAAGTCAGTTTATTATTTATACGAGGCTAAGTTATAAATTGAGAAGTAATTATCTAATTTAAATAAAGGGGCTTTATGAGATAATTTGGCAATTAACCAAGTTCAAATTCAGCTTGTTATTTATAAAAGGTTAAGTCAACATTAAAAAATTAATAAATTAAAGTTTAAAGTCTGTTTGTAAGTAAACTGATGATAATTTGAAAAGTGTGCGGGACACTTTCGCTGTTTGTTCACCCAGTAGGGTATCATGCTGGTGGGCGTGGGCTTAGATCCAGGTTACGTAACAGCACCACGGTTGTTGCACTGATAGCCGAAATGATACCTAGACCGAGGTCATTGCCTCATTGCACAGTCAGGACCAGTGTATGCGTTGTATTTGTCGAAATGGTAGCTAGGCCGAGGTCGTTGCATCATTGCACAGATTCAACGTTGTGTCCATTGCAGTTCTCAGTATTCATGGAGGTAACACAGTGGTTGCGTTTGAGAGCCGATTTGGTGGCTAGACCGAGGAATCGTTGTCTCATTGCACAGTCAGGACCAGTGTAGGAGTGGATATTGGGGCGGAGCACATTGTTTGGCTGGGTCCTTTGTGTCCATTGCACCTCTCAGTATTCACTCTGGGTGTAGGCGAGCACTCTAGGTGAGGCCATTGCTGCCTCATTGCACTCCTGGAAGCCGGCGCGGACCCAGTGCCGGGTACAGCACCCAACTAAACACACAGGTTAACCTATTGTCTGAGAAAATATTGTTTGAGTAACTATCGTGTGGGTAACTACTTGAGTAACTATTATCCCAGTAACTATTGTCTAAATATTATCTAAGTAACTATTGCTTAAGTAACTAATTAAGTAATTATTGTTTGAGAAGCTATGATTTGAGCACTTAGAGACATTGTTGAGAAGCAGTACTGAGGCACTGATGTGTGTTGTTAAGAGTTTATAATGTTGCTCCGTGGAGTATTGATTATGAACTGCTGTTAATGTGGAAGTTGCTCAGTGGAGCGTTATGTCGAAACTGCTCTTAATGTTAGCTTGCTCAGTGGAGTTTGAGTATAAATAGTTAATGATGTTGAGTCGCTCAGTGGAGCGTGTAATTGGTAATTGTTTGATGAACTAATAATTGAATGCCCCTAGTATATATTAGGTTGTGCTTTAGTTGGACGATGGTGTGTTCAGGTATATGTTTAATTACAGGTTAGTGATGTTGTTACTGGACACTTTTGGTACCCGCTCGCCAAACTCAGTACGCCCGTACATTAAGGCTTCGCCATCATTCTGACAAGTAATAAACCTTTTGCCTTTTGCATGATTACTCTTAAGTAGATAAGACAACTGCTAAGTAATATATCGACTGGTGATCGATTGTTGAGCTATGTAGGTATATTATGTGACCGTTAGTCGATTGCTATTATTATAATAGGTTATTAAGAGGGTTGTAACCTTGTGTCATCGAAGGGTTGCGTTCAATATATAATTATTCAACATATATATGAAAAAACGTACCCCTTACACAAGTTAAATATCTATTACGCTTTTCGGGATCCATCCCCAACGGTTCCGTGTACCATGTGATGCGCATATTAAAAATCCCGAAAAGAAGAAAGGGTTCTGCAAAATTTTCTGGTGGTGTACTGAAATTTTTTGCTGGCGTTAAATAAACATATTGTATATAACAGAATGAGGTTACATAATATGCTTGCAATTGCTGGTGTTAGCGGAAAGCAAGTCCTTGAGCAAGGAATTTACCATAAAATGCATGTCATAAGAATAAGATATCACCGTGTCATTTAAAATGCATACATCCAGTCTGGGTCGTAATCTGAGATCAGTGGAAGGAGTTCACAAACAAGTACCATCCACACGTGTCATAAAACAACTCTAGCAGTCTGTCTTCTTCTTATTCCTCTTCTGCTTTGGCTCTACAGTTCTCCGCGTCTTCTCTCGCCGTCTACTGCCGAAGGCGCATCTTGAATTATTTATTAAGTGATTAATTCGTTACCAACAGTCTTGTTTTACCCTTTACCACGAACTGGCTAGTGGCTTGCCAACCTATATTGGGAACCATTGACCTTCTAAAAACGACAGATGGTCTCAGGAGAGAACGACACTAAAACTACAGAAGGTATCTTAACTTTTTAGTGAATTTTCTTAAAAAAAATTCACTATGAGGAGATCCCGATTTTTGAATTTTGAAAAAAAAATTTCAAATGAGCGCTATTTACGACCCCGGACTATATATATATATATATATATATATATATATATATATATATATATATATATATATATATATATATATATATATATATATATATATATATATATATATATTTATATATATATATATATATATATATATATATATATATATATATATTTGTCACATCTATAACTAAAACCATAATGGACCGATTTTGATAAAATTTGGTGAGTACCTTCCTTTTGCAAGTGGCTTGGATAATTTCGTTAGCCAGGAAAATCCATTGCCTAAATATTATCAATTTTGACGTTTTAAATCGCGACTTTGACATTTTGAGGAAAACCCAAATTTATTTTCCTTTAAATTCCTGTAACTTTTTTGTCCTTTAACCTACAGAGCTAAATTGGTACGTAACTTACCTATAATGATATAAACCCGCGTACCAAATTTGGTTGCCCTTACTTTGTTAATTCTGGAGATATAAATTTTTTTCGAATTTTCTTTCAGGCACTTAAAGAAAAATAAATTTGGGTTTTCCTCAAAACGTCAAAGTTGCGATTTAAAACGTCAAAATTGGTAATATTTAGGCAATGAACCTGAAACTAATATGAGCTATGGAAGTGAAAGGTCTCAAGAAGAATGTTTTACAAAGCCTGAAATCTTAGTTTCAATCGTCATTGTCCTTCATTTTACTAAAATATTATCAGAAAATTCATTTCAAATAGACACTTTCTCTGATGATTTGGCAGTAGTGTTGGCTATAGAGTTTATCGGTTAATGGTATATCATTTTTATCGAATTTTCGTAAAAAATCTTTAAAGTTCAATATACCCGTTATTATGCAAGATACAAAAAAATTGTATACATTAATTATATGGTGTCTTGAGCTCCATCTTAAAAAAATATTTCTACAATTACAGGCTGGTCCATAAGTCGTTGGTGATTCAAATTTTCTTTTTTAGGGAATTTACTGAAATAAATTCACTAATGGTGAGATCCGTGTTTATATATATATAATATATATATATATATATATATATATATATATATATATATATATATATATATATATATATATATATATATATATATATATATATATATATATATATATACCGATAACTCAAAAAATAATTAGACCGATCTTGATCAAATTTGGTGAGTTCCTTTTGCAAGTGGCTTCGATAAAATCGTTAGCCAGGAAAATCGGACCAGGTTTTCCCTGAAAATTTTGTGTTCTCTTTCTAAAAAAATTCATATCTCCGAAAATAACAAAGTGAGAGCAACCAACCCGTATTTGTATTATAAAGAGTGAACCATGTACCAAAACTTAGGTCTCTAAGTTTAAGGACAAAGAAGTTGCGAGCAGCTAAAGAAACACATTTTGGAATTTTCCTCAAAACGTCAAACGCGCAATTTAAAACGTCAAAATTGGCAATGTTTAGGGAAATAACGTGAAACAAACAAGGATTGTGAAAAGAAAATGTTGCAAGAAGCGTGTTCTGCGAACACACGAACAACCCTTAAGTTTCAGATTCCACCGTCAGTGCACTTCATTTTACTAAAATATTTACAGAAAATTCGTTTCAAATAGACCCTTTCTCTGATGATTTGGCTGTCGGTTTAGTTAAGTTGATGCTTTCGCTGTAGGTTTAGTGAAGTTTATGGTTTAACGGTCTATAATTTTTAGCTAATTTTCGTAGAACAAATTCGTTACCGCATTTTAGCATTTTTTATCGAAATATGATGCATGTTTGTAAGAAAAAAATCTGGACGCAGTAAGTGCGTTTTGGTAGCAAATTTTCATTAAATCCTTCAAATTTCAATAACTCAATTTGCTATTAACGTAAGTTTTGTTGGTTAGGAAACCAACATTTAACTTTATTTTCAGATTTTTTTTATGAACGCAGCAAGGGCGTTTTGGTTGCGAATTTTCATTAAATGTTTCAAATTTCAATAACTCAATTTGCTATTAACCTAAGGTTCATTGGCTAAGGAGACCAGTTTTCTCGGAAACATTTAAAGTTTGTTTTCGGAAAATTTTTGTACATTTTCAAATAATCATTTTGATAAAATATGGCTCATTGTTCCTACTATATAGGTTATACCGGTAACCAAATATTTTTATGAAAATTCACTTCCATAACGCACTTGCTGCGTCCAAACTTTTTTCCAAATTGCTATTTTAAATTACATCGAAGCAATTAGAATAACGCACTCTGTTAAAATTTCATTTTTAGTTGGTAGAAAAAATTGAATTCAATGTGTGTGTCACTACGGTAACTCAAAAATAATAAACCGATTTCAAGCAAACTTGGCACGCGTATTCTCTTGATAAATGGCTTAGATAGGTTCGTTTGCCACAAAAATCCAACAAGTTTTTTTCGGAAGAATATTGGGTTTTCTTTCGAAAAATTATTGCATTTTCAAAAATAGCAACAAAAGTTAAGCAAATTTGAAACGCAAATTGCTCATATACAGTGTACCAAAATTAGGCTTTCTAGCTTTAAAGAAAAAAAGATTTAAGGGAAAAAAGCGATCGCACTAGAGGACAAAATACAAAAATAATATATTATGTGATTAACAAAATGTTTCGAAAAAAATGCTTTCCAGAGTTCATGATTTTTTTAGAAACATCAAATTTGCGATTTAAAACGTAAAAATTGATAATTTTGAAACAAACATTTTAAAACAAAGGCGGGTTTTGGACAATTAACATTGCATTCTCAGCAGGGGCTTACATTACGTACTGTTTCAATAACTGGTGTTCTTCATTTGACTAAAATATTTTCAGAAAATTTATTTCAAATAGACTTTTTCTACGATTTTATGGCAGCAGATCATTTTTTTTTTAATTTCAACAATACACCACGAGGGCTTACAGCCTAAATACTATCGTACTCTGAGTGTCGACAAGGAGGAAAGAGGCAACTTGTTAATTATGGACTTGAAGGTTCGGAGGTTCGGGGGAGAAGGAAAAACATGTGCCGGCAAGGAATTCCACAACTTCGAAGTCCTCGGGACAAAAGAGTGGGCATAACAAGATGTTCTATGTCTGGTGACCTGGAAAGTATAAGGGTGCATTCGCTCTGATCCCCTGGTAGATCTGTTGGGGGCAGCAGGTGGAGGAACTATGGAAAAAAGCTCATCTGAGCAGTACCCGTGCAGATATCTATAAGAGAGAGAGAGAGAGAGAGAGAGAGAGAGAGAGAGAGAGAGAGAGAGAGAGAGAGAGAGAGAGAGAGAGAGAGAGAGAGAGAGAGTCGTCACCAACGGCACGTCGGTGGGCAAGGGATGGCAGTTTTTGGGTGAGGGTAGGGTCACCGATGAGACGTATAACTCTCTTCTGAATGGAGTCCAGGATCGCGAGTCTAGAAGCGACAGCGGCACCCCAGATGTGGGAGCAGTATTCCAGGTTTGGCCTTATTTGTGAAGTATATAAGATATAGAAAAGTCTGGTGAAAAGTATCTGCGAGCTCGGTAGAGGAAACCTAATTTCTTAGCAGCCGCTTGATGTGACATCTTGGTGCCAATTGAGATTTCGATCCACAGAAATGCCAACAAGTGAAAAGGACTCATTACTTTGAATAAATTGGTTGTTCATTGTGGTGGGTCTAAGGCTGGTGTATCTCTTATGAGAAATAAAGCAATACGGAGATTTGGTGGGGTTGAATTGTACAAGATTTCTAATATTTTTGAAGATCCACGGAGACAGAACCCTCCATGAGTCTGCGAGCCTCATCTAATTGTGCTAAAGAGACAGGCTTAGAATATTATATATTTGAGTGGAGGGTGCTGTCGTCCTCGTAACTGTGAACTGGGTTGGATGTGCTAGAGAGGAGGTCATTGATGTGGAGAAGAAACAAGTAGGGGCTAAAACTGAACCTTGAGAAACTCCTGCATTAATTGGATACAATTTAGAGGAATGGCCATCCACGATAACAGAAATGCTCCGGTTTGAGAGGAACTTTGCTGTCCAGGTAGAGAGTTTTGGTGGTAGGCCATAGGCCGGAAGTTTATTAAGCAGCGCTGCGTGCCAGATCTGGTCGAATGCCTTGGATATGTCTAGAGTGGCATAGTTCCATAGACTTGTTCCAAGAATGGGTGACAAAGGAAAGGAGGTCGGCAGTTGATCTGCGCTGACGGAATCCATACTGACTGTCTTGGATTAGACTGTGTTTTTCAAGAAAGTTTAGTCATTTCGTGTTTATATACTTTTCCATCACTTTAGAGACGACTGAAAGGGAGAAATAGACCTGTAGTTGCTAGGAAGCGCTCTGCATCCTTTCTTGGGGGCGCGTTGTACTCGAGCAGTTTTCCAGTTACTAAGGAATATGCCTCTATTGTAAGATGTCTGAAACAGACGAGTCAGGACAGGAGCAAGTTCTGGTGCGCATTTTTGAGAACAATTGCTGGGATCTCGTCAACGCCAGAGGCTTTCCTGGTATTAAGAGAAGAAAGCATATTTCGTACCTTTTTAGTTTTGAAAACGATATCCGTCATTTTATGCACGACATTCGGGACTGTTGGTGGTTGAACATTTGGAGGTGGGTTGAGAGTAGAATTTGCCGGCGAACAACGAGGCAAAAAGCCTTGCCCAGGGCGGTAGAAACAATTTCATCCCCTGAGACAAGAGGTGGTAATGTGCTCTTGCAGAAGTTATTCCCAATAGATTTATCAAGAGTCCAGAAGGGTGTGCTGCTGCTTGAGTTTAAGAGGACTTTGTTTTTGCTGTGGTTATTAAACGAGTTTTTTACGGTTTCTTGCGTCGTTAAATGCTTGACGGTTTTCTTGACTGGGATTGTGTAGAAGCGTTGTGTGAGCTTTGACCTTTTCAAGTCTGGCCTTGTCACAGGATTTAGAGAACCAGGGCTTTTGAGTGGCTGAAGAGGTTTTCTGTGTACATGGAATAAATAATTCCATGCCAGTTTGGATAATTTCGGTGACGTTTTGTGAGATATCAGAGGGGTCAGGATGAGAGAAGCAGACAGACGCCCATGGAAATGAGGAAAAGTCATCTCGCATTTCGTCCCAGTTCGCGGAGTTGTAGTGCCAAACAATACGTGGGTGTAACCACTGTGTGACCTCGTGTTGCATTGCGCAGGAAGCAGTGACCATGCCGTGGTCTGAGTGACCAAGGGGGGCGGTGACTGATATCTTATAGCAGTCAGGATTTGTAGTAAGAAGGAGATCCAAGGGATTTGAGCTGTGTGTTGGGATGCGAGGAAAGTAAGTAGGTTGCTGAACCATATTGGCTAAAGAATTGCTGACTGCAAATGCCTCCGCTGCTCTCCCTTGAGGATCGATTTTTGAGGATCCTAGCCATTCCTTATTATGAACATTGAAGTCACCAAGAATGGTTGCCTCGGAGGAAGGATATTCATAAATCAGATGGTCGGTTTTTTCAGAAAGGTAGTCAAAGAGCTGGACAAAGTTGTTGTCAGAAGGTGACCGGTAAATGCAACAGATAATGTTAGTTGCAGCCCTGAGAGAGTTTTATCCATAGTATGTCAAATTATAGAGTTTGTGATTATGTGTTATAACTTTTTATTTAACAAAGTAAATGTGTTACTAAATCAACCGCTAAACGGACAAGCTATAATACAAGTGGTGGTAGTAATCGTTGTCATACAGCAAGTCCGTTAGGGTATCGTATTTTCATCAACTTTTTTTCAAATTTCAATTAATAAATTTTCTCTCAATCTCTAAGATCCAGCTCTGGTTAGTAACAAATACTTTATAAAGGCAACATGTGTTTTCGGAGATACAACATTTTTGCTTTTCGACAATTTTACCTATCTGAAAGATTTTTGTGAAAAGTCGCTATTATATCCCGTTTGCTGCGTGCAGACTTCTTAACAGTGCATAATAGGGATTGAAAAACGTCTTTGGTAAAAGTGATTTACTATTCAGACAAAAGTTTCTTAGATCTTAATCTAACACACATCCAAGAATTGAAGACAGGCTTTCTCAAGCCGAAGTGTATGAAAGAAACATATTTTGTAAATGAAAAAAACCTATTTTTTAATAGTAATATTCAAAACTACTTTTTGTTACTTTTTATGTGTCACCAGTGTCGTCTGTCTTATTTCCACTAATAAAAGAAAATTAGCTTTAAAAGTTTTCTATATACTACAAATCCAAGTCAAAAATTGTAAATCGCAATATAGCTATAAATAGGTTTGTTGCAAAACCATGAAATTGGATTATTTTTAAATTTAGTTTGTAGAAATTCAGCCGAAAGATGTGACAGTTCTCTAGCATGTACAGTTTTCTTTCCAAATCTGTACTAAAAAGATTCTAACATTCACAAAGTACATTTTCAACTTTAATTTTTTTGCTATTTACCAACCGCTTTGATCGATCTATGGCTCTGATCTTAAACCACATGTTATGACTTTTGTCGGCTTTTTGTTCAAATAATACTCCTTCTGATATCTCAAGATTTCTGCATTTTCATATTTCTGATAGCAAAAATAGACTATATTATCTAAGTCTCTACTATAACATATTCAATTTAATAGCATACTTTCTAAGCTGTACACGCATAAAAATCATTATTACATTAGGCGGCCCCTTTACGTAGCAGCAATTCTCTAGAGCCATCTACATTCAAACAACGTCAATGATGTTAATTTGAGAGTCAAGGAGCCGTATATGTATTTGGTAATAAATCTGACAGTGCAATCATGTTTTTATCTCACACACTGTAATTAAGAGCTGGCTCTGTAATTGGCTTTGTCTTGTTCGCTCTAACCTGAGCTAATGTGGAAACGGGAGCCTCATCAACTAGCTTGCTTGATGATCTTGGCCTTTTCAGACACAATTTACTGTGTCTCTCAGTTGCTCCAGTTCTTCTACTTGTTCTTCTTCTTTTGATAAAATGATAATAAATATAACTTTATCTCTCTACCTGTTCTGAAGTTTCTCCGACTGACTTGTTCTTATTGCTCTGGGGAACAATAGGTTTCTTAGACGAGCTCCTTTTTACAGCCGATCCGAATATGTTTTATTCATTTATTGTTGTTTAGCTGGATGCTGTATAGCCTACCAATTAGATGTTTGGCGAGTAAATAACATTCTAGACGTGGACAGTGATTTTAGAACTGCTAAATTACAAGCCAAGCAGAATACTCTTGAGTTGTCGTGTAATTGAACAAACTAGTGTTTTACAAATGTTTGCGGTGACAACAAACAAGACGTTTGCGAGGAAACAATCGATTAAATTCAATGTTTAATATCTGCGTAACTGATAATAGCAATAGCAGTCTTTGTGAGAGTATGTCACATAGAAAAACTTGACTTTCTAGACACTTGATGAATTTTAATGAAATTTTCATTCACCTACCTCGGCAGTGAGTTATAAAAATTAAAAAATATTAATTCTTATTATTTTTCTTTAAACTAAGCTCAGATATAGAGGTTATCCCAAATTCGGAACTTCATAGTGTACCTCAGTAACAAGCAGCATTAGCTAACAACTGGGCTTCATTTTTAGCGAATATTTGTAGAAAAAAATTCACGAATGGAGAGATCCCGACTTTTGAATTTTAAAAACATTTCTGTAAATGAGCGCGAACTAGGACCCCTAGAACCCATAAACGAAAATCCGACTAGGTTTTCCAAGAAAATGTTGGATTTTCCTTCGGAACCGGAACAAATTTTTATCTCTGAAACTAATAAAGCTATGGTGACAAAATTTGGTGTGTACCTTCACGTGATAAAATGTAAACTGAATACCGAAATTTATAGCTCTACGTTACAAAAAAAGAAAATAACAAGCATTAAATTAAAAAAAATTTGGTTTCAGATCATGTATATGAAAATTCACTACCATAACGCACTTGCTGCGTCCAGACTTTTTAAATACATGTAGAAATCTTTATCACATTCTAAGGCCGACGTCGCGTTGTCGTAATCATAAGTCTCTGTGTTCCGTATTTCTCCTCATTCCATTTAAATACGTGGCCGTAACAGATTTTTGTCAGAAAATGAAGAATATCTCAAACAAATTCTGGCGTCTTTCTTTTCATGTCTTTCCTTAGAGTATCTTGTACCCTCACCTTTCAGCATATTTCTTTCGTCTTCCTATTGATGTATATTTTCCTGCGGCGTTTTTAGTGAATTTCTTTTAAAAATACTAATAATAAATAGGGACATCACGACTTTTGAATTAAAAAAAATATTTTCTTCAAATGAGCGCAAACTAGACTCCCTAGAACACATATCCAGGGTCAGTTTCAATTTATATATATATATATATATATATATATATATATATATATATATATATATATATATATATATGTATATATGTATATATGTATATATGTATATATGTATATATGTATATATGTATATATGTATATATGTATATATATATATATATATATATATATATATATATATATATATATATATATATATATATATATATATACAGGTGGCCCACCAGATACGCCACGGGCTCTCACGAATATATTTTTCGTTATTTCAAATTTATATCAAACGGAGATTGTGAGGGTTTAAAAGGACTACAAACTAAAATTATTTTCAAATATACAGGATCATCTAAAAAAAGTGTGGCACCTCAAAGTTATGTTTTTTCTTAGGGAACACCAGGTATTTGACAACATGCTTGAATTCTATGGAAAAAATAAGGTTCACTTACTCCAAGGATCCCTATACCGTAAGAGCTATTACGGTTTCCCAGATATCTTGATTTTTCTACGAATGTGAGGTTTTCGAAAAAAAATCTTATCTCTATTGTCAGATGATATCGTAAAAAAACTCACTAGCTTTTGATGGTGGATTTTGTACTTCATCCACTACCGTGGTCAATATTTCGCAATACTCTACAGGACGTTCAAAAATTCAAGTTTTATTATCGGCACATTCAAAGCAGATTATTTCATTCATTTCAAATAGAACACACTATATTTTTTACTGCATTTCATAGAGAAAATAAGTCCCTTTCATATGATACTAGGGTTCCCTATACGCAAGTGCAGGGGTTCTGGCGCTATTCACAATTTTATTATTGTTTACACATGCCAAGTTGATTATTGTGTCCATTTCAAATGGAACACCCAGTACCAACATTTAGAGCTGTAAGTTAAAAGACAAAACAGTTATAGGCATTTAAAAAATGGGATTTTCCTCCTAAAATGCCAAAGTCGCGATTTGAAACGTCAAAATTGGCAATATTTAGGCAAAGAACCTGTAAAAATTACAGGTTACGTAAAAAAATTAGCAACAAGAGTGTTTTACAAACTTTCAGCTTCAACCGTTATTGGCCATCATTTTACTAAAACATTTCCAGAAAATTCATTTCAAATAGACCTTTTATTTAATACTAAAGTGTAAAATTAGACGCGCAATTTTAACTAACTTAAAAACTAAAGAAGTTTGGTTCGCGCATGTGCTAACCGCCATCTTCACATACGTCATTATATGTGAAATGAAAATGGTAGGTCCTCCTATTTAGACAGGTCATGTCAAATCTAGGTTAACATTTTTTGTTCTTATTTATATGGCAACAATCGCCATCTTAGACGATTTTTTGGATTACGTCATCTCAGGTTAAATCACTCGAAATACTCGATCCAACCCCCATCTTGTTACGGCATTTGACGTCACACGCGAATCGGCACGACGACTAATGCGAACATAATAAAATTCATGTATATATACCTATATACACACAAACCCCTTAAAGGTGGTGATTACAACCCTTATATTTTAAATGGGGAACATGGGTCGAGTGTTACATCATTTTACAGCTCTTTCTTTTCTGAATTCAGTACACTAATTTTTTTTTTGAAGTTTCATCAACTCGTTTAAAAATTATTCACAGTTGAAGATGCAAAAACACATTTCACTCATTCTGATAAGAAATGTGCTGATAGTCAATGTTTTGTTGGTTTGTAAACAAAAAAATGACTATCAGAACATTTCTTATCGGAATGAGAGAAATGCGGTTTATTATTTCAGTTTATCGGTCGGTTTGGTACTTGATAGTACTACCGAAAATTAATTTGACAATGGTGTATTCTGTAGAATAAAGAGTTGAAATAATTACTCTTTTTTTCAAAAACGATGACTATGCCAACCGTACCGCAAATTTGTTTAATGAACGACATCCGAACAGACAAAGTTTCGACAAAGTGGTTCAGTAGCCAACAAAAAACGGGATCTTGAACGTGAATTTCCGGTTAGAAATGAGACTACCGAGATTGAAGTTTTAGGACAAATTGCTGCAGACCCAACTTTAAGCGCGAGAAAATTGACCATTGTTTCAAACATCAAAAGAAGACTTATTTAGCGAATATTGAAGCATCATAAATTTCACCCGTATAAAATTCATCTTGTACAACAACTGAATGAAGATGATTTTGATCGGCGGCTGGGGTTTTGTGAAGTTATGACTGCACGAATAGCTGATAACGGGACTTTTCTGTTCAATATCTGTTTTTCAGACGAGTGCAGGTTTTTATTAAAGTCTACAGTCAATCGTCATAATTGTAGTTATTGGGCAGATAATAATCCAAGAAATTTTCACGAAGTCCACACTCAAACTCCAGAGAAATTGAATGTCTGGACTGGCATTTTTGGAGACCGTTTAATCGGACCAATTTTTCTTGATGGCAATTCGAGTGGCGAAACACATTTGGAGTTACTAGAAGATATCCTTTACCCTCGACTAATTGACATTGTTGAAAATGATGATCGCTATCAAAAGAAAATCAATTAGTGTTTCAACAAGATGGAGCTCCTCTGCATTTTTCACAACGTGTTAAGGAGTTTTTGAACAGAGGGTTTCCAGGACAATGGATTGGGCGTATAGGTGCTATTGAGTGGCCCCCTAGATCACCGGATTTAACTTCTTTAGACTTCTTTCTATTTTTAACGAAAAATTGACTAATTAGTACATTTCTTATCACAATGAGTGAAATGTGTTTTTGCATCGTCAACTGTGAATAATTTTTAAACAAGTTACTGAAACTTCAAAAAAAAATTAGTGTACTGAATTCAGAAAAGAAAAAAAAGGTTTCAAATGATGTAACACTCGACCCATGTTCCGCATTTAAAATATAAGGGTAGTTATCACCACCCTTAAGGGGTTGATGTGACAAAGTTGAGTTTTATGTCAAAACATGTCCCCCTCAATCAGCGTTTCTTAAAAAAAAAATTCTCTGGACGCAAATCGATCTGTTTCGTTTTCAATGCGTCACCATATATAATATATATGGTATATATTATATAAACATTAAACATATAAACATATAAAATTTTTAACGGACCTCGGTTTCGGGTTCTAGGGACCCAAACTTGCGCTCATCTTATTTTTTTTTTAAATCTCACTATCGATACCTCTCTAATGGCGATTAAAAAAAATCGCTAATAGGCATACCTGTACTTAGATGGTCGTTGGTTTTTATTAGCGATTGTTATTATATTCGTGCGCGAGGAAAAAAAATGAAATTTCAATGTATTTCTCAACTGGATAATCCGCACATGGATAATCGGGAGTATACTGTATAAGGAAAATCTTTGCGGAGAATAAATGCAAGAAAAATAGAGATGAAAAAATGAATTTTTTGCTTCAAAATTTTCAAACACAATCTGTACCAAGGTTCCTTTATTAGTAGACACCAATATTATAATACGCCGGAAGTCATGAATATCCGAAATGAATAGGTATGTATATCTGGAAAGAACAGACACTGGCTTCCTGAAGGTTCTACATTTTTTATGATTCGTTAATTGTGGTTGCCTTAGCCTTTTGAAACCGTTTATGCTTAATATAGGCATGACGGTTTGTTGCCTTGCTTCACAATAGCTTATCTTCTCTGCAACCGTTTTCGTCTTTACAGTATCACCCGACAGAAGAAAATTGACAATGTTGTCAAAGCAGAACTAGTGGCAGGATAGACAAGAAGCTATTGTGAAACCGGAGAAAAAACCGCTAGGTCTGTTTTTCTCGATTTCTGTTTACGTTTGTTACATCCGCCACGTAGCATTGATATATTGACAGTATTATTTACATACAATCTCTTCGACATCGTGCGTCTACAGCTCTCGGTAAGATAATTTCCGCTCCACCCACACCTTCCAATAAAACATCACGTATAAGTGTAACCTAACAAAGGTCTCCAACAAACAAAATCTACAGGATAAAAGATTGTGATAGTATTTGACTGCCACGCAGGATCTTTGTATATGACGTGTAAGTTAACAAAAGCTTGAAGGCAGATTTCATCTTGAAGATCTCGTGGATAAAGGGCCCATGATAGCGTCGGACTGGGATGCAAGAACTTGTTCGTGTCTGTGCATCTCCTTTAAGTCCGCAGGAGCGCTTTCAAAGTATCTCCAGCAATCTGAAGGTAACTGATTTAGTTGTCTACGAAATCGTGGGCGTGTTGTGTTTATATCTGGAGGTCAGATTGTATCTCTGCATGGCTTTGGACTGGGATGAGCACGATTTATCGCTTTGATATCAATTCTTTATACAAGGCCCAACCGGAAAATAATGAATTTCAACGGTTTTAAAACAATTTAAGATAAAGATAATGCAAAGTTAATATAACTACATACAATTACAAAATACAACTGCTCATTTAAGGCTTTAACTTTTTTGTGATGCTAATGATTGCCGGGCTGTCTTGCGGTGGTCGATCCCACTCAGTAGCTGAACTGAAAAGCAGACATCGCTCTGGTAACCCTTCTGATACATGTGCATAATGCAATCGCCTGTATCGACTAATTGACACTGGATGACGTACGAGTACCAGGTATGATGTCGTTGTAGATGATGACATCATTGTTGATTTTTTCAATAGTATGTACGGTGACATATTGTCAGGGTCTATAGAATGCTTTCTGTTGCTAATTACGGGGAGCCAGATTTGACTCGACTTGAAGCCATCATCCCCGTTGATAGTGTTAGAATGTGACTGCATCTTTTTCCTGACTTGCTTGTGATATCCCTTTACTCTCACAAGAACCTCTGTTTTGACAAATATGATGTTCAACTATCGCCGACTTTTTATGCTGTAGTAACCATATCTGTTGCTAATGCTCCAGCCTTCTTGATTTGATGGTTCTTGTGTTTGGCGCTATATATACCTTTCCGCATTATATCTTATATATTCCTGACGTAAGGAGAGGGTTTATTGATGTTTTCACTGATCTAAGCATGGCGGCGATCTTTGTTGTGGGCATAAAGACAGTGTCAACGTCCTGGTTCTTCAGTAATTTGGCTATTTTGTCTACGATTCTTTGGATGTATGGTAGGAAAGGATATTCTTCAGGGTGGTAGTTTGTTTGTTGTTCTGTCTTGTACGTATGGCTCTTACAATAAGTTTTTTGTAACCATTTTCTTCTAGGTGTGTTTAAATTACTGTAATTACCATAAAGTTCCAACTCCTCTGTAATGGTTCTGGCTGTGTCAACTAGTGTTTGAATTAGTGCTCGCTTTTGGCTGGAATAATGATTGGACTGTGCTTGAAGATATCGATCAACATGGGTGGGTTTTCGATACACTGTATGTCCTAAGTTTTGATGGTTTGCGTTTTAGTAGTAGTCGAGAAATTGTAGTTGTTCACCGATCACCTTTTCCATAGTAAACTTGATAGTCTAATAAATGTTGGTATAATCCACGAAAATACAAGTCGCTATATGGAGTCCGATTTTGCATTTAGAACATTTTCAGGCGCATAAAGATCAACAATATTGAATATTTTCACATTTCTCTATCTGAAGATACCACAAATGGGAAATCAGTTACAGAAAAGATAAAAAAAAGTATGGAGCCAGAAAGAAAGTCATTCCGTACGTATTTCATATTGAAATATTTCACCTAACCATAATCAACGAGAATCCATTGAAACTGTGTTGAGCAGCAAGTTTACTGTGTGAAACCTCTTGATTTTATAAAGGCTTTCCATAAATACAAGTGCATTGTGAGCTGGGGCAAAATTCAACTACCAGCTGCTCTACAGTATTTTTTTGTAATTCATGATATACTGTCTTGTGCCTTTTATTGCCATTTCAATTTGAAAGCCAGGCTTTCAAAATTTGCGACTCAATTGAAAAATGTGAACTAAAGAGAAATGCAATTTGAAAAGCTATCTTATAAAAGACTTTGCATCATTGCTAAATAATTATGAACTTCATTATGTTGGTCAGCAAAACAACAATATTATTCAACTTTCTTTGCTGTTGTGTGGGGTTTATTATTTAGCAATAAGTTAATTGAATAACTTTCTATATAAGTAGATAATAGAGCAATCCGTCACCAGATGCGACAATTTCAACAAGTCAAAAATTAAGTTTGCGCTTTCTACTAAATGTAAAATAGGCCATGCATTTCACCATATGTCAGAAATTCTTGAATTATTAAATCTGTCAACTTGACGTGCGGTGTAGTCTATAATATACAAGCAATATAACCATTAACTATCCAATATATGACGTCTTAACTTCTGGTCCTATTATTTGGTATTTTTGGGTTCCTTAGCGCAGAATATCCTCCCCATTGTCAGTGAACAAGCGCCCGCATATATGTAAATGCATCATTCCATTTTTAGTCTTTATGTCTTCTCTAATTTGTGTAAAATCAACTACTTTGACGCTAATTGTATTAACAAACCTAAGACTTATTATTGCAAAAATATGCGGCTATGGCCAATCACCAACGCCAGGGCGCACTTTCACCTCACTATCCTGTAAATTTTGCCGAATTACTTAATTTTTGTCAGGAAGATATGGATCTTTAGCGTGCCCAACATTGCATGGTACATGGGACTGCCACCTTAACGCCCGCACTTAAGGGCTGAACGTGCAGATGTTCAACTTGCTCAAACACAATGCCACAACCTCGGTTGATGTTAATTTACAGTATGTACTGAAAAATAATTTGATATTTCTACTGGGAATTGAACCCGGGAGCCTTGGGTCCAGAGGCACACGTTCTTACCCATTGATCATAGAGGCTGCTAACTAAGTAAAATGTACTTTGTTAGATTTAAATCGTTCTTGCATTTTCGTGTCCATTTTTATGTATAAGGAATTGGTTTTTTATTTGGTAACATACTTACTGTATCTGAAATTCTTATCTTAATTAGGCGGCGATTAGTGTAGCTTGTAAGACATATGCCCAGTTTCACGAAGCTTGATTAAATATTTAACGGCCGGTTAGTTAATCAATGCTTAATACAACCAATCACAGCTTCAAAATTTTTAGTTGTCATGGCAAAAACCCGAATCGTGATTGGTCGTCTGAATCTTTGATTAATTAACCGTCCGTTAACTTGTTAATCGGACTTTGTGAAACTGGACAATAGAATAGTAAATTTTAACGTTTTTGAAAAGCATTCTTTATAACTAAAAAATTGTAAAACAGCGGGCGAATAAAATTGAAAGTGTTAAAATATATGACAGTATAGCTGGCGTATTTCCTTTACTCGACATTTCACATAAGGTTTTTGTTTCAGTAAATTACCTTTAATCCAAGAAATCGCTATACTAGAGCCCGTTCACAAAATCATTTCAATATTATTACCTCGTATAGCTGACAGTAAACATTAAATATTTCTGCAAACGGACTGCACACAATATTGCAGTTAATTAGCTTGGGTAATGTCAATTGTCAGTGACATATCACCACTCATATTAATTGCGTCAGTGGTAATCTTAGGTCGCTAAAATTTAAAAAACTTTGGGCGCAGCAAGTGCGTTATGGCAGTGAATTTTCATAAAAATGTTTTTAAATAGCAAATATCTGTGTTTTTTAAGAAAGCAGGCATCAAATTTGGTTACCAGTATAACCTATATAGTAGAAACAATGTGCAATGTTTCATCAAAATAACTTATGTTTGAAAATGTACAAGAATTGAGCTATTCAAATTTGAAGCATTTAATGAAAATTTGCTACCATAACGCACTTGCTGCGTCCCGAATTTCTGCTCTTATAAACCTGCATTATATGTCGATGGAAAATGCAATAACATAAGGCTTTTTCGATGAAAAAAAAAAAAGTGTATTACAAACGACTTATCAACGAGTTATGGGCCCACCCTGTGATTGTCGAAATATTTTTTAAGATGTAGCTCAAGGCACCCTATAATTAATCTATACAATTTTTTCGTATCTTGTATAATAACGGATCTATTGAGCTTTATTCATTTTGTACTTATGATACATTATTTTTTAATCTTAAACTATACTCTTGATGTATATGATATGATATATATATATATATATATATATATATATATATATATATATATATATATATATATATATATATATATATATATATATATATAGGAAATGGGGTTACTAGGATTTGAAAGCTTGATTTGCTATTTAATTAATTATTTTTTGATGAAAACAATATTTATTCGAAATTCGTTACCATAGCCCACTGCGCCGTCCGGACGTTTTAAAACTAATAAAACATTGTAGCTCTCCCTGTGAGACTGTCAGAAGAGGGTATATATCCAATTCTTTTTTCGCCACCATTTGAGGCAACTGAAATGAGGTAACAAGTTAACCATAAATTTGAATTTAAGAACTTAATATTTTGTTTTTCAGAAGCAGTATTTGTGTGGAATCTTTATTTAGAAGTAACTGAATGTGACACTTACCTTTGTTACAAGCGGCGCTTAGAGTAACAAAAGCAATCATCGAAACAAATTTAAGACATTCTTAAGCACACTTCGCGTAAGATTTGTTATTTACAAACTGGATCCGCTTCATATTCTTTATTTAAAAACCTCAACATTTGACATTTAATTCTAACAAAGTAAACATTTGCTTTTTGCCTTCTCGCCGACCATTTTAGAGAATTTAATTGGTTATTGTTTTGATCTTGAAAAAATTGCCTATAAAAATCCCAAACGTAGTTGGTGCATTATGGTACCGAATTTATTTCAAACTATAATAACTGTATTTATATAAGCGTAGAAACTAGATCTTGTTATGTGCATGGGTCTCTAATTAGAGCCACATGTATAATAAATGTTATCAAGATAACCTTATTGCTTTTGTAGATATAATTTTTTAAACCGGTTCGATCGGGCCGGCTATCGAACTCTATGAAATTTGCAAAAGAAACATACTTGCGAGGTTTGATCAAATTCAGCTGATTATTATTATTATTATTCTTAATGAAAATTCACTAATAAAAGCATTTTTTTTTTCGTGGGTTAAAATATACTTTGGTTTGATTTTCTATAGTAAATGTGGATGGATGTAACTTAATCCACCTCCCACCTGCATATATTTAAAATTGGGTAGCCACATAACACTAAGTATGAGTTAATATTCCATTTTATATCTATTATTCCCATTGACTACTTAGCCAATGACAAAAGGTACCTGTTTTAGAGCTCAAGCATAGGGATATCGAAAACCGTAAGAGAAGGGGTTGGTTAAATTCAGATGTGCAATCTGATGTTGGAAACATAAAGGTCAAAAAGAGATTCTTCTGGTTTCTAAAATATCCTGAAAGAACTGAATTTTCAAAATATATTATTTTCGCTATAACTTTTTTACTATGGTTGTATTGAGATGGGATTTTCACCTTCTTGAAACAACTTTCCAATTTACAGTGTCTCTTGAATTCAAATCGTTGAAAAACCTTTGTTTAGGAACATCTTCAACTTCATTTATTTAAACTACATCTACTTAAACGTAGAGACGACACTAATAATTCTTGATCTAGCCTCGTAAATCCTTATGATCAAGGCTCTAACCTCGTCGCCACTATTATTGTGGCGTATTGAATATGTTCACATCTTGGCTCGTCCACGGTACTTGCTTCGTCGCCACTATTGTTATAAATGTTCAGCCCTAGGGTCTTCTTGGTGATGTGAACATCAGGTCTAAGTTGCGAACATAGGCAAGTACATCTGTTAGCTTATGACGCGCATCTCACCGCACAAATGATGTTAGTGCTAGATGATGGTATACGAGCCCATGCAGGTATTTCAAGTGCTCATGTTTAGGTATCATCGTGAGTCGTTATTGAATAGATACTTATCACAAAGTAAACCTGCAACGCACTGCCTGCCTGCTTCCTCTGCTTTACAGGATCCCCTTTTCGTTGTTATTGCTTCATTGCTTTAACAGGTTATATCGGAATTTAATAAACTCGCTGCTATTGGCTAGTCTCGTGCTTTAGACTTGCAGGGTGAGAATTGGTTACCGCAACCACAATCAATGGATTGGGCACCATTTATTATATGTATTGATAACTTCTAGGTTGATAAATTCTTAATTGTACCTTTAGCCACCTAAGATAGTGCTTAAAGAATGACAAAGTTTTATTTATTTATTGAGATAATACACTATGTGAAAACTGGAACCTGTGATGAGCACTAATAAGTACACTTGGAGAACACAAATCACCACAACACATATTTCAGAGACCTTACGATCGTTTCGTTGACCATGTCAACATCTTCAGAGGAAGAAACATTCTAAAAATAAACTACTAGCTAGCGTGTATTTATATCGCGTCTAGGTAAACGAACTAGTCCGAAGTAAAATTGTCGTCGAAGACCCATCGTTTGTTTATTGTGTATTGTATTGTTGCTCCAATATCCACATAGTAAATTTCTAGATCGAAAGGGAACGTGCAGATTCCTTAACTAACTCGGTACCGTTCCTTTTAAGTCTATTATCCATATATTAGATAAGGGCTCATAAATTTGTCGACCAGAAGATTAAAGCAGGTCTTCGTGTAGTTTCACTACACAATAAACAAACGATGGCTCTTCGAAAGATAAAATAGAGAAAAAATTTGTGTGTTTACCTTATGAACCAGGAATCACAAAGCGCTTTGAAAGTATTTTTAAGAAAGCCGATTTACATTTGACTTTTTCGACGAAAAGTAATTTAAAAAATTTGTTGGGTAATAAGAAAGATAAAGACAAAGTCACTGAAATGTGCGGTATTTATGAGATTAGTTGCAAAGATTGCAATCTTAAATACGTGGGTCAAACTAGGAGAAACATAGCCACCAGATTTCGTGAACATCTCGCACATTTACGATATGGTACGGTATGTGGCACAGCATATATGGGATAATAATCACCACATTGACAAAGAAAATTTGAAACTTGTCAAAAATGTTAGACATCAATCTATGCTTGATTCATTAGAAAGTATTTTTATATTAAGGTCTATTAAAAACAAAACTTCATTAAATCGTGCGGCACCTGTAATTTCAAGCCCTTTATTTTCACTTTGCATTTGACCACTTAAACACTCCTAATTTGTCTGGTAGAATAATAAATTACTGTCAATAACTCTGCCGGTCTATACATATACTAATCTCTACGCTTGTCTCGACTTAAAGACCCTTTCGTTTCGGTGTATCTATGAAGTCAATATAAATACTGTTTGCGAAGAACTAAAATCAATATAAATATATTTTTGTGTAGTATTTTAGTTGAATGATTTATCCTTTGTTAGAGTTAACAATGTGAGCCAAACACCCGGGTTTAGTTTTCTATATAAAAAAGATGAGCGGAGGTTATTTTGTAGATGTGGTTGTCGGCTTGCTCCAATATCCACATAGTAAATTTCTAGATCGAAAGGGAACGTGCAGATTCCTTAAATAACTCGGTACCGTTTCTTTTAAGCCTATTACCCTTATATTAGATAAGGGCTCATAAATTTGTCGACCAGAAGATTAAAGCAGGTCTTCGACCTCGTAGTTTCACTACACAATAAACAAACGATGTGTCTTCGACGACAATTTTACTTCGGACTAGTTCGTTTACCTAGACGCGATATAAATACACGGTAGCTAGTAGTTTGTTTTTAGAATTTTTCTTCCTCTGATGATGTTGACATGGTCAACGAAACGATCGTAAAGTCTCTGAAATATGTGTTGTGGTGATTTGGGTTCTCCAAGTGTACTTATGAGATAATACAATTAATACAGCCTATATGGTAAAACAATAAGTATAACCTTTGAAACCTAAAATATAATTCCAGAACGTATGCACAAGAAATGACAAATTCAATAATTGTTCAGATAAGCGTCCAATCTTCTCGTGAATATACAGATATTTGAAGCCGTGACGATTGAAATCGAGTCTGCAGGTGGTGAGGAAATGTTCCTTTTTTAATTTATAAGAATGCGACCGTAGTCTAGTCATCACGGATTCACAAGGAGGTGGACATAAACTATGAGTTACCCTATGTAAGTAAATCAGGTCAAATCTTAATCGCGTTTCATGCAAAGTTGTCAGTTTGAGGCATTTGAGGCGTTCCTTATATGTCTGGTGCTGATGCTGCATAGGTCATCTGGATAATGCAATATTTTGCAATCTATGACTAGTACATGTGACCATGCAGGGACTCCATACTCCAAAATTGCCCGAATGCTTTCTTGACATGGATGCAATCCGCTAATTGCCGAGAAAATAAACTTAACGAGCGTTGTTATGGCCAACATGAAGAGTTATCATAGTAAAGTGGTATATTCCACACTGAACACCAAGATACTACCGTGTTTAGGTCAGTTTGAAGATTGTTACTTATCAGCAAAGGGCAGCTGAATATTCGGCAGTCATCTGCACAAGCAGTATGAGGAGCAGTGAGAATATGTAGTAAATCTGCTGTATAGAACAGGAACAGGACAGGAGCAAGAACTGGGACACACCACAAAAGCTGATCTAGTGAATGTTGGGTCGTCGCGTACTGAGAATCTTCTGCCAGTGAGAAAGCTCTGGATGCACAACAACAGTTTTCCCCTTATACCAATGTGTTATAGCTTCAATAAGTTATGAGACACCTTGTCAAATGCTTTGCTAAGATCAAGTTAAAAGGCATCCACAGGTAACTGATACTCAAGCAGGCCAGTCCATTCGTCGGCTGCTGAAAGCGGGCTTGTCATCACAGATCTGCCAGGAAGGAGGCCATGTTGCGTGTCTGGTAATATGGCATTTTCAATGAGAAAGGGGAGAATATATTTTTAGTAATATATATGTTATAAGTAAAAACATATTATGTATATTTCCAAATCTTGGGTATTAGTACAAACTGGAAAATCTGCTTCACCATTTGTGCGTTTCTTTGCGATGCAACCAAGCAACATAACGACTTGCATATTTGCATAGGGGAAGTGGAGGAACAAAAAAGGAGATTAGATGCATCCTTGGCAATTTCAGCGTTAATAATCATGCCTTAAAAAAACAACGAACCAGCTTAAAATTTAACACAGGAATAGCCGTGTTGAGGGGGAATAGGGACATAGGAAAAATCTAATTAATTAACATTAATATTAGCGAAATAAAAGGTTATATATATACAAACGGAGAGTCTCATTAGTATAACAGCGACACATCACATTGAACATTGGTTTTATAAGTTTCTCTTTGTAAAAGTTATAAAATGTACGTTACCGCATTGGCCTATACTTGACCAATTTTTGTTGTGACAGCACATAATTGGAATTTGATTTTCAATCGTTGCGCCAACCATAGCACCTGGCTTCCTCAGCGGTTGTACTGAAACTAGATAGCAACGCACTAAGTGGGTGTGCTCACACCAAAACAGCTCGGAAATTATTTAGTTCTTCAAGCAACAACGTCGTGAAATTTTAAAATCAACCGTGACAAATCTTTCAACAACGTCAGAACGCCATGTCATGTCAAGTCAGCAGCAGCGCGGCGTATTTTAAAAAGAACAAGCATAGCTTTTCTGAGGGAGATACATTCCACAAGAGATGGTCTGACCTGACCAGACTCCACCTTTGCCACTTGGAATTATCAGCAAAATAGAAACTGGGAGATTGTGATAAGAATGACAGACAACCTTACAATGTACCATTATGGAACTCTAACAGATATGCGGAGAAATAAAATTGAAAATGTTGCCCAAAGACCCCAGACAACACAACCACGCAAAAGAAAATAATTGTGAATTTGCCAAGTCTTGAGGGTGCTGAGGCAGTTCCATACAAAGGCAGTAATTTGACAGTAACACCGAAAACTATACCTGTGGGAGCAATAGTGACTTAAGTAAATAACGCAATCCGAAATCAACTGACCAGTCAACCCGAAAAAGTAAGAGCCGAGACATGTAGAATAATATTCCACGGGAAACCATACAAAGAGAACATCAGTGACAGAAAAAGGACAGGTCTGAAGGAACTCAAATCAAACCAAGAGATTGTTATACGACCAATCGACAAAGGAAATGCCACTGCCATTATGAACATCGACGAGTATAATACGAAAATAATAGAAATACGTTTACCGAAGACATACAATAAGAAGATGCGTGATCCAGCACCAACTATTGAAAGGAAAACAACTCTGCTCATTAAAAGTGGCAACTGGGATGATGAAACATAGATAAGCTTTCAACCTAGAAAAATCCACTGAACTAGACCGTGAATCCACAAAGATTGAGTACCAGTAAGACCAGTAGTCAGCACCACAGGATCACCAACCCACAACCTCGGTAAACACTTATTATTATTACTACAACCGCATTCTGGAGATAACAAACACCATGTAAAGAACTCAAAGCACCTCACTGAAATCATCAACAACATTCAGCTTACAGAAGAAGACATCCTAGCAAGCTCCGAGTGTAGTGGATGTTCAGGAAAGTACCAAAAGACACAGCGAAATTATTGGGGGATTGTTTGACCAAACTACAATGTTGAGGCGCTGCTTAGGCGCTACTTACTTGATATGGCAAAAAGATGGAGTTGCTATGGGTATGGGTAGTGCACTGATTTCGGTATTAGCAAATTTATTCATGGATCACTTTGACAACAAAGCTTTCTCCAACAGCAGAACTTAAGCACAAGGTTTGGTTGCGATACGTGGATGATAGATTCGTGGTTTGGTCGTTCGGCGAAGACAAGTTAAAGCAGTTCTTGGATAATGTCAACAACATTCATCAGACTATCAAAAATTACCATGGAGTAGGCCAACGAAAAAATACCATTCCTCGACGTGCTACTGAAGTGTAAGCCATGTTTCCCTAAGTTAGGATAATAGCAATGAACGAAGAGAGTAAAATCCTCCTTACATCAATTTAAATGATCAATTCACCTTCTCCTAAAGTCAACTTTGTCTCCACAACACATTAAAAAAACCTGACGATCCTTTCACTAAGCAAGTTAGCGTCATCAGAGGATGAATAATTCTAAATATCTTATATCCACAATTCTGTTTATATTCACCCTCAGCTAGTCGGTCACCAACGATTTAGGGAGATTCAACGACACCAAAAATTAACATATTTCGTTTGGTGGAAATATCTGTTTTCTTTTATTATCTATCGAACGTGCTTATGCCGGTATTTATTTTGTAAAGTAATCTATCAGAAGACTACCCATCTTAATCTACCTTATCTGCATTGTGCCAAATGTTATTTGAATCTAATTCCAATAAATCTTTTTGTTTATCCGACGTATTTAAGATCACAAAATTTACAACGTATTTCATAAATTCCCGACATTTTGGCCGTACTAACCTTGTCTTTTGGGTTACCTACCAAGTTTTTTAACGTATTTTTTGTCGAAAATGTTAGATGCAAATTGGCTTTTTTTAAAATGCTATCTAGACCCATCGTGATTCAAGGTTCAAATGAAAAACAAACAACGTTTTTTCTGCTTTCTCTCTTCTAAAAGTCGTTGATTCCGCTAACAGTTTCTTTGTTTGCTGTTTGTTAATTAATTTCTCAACCAGGCAAGCAGGCTGTCCGTTATATTCGGCCACGTTATTCATATACTTTAATTCTTTAGTCTATATAATTTTACTTTAAGAAAAATTAATTAAGCTGTTTACTAAATCATTCAAACGGGCCATTTTGTGTGCATGCGTATGATCTGAGTCATTCGGAATGTAGCTTAGAGTGGTGGTTTCCTTTCTATGCACATTGAATTCTAAAGTGCCTTTATTTTTGAAAACTAGTACATCTAGAAAGGGTAATTTATTATTAATTTCTAATTCGTGGGTAAATTTTATAGAATCAAATTTATTTTTTAATTTGGTAATGTATGTACTAATGTACTAGTTATCAAAATATATGTGCAAGATGTACTAGCTAACACAAATAAAGACACTTTAGAATTCCATGTCTATAGAGAAGAAACTACCACTATAAGGTACACTCCGAATGAATCACATCATACGTACGCACAAAAAATGGCCAGTCTGAATTTTTTAGTAAACAGATTAATTAATTTTCCTTCAGCCAAAAGTAGATATACCAAATAATTAAAGTATATTAAGAATATGGCCGAATATAACGGACACACTGCTTGCCTAGTGGAGAAATTAATTAACAAACAGAAAACAAAGAAAATGTTAGCGGAAAAACTTTGTTTGCTTATCATTTAAACCTTGAATCACGAGAGGTCTAGATAGCATTTTTAAAAAAGCCAATTTGTATCTAACATTTTTTACAAAAAATACGTTAAAAAAACTTGCCAGGTAACCCAAAAGACAAGGATAGTACGGCCAAAATGTCGGGAATTTATGAAATAGGTTGTAAAGATTGTGATCTTAAATACGTCGGACAAACAAAAATATCTATTGGAATAAGAACATTTGGAACAATTACGATAAGGCACTATAGATAGGTCCTCCGTTGCCCGACATATTTGGGATAATAATCACCACGTTAATGAGGAGAATCTAAAAATGTTAGACAACCAGGACAGCTAAACGCCTTCGAAAGTATATATAATGCTAAATATAGCAATAATAAGAAGTGTATCAATCTCGCTCTGTCACTTATGGTTAGTCTCCTAATAGATTACTTTACAAAACAAATACCGCCATAAACACGTCCGGTGGATAATAAAAGAATACAGATATTTCCGCCAAACAAAATGCTAATTTTTGGTGTCGTTGAACCTCCCTAAATCGTTAGTGACCGACTACTTGCAGAAGAATATAAATAAAGTTGTGGCTATAAGATATTTAGAATTATTCATCCTCTGATGACGCTAACTTGGTTAGTGAAACGATCGTCTTGTTTTTTTAATGTGTTGTGGTGATTTGAGTTCTCCAAGTGTGCTTATCAGTGCTCGTCACTGGTTGAAATCTTCACTTAGTCAACTTTGTGTCAGAAATAACGTTCAGGCTTACAATTGGGTTCTGGTAAATTAGGTGTTTTCAGGCTGTATTTATAAGTGTTAACAACGAGTTACAAACTTAACACATGAATCATTTACAGCAGATATAAAAGATTCGGAAAACAAACAAAAAAATTAGTAGTAGAAGACACTCGAGTCATCAGGCAGATGCTTCCAGAGATAAATTTACAAGAAACGCTTTGCTTATCAGGGGAATATCAAATTTTTTGAATTAGGTATATTATCATCGGGATAAAATAGGGCAGTGATATTTAAAACCAGCGTAGGCGCTATGTTATAATTTGTAAGGTAGCCATTACAAATGTAGTAAAGGAGTTTAAAAGTGTACCTTAAAAAAACTCAAGTACAGCAACAAGATTTAACGATAAATTTAGATAACGCAAATCAATTAATTGATTTCGATATAAACTTTTATGTGTTAGTTTACAACACCAAAAACTAAAAATAAAATGCCTTATAAAAGTTTGTTTATTTATAATTCCAGCCAACTGATATCCTATTTAATAAACAAACATTCTTGTTGAAAAGTGGTAAACAATGAATGCATCCATTATAACCTTTATCAATATTCATTTAAAGAATTAAAATTTAATTTCCCAATTAAAAATGACAAGAAGCTAAAGTCTTTCACTAATAGCATAATAATTTATATAATCATCATCTTTCTATTGCAGATAACAAAACACTGACATCTTATAATTAATAACAAGCGCTAATTAATATGTCATAGAAATACAATTCCAATAAACTGTTTTCTTCTTTACACATTTTGTTAAATGTAGCGCCTTGGACAAATTAAAAAAAAACTGTTGTAAATACAGTCATAATATCATCCTATAAAAATAGGTGCTAACTAAACAAAAACTCTGGACGCAGCAAGTGCGTTATGGTAGTGAATTTTCAAAAACATATTTTTTAATAGCAATGTGTGTTTTTTTTTAAGAAAGCAGGCATCAAATTTGGTTACCAGTATAACCTATATAGTAAAAACAATGTGCCATGTTTCATAAAAATAACTTTATTGTTTGAAAATATACAAAAATTTCCGAAAGTAAACTTAAAGTGTTCCTGAAAAAACTCGTTTCTTGGTCAACCTTATAGGTTAATAGCAAATTGATTAAAATTCGCTACCATAACGCACTTACTGCGTCCAGAATTTTTTTCTTACAAATATGCATTATATTTCGATGGAAAATGCAAAAATGCAATAACATAAGGCGTGTTTGATTTAAAAAAAAAGAAATTTGTATCACCAACGACTTATGGGCCTTCCTGTGATTGTAGAAATAATTGTTTAAGATGTAGCTTATGCACCTTATAATTAATATATACAACTTTTTTTCATGTCTTGTATAATAACAGATATATTGATCTTTATTGATTTTTTACGAAAATTCTACAAAAATTATATACCATTAAACGATAAACTCTATAGCTAAGGCTACTGCCAAGCATCACAGAAAGAGTATATTTGAAATGAATTTTCTGGAAATATTTTATTAAAATGAAGGAAACTAAGACTTCAGGGTTTGTAAAACATTCTTCATGAGGCATTTTATTTCCATAGCCCGTATTAGATTCAAGTTCTTTGCCTAAATGTTGCCAATTTTGACGTTTAAATCGCAACTTTGATGTTTTCTGGAAAACCCCAATTTATTTTTCTTTAAATGCCCATAACTTTTTTGTCTTTTGACCTACAGAGCTAAATTTTGGTCTTACCTATAAGGATGTAAACCCGCGCACCAAATTTGGTTGCCTTTACTTTGTTAATTCCAGAGATATATTTTTTTTTCGAAAGAAAACACAAAATTTTCCGGGAAAACCTGGGCCGATTTTCCTGGATAACGAACTTATCCAAGCCATTTGCAAAGGGAAGGTATTCACCAAATTTAATCAAAATCGGCCCATTATTTTTTGAGTTATCGGTGTGATATATATATATATATATATATATATATATATATATATATATATATATATATATATATATATATATAAATTGGTATGTGTTCTAGAGGGCCTAGTTAGCGCTCATTTGAAGAAATTTTTTAAAATTCAAAAGTCGGGATCTCCTCATTAGTGAATTAAAAAAAAAGTTCATTAATAATAAACTAAGAAATTAAGGACAGCCGCCCCAAAAGATAATCTGCTCCACTTGCGCAAGAGAGGAAATTTACATATAAAAAACCACTAACACACCATGCGCAGTGTTAGAAACTGCAACCACCGGGATTTGAACCCAATAATTTCTTCTTTGTAGCCAATCGCAGGTTTAATTACAGCAGGAGCCCTAAAAGTGTTTAAAAGTCTGGACACAGCAAATGCGTTAATGTAGCGAATTTTCGTATAAATGTTTTTAATTGTAGAAATGTCTTGTTTTTAAAAGAAGGACTTGCTAAGTGAAGATTGGCACCTGTGATGAGCACTGATAAGTACACTTGTAGAACCAGATTACCACAACACATCTTCTTAAAGACTTGACGATCGTTTAACTGACAAAGTTAGCGTCATTAGAGGATGAAAAATTCTGAACTACTCTACTCTCGTACGCATATAGCTTCTCTGGTTGTCTAACATTTTTAATAAGTTCAGATTTTCTTTATGTGATAGTTATTAGCCCAAAGATGTGCCACGCATGACTTGTCTACACGAACATATCTCAGCTGTGGCAGATGTTTCCTGAATCTGGTCTCAATGGTTCTTTTAGTCTGCCCAACGTATTTAAGATTACAGTCTTTACAACTTATCTCATAGATACCCAACATCTCAATTCAATCTGTATCTTTCGTATTACCTAACAAATTTTTTCTCGAAAAAGTTAACTGCAAATCGGCTTCCTAAAAAATCCTCTCGAGACCCCTTGTGATACGCCGTTCAAAAGGTAGACAGGATAGTCGGTGGTCCAGGGGTAAGAACGTGTGCCTCTGAACCGAAGGGTACTGGAGTCGATTCACAAGGCTTCCCTTCACTTTTTTAGTAAAAACTGTAATAAATTAAAATCAACTGAGGTTCAGGCATTGTATTTGAGCAAGCTGAATGTCTGCACGTTCCGCCCTTCGGAGGAGGCGTTAAGCCGTCGGTTCCATATCGATGCGATGTTAGGCATGCTAAATATCCCTACCCTCCTTGCAGAAAGGTAGGGGTTCGGCAACATTTCCAGGATAGTGAGGTGAAACTGGTCCCTGGTCGGTGATTGGCCTCAGTCGCGGAAATGGGCCGACGTTATAAAAAAGGAAGAAAAAAAGGAGACAAAATTTTTTTTCTCTATTTTATCTTTTCTGAATGTCCGGTATTCTGCTAACATTTTTTTGTTCTGTGTCTATTAATTAATTTTTCCACTAAACAATCTGAATATCCGTTATATTTAACCACGTCTTTAATGTACTCCAATTCTCTATTGTATCTACTTTTACTTAAGGGCAATTTTATTTATCTATTTACTAAGAAATTTAACCTGGCCGTTTTTTGTGCAAACGTATGATGTGAGTGATTTGGAATGTAACTTAAGAGCGGTAGTTACCTTCCTGTGCACATCGAATTCAAGAGAGTTATTATTTTTAATAACTAGTACATCTAGAATACGAACTGGACGCAGCAAGTGCGTTATGGTAGTGAATTTTCATAGAAATGATCTGGCACATAATATTTTATTATAACTTTTTTTTCTTGTAACATAGATATCTAAATTTTGGTGTGTAGTTTGATTTTTATATCATTAACCTACCTACCAAATTTGGTTATCATAGCTTTTGTATTTTTTGAGTTATCGGTGTGATATATAAAAATGGTTCAATTTTTTTTAAATTATTTTTAGCACCTTAGGGAAATGAGTCATACTAGTTGTCGAACCGAATTATCTAGTACACAAAAGCTCAAATAACCGAAGAAGTTTCTTAAGACACGCTAGTTAGTCGATTCGATGGAAACAAGATAATTTGCAGGGAGGCAGCATACAGCCAATTATTTTGGCTCCTCACATCAAAGCCCGTGAGCACGGTGGGTATACCAGACAACAATTTTTTTCAGTTGAGAATGATATTCGGACGTAACAAGCTGGGAATGTCATCAATGGGTCTATTATCTACCTGAAGGTATTCGCCTTTCATTTCAGCCATATGGCTAGTGAAGATTGAAAGACTTGCATGTTACAAGGTAGAAGAATCTGCCAAGTCTAATAATATTGGATATAATTATTGGTTTTATTTGTGGAAACAATATAATTTTTGTAGGTGTACTACTTAACATTTGCTAACGTACATTGCATACAAGCTTGCTTTTAAGAATAGAAACCAATTTCAACGAATAAGATTCTATATATATATATATATATATATATATATATATATATATATATATATATATATATATATATATATATATATATATATATATCAACATATATTAAAAATTATTTCCTCAAATTAACGTTTTTTATGATAATTACTTACGGAAATCGAATTTATTATATTTATACCCAAAACTAAACACGACTTTTTATTAAAACTAAAAATAACACATTTTTCTCCAAATACATCATTTTGTGTTCTTCCAATATTTAACCGCGATTTACTTCAAGTACTTTGATAAAAGATTAATAGTTTCTTGTAAAGGACTTATAATTTTCACTTACCAACCACAAAACTGACAGCGACATATAACTTACCTGTAACAAAAATTGAAATTTAGAAGTGATAATATAAATAAATAAATACCTAAGTGAATAAAAAGGAAATTGTTGAATAATTAAATCAACAAACAATAAACATATTGAAAAGTCTAAAAAAAGTAACTAGTAACTAGAATAATGAAGATATGCTTTACAAATAACCTTTTCTCTTGTTTCACTTTTATTCCCCATTTTTAGTGAATATTCGTAGAATAAATTCACTAATGAGGAGATCGCAACTTGAGCGCGAACTAGGCCCCCTAGAACACATACCTGGAGTCAGTTTAAAGTTTTATGTATATGATATATATATATATATATATATATATATATATATATATATATATATATATATATATATATATATATATATATATATATGCAAGTATATATGCATGTGTATATGTATATATGTATGTATCACACCGATAACTCACAAAATAATACGCCGATTTTGATTAAATTTGGTAAGAACGTTTCTTTTGCAAGTGACTTGGATAAGTTCGTTAACCAGGTATTTCGCATCAGTTCTTCCTAAAAAAATTGGGTTTTCTTTCAGAACATTTTTGTATCTCTCGAAATAACAAAGCTGTGGTACCAAATTTGGTACGCAGATATATATTATAGAAAGTATATCTACTACATACTAAACAAAAGTTATTGGCATTTAAAGAAAACAACTTTGGGTGCCGGTGATGACCAGAGAAACGCAGAAAACCAAAATATTTTGTGTGGATAACAAAATCTATTGTATATTACAGACAAAGATTAAGTTTTTTGGCGCAAAAAGATGAAGAAATACTATAAAAGTTACATTGAAATATTTGTAGTTTTTCTTCTTCAAACGCCAAAGTCGTGATTTGAAATGTCAAAATTGGCAACTTTTAGACAGAGAACCTGAAATGAATACAAGTTATGTATAGAAAATATCAGAAGAAGTGTGTTTTACAAAACCTCAAGTTTGAGCTTTAGCCGCTATCGTCCTTCATTTTACTAAAATGTTTGCATAAAATTAATTTTAAATACTGTTTATCTGGTACTTTGGCTGTAGAAAGGCCCGGAACGGAAGAATGTGGCCAGTTCTGAAAGTAAAGTTTTTCCATGCAAAATTGCAAATTTTCTTCTCGAAATTGTTGTTGGAAAATGAAATTACTCTCCCATATAAATAGTAAATAGAATAAACAAAGATGGATACATTAAATGATATACTTTTTGGTGGTGTTTCTAATGAATGTTATGAGTGACATTAAATTATAGAAAAACGCTTTTAAGTTTATTATTATTGTTTATAAAAATCACCTACTTCAATTTAACATGTGTGTGTGCAGAGAAATGGATGGCTGGAAGGATTTATAAAGAATTAGTTACATTATGTATTGCTAACCTTAAGAAGAAAATTTGCTACTATAATGCATTTTCTGCGCCCGGACTGTTTAATTATTGTTTATCCAGGTACAAAGCATACCATATCCCACATTTTTAGAAAGGGTGAATATTTGAGCGTTCTCTTTAATCAAAGTCTTCAAAAAAGACTGGTAATTGGTAATACAAAATAAATACGTTGATTCTTCGAACACAAACGACGAAGTTGATAAACTATAACGATCCATGGTTTCTATTTAATTTACGCTAACAAAAATAGAATTATACATTTTAAAAGTACGACGTATATTGTAATCACGATAATTTTTGAAAACAGAATTATTTAAATAGGTTTCGCCTAGAACAGTGTTTGCAATACGAACAGCTGTTTGCTAAGTTTGCTTGACATGTCAATTAATATCTACATTTCCGTAATTAAGAGCTTGTTGATTCAGTCAAAGTTAATTAATAAAACTGGCCAAATTGAGCTTGAATTGTAACAAGAGCGAATCTCTAATTACTCTGTTATGCCGCTTCCTCAATACACTCATATAGAAGTCCAGCATAAAGCAGTCGAATGACAGCCATATTTACACTTAACACACATTGCGTAAATCATACTCTGCAAGTTCGTGCTCAGGGTGGCATTAAGTACCACTTTAGGATATGGGTTCTAGGGGTCCTAGTTCGCGCTCATTAGAATTTTTTTTTGCAAAGTCTCACCATCGATACCTCTCTATAAGTGAATTTTTTAAATAAAAATTCACTAAAAAGAAGGCGAATTTGCAGAGTCCACGGAGAGTTATAGAGAAATCGATTGCTGATAGATAAAGTTTGGCATCTTACATCCACGTTGACATTATTTTTACCTTTTGCTTCCTTGTCTTTGTGTGTGTGTTTTGTTTCTTTAACGTCGGCCTATTTCCGCGACTAGGGCCAATCACCGACGCCAGGGAGCAGTTTCACCTCACTATCCTGGAAAATTTGCCGAACCCCTGCTTTCTGTAAGGAGGGTAGGGATCCTTAACGTGCCCAACATCGCATGGACACGGCACCGACGGCTTTACGCCCCCTCCGAAGGGACATTCAACTTGCTCAAATACAATGCCAGAACCTCGGTTGATGTTAATTTTACAGTTTGTACTGAAAAAAGTGAAAGGAGTACCCCGAGATCGAACCCAGTACCCTTCGGTTCAGAGGCACACGTTCTTACCCCTGAACCACCGAGGTTCTTCTTCCTTGTCTTTGCTGAATTATTTACATTAAAACTGGCTGGCCTGGTGCGGTAAGTTGAAAATGATTTTTTTTTTCACAATTTCTCGTATTTTTTCGCTTGCTATTACATGCTCCATTCGCGATACACCCCTTTCCCTGCAGTTACCTATCATTATAATATATTTATCATATTGTACTCCGGCGTGTTTTTGGTCAAGGGGGTGAGGTGCGGGGAGAGGAGCGCTACTTTGTCTTGGGTACCCCCCCTGCGTGTCTACAACTTCCCTCAATGCATAAACTACAAGAAAATTTTTAATACGGGACCAGGGGCACATAGGGGTGCTGTGCGAGGTAGACAGGGTTTAAAGGAGGTATTGTTTCAACATGCGAAAAAGGCAGCTTTCCGACGTCCCACTAAAGTGTTTTTTTTTTTCAAATTGTTCGATCGTATTTCCTTTTTATTCTTCCCCGCCCAGCACCCCTATTCACCCCTGGAGCCGTCATTTTTTTGTGAGTTGTTTGCCAGAAATCTTTCTCGTGGTTTATGCATCTAGGGCGGGTTCTGAGCATGTTTCTGAAAAAAAATTTAAAACCCTCCTGCAAATTTATCAAAAAGAATGATTTTTTGTAAGGAGAGTAGGGATTAAGTGAACTAAGTGAGGATTAGAGTCTGTGATGATCACTGATTATTACTTGCAGAACGCAAAAAATGTGTTGTAGTGATTTGCGGTCTCCAAGTGTACTTACGAGGGTAGGGATATTTATCGTGTACAACGTCGCATGATACACGGGACCGACAGATTTACACCAACTCCGATGTACGGAAGGTGCAGACATTCAACTTGCTCATACACTATGCCACAACCTTGGTCGATATGAGTTTTACAATATGTACCGAAAAAGCAAAACGATCCCCTCCTGGCAATCGAACTCGGGGCCTTTGGGTTCAGAAGCACGCGTTCTTACCGCTGAACCAACGAGATTGCAAATATTCAGATAAGAACAGTACTTAAACACGACTACTTTCAAGAACCTCGGTGGTTCAGGGGTAAGGACGTGTGCCTCTGAACCGAAGGGTACTGGGTTCGATCCCAGGGTACTCCTTTCACTTTTTCAGTACACACTGTAACATTAACATCAACCGAGGTTCTGGCATAGTATTTGAGCAAGTTGAATGTCTGCACGTTCCGCCCTTCGGAGGGGGCGTAAAGCCATCGGTCGCGTGTCCATGCGATGTTGGGCACGTTAAAGATCCCTACCCTTCTTACAGCAGAAAATCAGGAAACATAATGATTATACCTTAGGCAGTAATGAGTAACAAAATCTATAATTGTTGTAAACAGGTCAGGTCAGGTCAGGTCAGGGATGAGTATTAAAAGAACATGTATCAACGTGGTGGATATTATCAACATCTTTTGTAGCAGTTTTGTAATATTAGGCCGTATGTATTTTTGCAACATTAAATGCAAGATTCCATATGCCTGTTTGATCTATTAGCTTTTGGGATATTGCCTGTTCTTATTTGTGAACCCACCATTATACTGGAAGCAAATGTTCTCTAGGTTGCAGAGAGAGAGAACAAGCATGGTTGGATTCTGGATATGCTTACGTAATTAATAATAACTGGCTGTCATTTTTCAAAGCGGCAGACGGCTCCTTAAATCTAGCGTGATAATCTAACAAACCTATACATGCCTTATGCTAAGATGACAGTCCCATCTGTCAACATACGAGGAGTCTATAATAAACAAATAAATTTTTTGCTCTAATTAGTTACATAATTTTCATATATTTTACTTCCAAATCGTCAATATGTATCGGCGCCAAAAATTTCTTCTTTTCACTTAAACATCGTAAAAAGTGTCACGACATATAGAAAACATGATTTGGGAACGAACATTTTTTGTGGCTGTCGGTCGTTATCTGTCTGTTTGTAGCCACGATAACGAACTGAGATATCGTCTTCAAATTTGGTATACAGTTGGCACCCGACAAACGAACGGTTCCGATTGTTATTATTATTATTATTATTATTACTTTATTAGCTCAATTTCTACAGTATGTGCATATAACAATAAGTATAGTACTTGTGCTGTATAGGACGACATAATTTAAAAGGCTTTATCTAAAAGTATTGACAATGACGTTTCCAAATTCCATAAACTTCAAATTTTAGTAAGCCAAACCAGATTACTTTTTAGCCTTTGGGTAAAATCGCTTCAGGGGGTAGCGGATTAATAGGGGATGATTTTTTCGTTAAAACTCGAGTAATATAAGGTTTTGCGGTTTGCTTATTAGAAAACTTTCAATTTTATCAAACGTCTGGTATTTGGCGCTAAAATTAAATTAAGGGTTGAATGTGTGGGAGTGAAATATCGGTGACGAATATTTCGAGGTTTTTTTTTGCTAAAACGGTGTAGAAAGTCTCAAAACATATATAAAACTTGATTCTGGAACGAAATTGTTTTTGTCTGTCGGTCGGTGTGTCGGCCTGTACGTCTGGCTGTTAGCAGACGCAATAACTTTCTAATGAATTTGATATCCAGTTAGCAACCGACAAAGGAATGCTTAAAATTGTTTTTGGGTAAGTTCGCTTTAGGGGTAGGCGATAAACGAGGGGCCATTTGGTTAAAATTGACATTTTTTCGTTAAAACTCGAGTAATGTCACGTTTCAGAAGTGTATGGGTACAGGAATGTGATTATTTTCTTTGTCAAGTCATGGACCCTAAATTCAATTCATGAGAATGTCCTTCTGAGGAGGGTAGATTATCACAGCTATGCAAAAGTTGTCATTGATGATGATTGATTTTGCAGCACCATTTTTCATTACTCATGCACAAAATTTAGTAATACTCATCCTTGCCTCATATTTAACTATTTCTAGAGTAACAAAAATTTGCAACTAAATCACAATATATTTTTTGAATTTGGCAAATTAGACAAAGCTAAAGATCTCCGTTAAATAAAATATGCAACACAATTTGTAGTTTTATTTCAAAATGCTTCACAAGACAGAATATGCAACGTAATTGTATCGCATTCATAAATTGTCTTGCTTGATAAAACTTCTTTACATTCTAGGTAGATGTAAAAGTTTTCTTGAATTTTGATATTTCTTCTTTTAAAACTGAGTAAATATCGTTAAAAAAATTCGCTAAAATGAAAAGAAGCACATGCAGAACAGCTTTTAACAAATTGGAGCGAAATGAGTACAAAAGTTGATGTTTTCCCTAAGGACTGTTATCTTTGGGAAGTTTAGTACTTTTATAAATTAAAATTTGGCCGTTGGTGAAGCCCAGCGATGACTTTTATGAAAAACTTCAGTGGGCGATAGGATCACTGAAACAAATAGGCGGCAGCGTTACCGTACCGTAACTGCTAAACAACAGCTTCAAATCTAAGGGCACTATGAGTGATTTTGGACAAGGCAACAACATGGCCTGACCTGAGTTGGTCAAAATGTTCATTCAAAAACTCTTTAGTTTGTTACTTAAATGATCCACAGTAGAGCTCGTCACAAGAATATATGGCAGATTTTAACGAATGCCACAAACAAAAGTCAAGCAATTATCAAAATCATCTATATTTAAAATTCAATAAAACAATAAAATAAAAAACATCGCAAAGTGGTACGCAAATCAAATGAATCATATAAATGTAAAGTGAGCAAAAAAAAATGAAGTAGTTGGGGGATGAAACTTATACCTAAATTATAAGCTGCCATTAAGCTGAAGTTTTCGATTGGAAGCATTTTTGCATCGCGTATTTAAACTATATTATGCTCACAAGAAGAAGCTTTGACTTCTATGTTAACTGATAATTTATGAAAATATACAAATTGTAATAAGCTCCATCTTTTATAAATAAAAATTCTTGGAAAACAAACTTCCAAAGTCTGCAAATCTTAGGCGGATTGCAAAAATGAGAACAGAGATATTTAGAAATCACAACCAAGAAGTATCTCAACCAAGAAGTATCGCAAAACACAAGGTTCAGGCTTTATTTCGGAGTTTGTAGATTTTAAAAATCAGACCTTAAGATATTTTGAAATCGCAACTAAGAAGTCCGGAAAAGAAAAAGTGTACGCTTTATTCCAGAGTCTCTGCAGATCCTAAGTGAATTGAAAAATAAGAACCGAGAGATATATACAAATCGAAATAAAATTATTTTAGATTTTAATAATATATCCAAACTCAAATAGCGCTTTTAAAATTTGAAAACATGGCCCGGCTAGAATATATTTAAAAGAAGCTACGAAAACCTGACGGGCAATAAAATAAATACATTACAAACTGTTGAACTCAATTGTTATGCATTATTCTGAAAAACGCTGACAATTTTGTTTAAAAAGGTCATCAAATCCAAGGGATAACTCAGACGAATAAAAAAAAAATACATCGTTGAAAAGCTAAAACACCCTTGCGAACGGTCTACAAAATGAATTCTGAAAATCTAGCCAATCCTGTATTAATCAATCGATCCTCGTACAACAATAACAATCTCTTATTCTTACCCCACCTTACACCTACTTCATTGCCACAAGCTACCAGTTATGAGAGTTATGAAATATCATGAATAAGTTCATTGTAGGCCTAGAGAAATAAAAAACATGAGGTGTGGGTTTATTTTAAGAAGGAGCGATTTGTTTCTTGTGAGCTTTGTTGAGGAAGAGGGTTTAATGGAGTCAATCATCTTGTGATCTCTAAATAGAAGCGCCCTTCTTTTTAACTCCTAATTTATTTACCCGCTTATAACTTTTGTATCTGGTAAAGGTATTTTAGAACAATAAACAGATTAAAATTTTACCTCCTGATTAAATTATATTATATGACATAAGCTCTTTGATCAAGCAAGCAGATTTCCTATTCAAAAATTTTACAGAAAAAAAAATGACTACCTAGGCTTGGGTACGCTGTAATGACATCAAATTTGTTTTGTAAGATTCTACATACCTAATAAATAATTGACAGAGAAAAGCTAAAATATAAAAATACATTATGTGAGAATTGGAACCTATGACATGCAGTCACATAAATTTACCTAGACAGAATCCAAACCAGAAAAAAACATTTTTAGAGCAGACCGTCGTTTCCCCTACGACATAAGCAAATTATTTATATAACCCTCTGACAAAGCCAACTTTGTAAAAGAAACGTGTACAAATGTGTTGTGGTGGAAATCCAACAGTATTGCTGTTCATAGAACAGAAAACTATCCAAGAGGGCATTCATAATCGTGAAAATATATTTAATATTAATTTTATATTATAATAGTTATAGGAAAATTCGCTATCAATAATCCAAATAATATCTTTTATAATTAAGTAGGTCGCATAGAAATTATAATTATTGACCTGAAATTGCTTATATTACATGTTTAGATAAATAATAAACAAGTTGGAATTGCAGAGTACAGTATAAGGAATGCTGACTGATGAGGTTTGCAATATGTGAATTATGTAGACCAAGCAAGGTTATAAGTAGTGTTGTTGGTATACATTAAGAGACTTTTGACTATTGACTTTTGCTTTGAAAATGTAGAGACTAATATAAAAGACTTTTGAAGATTCTTAAAATGTAAAGAAGCGAGACTTGTAATTTAATTATGTACAGATTATCTAACTTTATAAAAGGTGAGTGATTCTCATTGAACACGACTTGTTTGTTTATTGTACATGTTCTCATTTGTTTAAGTTATACATTGAGGAATATTTTCAATAAGTATATGATAGGGGTGGTTTTAGGTAATCATTTAATAAATAGCTCCTATAAAGGTAAGTTGTAGCTAGAGTTGAAAGTCAGTTTATTATTTATACGAGGCTAAGTTATAAATTGAGAAGTGATTATCATATTCAAATAAAGGGGCCTTATGAAATAATTTGAGAAATAGCTAAGTTTAAATTACGTTTATTATTTATACGAGGCTAAGTTATAAATTGGGAAGTAATTATCATATTCAAATAAAGGGGCTTTATGAAATAATTTAGGGATTAGCCAAGTTTAAAATAGGCTTGTTACGAGGTTAAGTCAATATTCATAGATTAAGTAAGATTTGAATCATGTCAGTTTGTTTAGAGTAAATAAAGTAGAGTCTGTTTGAAAGTAAATTGATGATAGGTTGGAAGGTGTGAGGGACACCTTTGCTGTTTGCTCACCAAGTAGGGCGTCATACTGGTAGAGGCGTTGGGTTTAGGCTCAAGGTTACGTAACCACAACACGGTGGATTTTTGTGGCATCGTCACATTATGGTGGGGGTATAGCAGTATCCATTGCACCCGCCCGTGGCGATGCGGTGGATATTGGAGAAGGGCACATTGCTGTGTTCGCCCTTTGTGTCCATTGCACTTTCTCAGTATTCATGTGTGTGAACCGTTGTTGTATTTTTCGATCTGGTAGCTTGTCCGAGACACTGTGGCCAGTTCACCCGTTGGTCTCATTACACGGTCAGTCCCAGTGGGGGAGTTGGGGTACTTGGAGAAGGGCACAGTGTTAAGCTAGTCCATTGTGTCCATTGCACTTATCGGTATTCAACTCTGTCAGTACGAGCACTCTAGGTGAGGTATTGAACTGTGCCTCATTTCACACCTGGAAGCCGGCACGGACCTAGTGTTCGGGTACAGCGGCCAACAAAACACACAGGCTAAACTATTGTTTTAGAAAATATTTGAGTAACTAATGTTTGAACAATTATTGTTTGAGTAATTACTATTTGAGTAACTATCGTGTGAGCAACTATCTGAGTAATTATTGTCTCAGTAATTATTGTCTGAGTAATTATTGTTTGAGAAATTAATGGTTGAGCATTTAGAGACATTGTTGAAAAGCAGTTCTGAGGCACTGATGTGCGCTGTTGAGAGATTATAATGTGGCTCAGTGGAGCCTTGAGTAGGAATTTATATTAATGTTGGAGTTGCTCAGTCGAGCGTTATGTCCAAACTGCTCTTAATGTTATGTTGCTCAGTGGAGCTTTGAGTATAAATAGTTATTGATGTCGAGTGGAGCGTGTAATTGGGAAATGATTGATAAACTAATAATTGAATGCCCCTCGTATATATGTTAGGTTGTGCTTTAGATGAGCAATGGTGTGTTCAGGTATATTTTTAATTACAGGTTAGTGATGTTGCTACTGGACACATTTGGCACCCGCTCGCCCGACTCATTACGCCCGTCCATTAAGGCTTCGCCATCATTCTGACAAGTAATAAAACTTTTGACTTTTGCATGATTCCTCTTAAGTAGATAACACAACTGCTAAGTAATATATCGACTGGTGATTGATTGTTGAGCTATGTAATTATATTAATTATATTATGGGCCCGTTAGTCGATTGTTAGTAATATAAGAGGTTACCTCTATTGTTTACTAAGAGGGTTGTAACCTTGTGTCATCGAAGGATTGCGTTCGATATAATTATTCAATATAGTTGCAAACAAAACGCACCCCTTACAATTTTAAGGCCACATTTGGGAAAAAGCAAGAGGCGGACCAAGAGAAAAACATCTGGAAAACGTGTCAAAATTGATAAGGTGCGGAAGCTACAGCGAAATGAAAAAAACTGTTGGACACAGCAAGTCATGATTGCTACGAAAAGGCGATGTCACCTTTAGACTGCGTTGCTGGTGCTATAATGGCACATTATTTATTAAGCAAAACAATCATTGAGTACCATATTTATGAAAAATAAAATAAATGTTAGAGGTCATAAGAGCAAGACAGTGTTATTTTCGTATATATAAGTAAGCTCATAAAAATTTCTTGGCGTTATACTACACAAGCCTCCTAGTGTTAAGCTTATGTATTTTACGATTTCCTTTAATTGACCTCCGGTAATATGAGCAGTGTAATGACAAGTCAATTGTATGTCCATTGTACACTCAAACAACCACATTCATTCACTGTTCTTTGTCTGGCGCACAGTAATTGAGTCATACCGTGTTTATAAATAACGAATTTCTATAAGCGTTTATTGAACTTGGTCGCGTCTGGTAATATTGTTTGGGTTTGCGATATGGGAACTTGTTATTTACTATTATTATCGTTTCGTGTCGCCGGCTCGCACAAAATACTAAACATTTTGGCAACCAATAAAGTTTCAAGTGTTCGAAGTTCAAATAGAAACTCGCTGGAGCATGAACTTGAAATGTAAATACAGCAACATAGTCGGGTTTAAAAATATGTGGTTCGTGCCGCATGTGCGAATTTTAATTCTTTACGGGCTCAAGTTTGTTTATGTTGTGTTGTGTTTGTATTGTGTTGCACTTGTACCGCGCTGCGCTTTTGTTTTATTTCCACAGCGAGCTGTGTCTTCAACTTCTTATTTCACTCTCACGGCGTGCCTCGCGGTTTTATGGGGCTTTCGCTACATACTCAAATCCATGATTCGTGACACTATTCTTGTTCACTTTGATGTTATTTTTGCCACAAGAACGGAACGTATCTGCTAATAAACGCTAATAGGTTGTAGACAGGTTCGTCGGTTTCTCAAATCAAGGGTCAACTTTGCTATGCCAAGGCGCTAAAGTTTTAGGTACTAATTGAATAATAAAAATAATAATAAAAATAATAATAACAACACAGTAGACAAACTCCGCACTCAGGAGTCTTAGATTTGTCCGGATGCTCTTACATGCACATATAGACAAAGGACAGCCCATACCTCATCAGAAACCGCCCTTTTCACATTCGCGTAAAAAAAGCAGACTGCCTGAACACGGTACTTGAACCCACGACCTCCTACTCCAATTCTGGACGTTACTCGCTTCGCGAACTATGCTATTCGGCCTGTATAAATTCCAATGATAACAAAATATAAAAAAAATCAGAAACTTAAGCATGAAGGGTGTGTTCATAATATAATGATTTCTCCATGTACCTTAACAATAACAACGCTTGCTGGAATTTCCATCAACAGCATTGCAGTTCTCCCGCTGTCTGCGCACTGTGTATACGAACGTATTAAATCTTCGCAAACCTGGATACGTTAAATTTGGAAAACCAAATTTATCACAATACAGCTTGCTGACCTGATGATCATTTCGCTAGCAAAGCCAGTTATTTAAATTAAGCAAAAAGTTAGAACTACTATGTATATATTACTTGACAAGCAATTGCGAACAGCGCCCTCAACGAAGATATACAGACAAAGCACCACTGTTTAGGAGGAATTTTCATCAACAGCATCGCAGTTCTCCCGCTGTCTGCGCACTGTATATACGAACGTATTAAATCTTCCCAAACCTGGATACATACAATTTGAAGAACCAAATTTATCACAATACAGCTTGCTGACCTGATGATAATTGATGAGCAAATAAAAGTTGGAACTACTATGTATATATTACTTGACAAGCAACAGCGCCCTCTACGAAGATATACAGACAAACCACCACTGTTTAGTCAAAAATCCCTGTAATTAAAACTCCATTACCTGCTGTTGTAGAACCGCTTGTCGTTATTAAATATTCCTAGTAACAAAGAGACACTGATTATTAAGATAACAATTTCAACAATAAACTACACAAGTTTGGACCTACTCTGCCCATCTAAACATTTTTGTTCAAATTTACAACGTGATGATTATTATCCCAAATATACTAAGCAATGCATGATTTATCAATAGTGCCATATCTCAGTTGCGCTAAATGTTTTTTAAATCTAGTTTCAATAGTTCTTTTAGTTTGCCCAACATATTCAAGTTCGCAATCCTTACAACCTATTTAGTTTTATCTTTATCATTTTGGTTACCTAGCAAATTTTTGAACTATTTTTTTGTGCACATTGTTAGCTGTAAATTGGCTTTCTTAAAAATGTTATTAAAACGTCGTGATTTACGGTTAAAATGGTAAGCAGAAGACGATTTTGTCTGTTTTCTCTTCTCTGAATGTCGTAGATTCCTCTAACATTTCCCTTTTTGTTTTGTTTATTGACAAATTTTTCCACTAAGCAGACAGAGTAACCAATATACTAACGCTACATTCTTAATATATTCCAGGTCTCTGTTGTATCTGGCTTTGTTTAAGTTCACGGTTTCACCAAGTAAGGGCAACAACAATTAATGAATTGAATAATCGTAATCCAAGTTTTTCCAGAATTAAATTTAAAAGAATTTGGAGAATGCCGCTAAATATATTATTCCTGGTTGTTAGAAGTAAACATTACTGTACAGGGTGAGCGAAACTCGATGTCTCAACTCTATTATTATAAAAGGAAAAATAATGGAAAATTTCTGAAAAAAGGTTCTTAAATGGGATTCAGTAAGGTCCATTTTAAGCCAAATTTGCAAATGTGTCCAAACTTGGAAACCAATTATCGTCAAAAACAAATCGCCATCGAATTTTTTCCGGAAATACATATATTTTTGCATACGTAAAAAGAGTTAACTTTTAAATTGGCAATCGTCACGATTTAAACAAGTAGCATTTGGAAACAAATAGCCAAGTCGCATCCGTCAATAATTAAACCAATGGTTGGCAAATGTCGCTTTGTTGTCATAACTTTAAAAAATGTTAACGCACAACGAAAAAATCTCAAAAGAACCCTGGAAGAGCAGACCAGTTATACGCCCAAAGATATCCCGAAAGTGTTACTACAAGCTTAAAAATATTTGCAAGACTGGAACGTAATTTGCGTGCAAATAACGAAGCATTTTCTTCTCGAAAGGGAATAAAAATTCCTAAAAGTGTCAATTTTGACAATACTGTTGCCAATGTTTTGCAGTATTTTGAAGATCATCCAAGGAACTCGATTCGGCAAGCCTGTCGTAATTTGAATTTAAAATATAGTTCGATACAACAGATTTTGAAAAAAAGAAAATGGCTACCACGATTATAAACTTCACAACTTAGAACACGTGTCAGATCAAATTAAATATGTTGCCCAAATGATGGTAAACTTAGAGATCAATGACAATCGGTTTTTCCAGCATCTGTTGCGGACGGGCGAAAGCCGGTTTTCCGTTTAGCCCAATAAAAAAATAAACATTATTGTGCTACTGAAAATCTAAGGACACTATGGAATTAATGTTTGGTGTTATATTATTAATAGGCAATTGATTGGTTCTTATTTTTACGAAGGAATTTTAGTTAGTGAGCAATATTCGCAATTTCCACAAGAATAACTTCCTGTGCTTCTCGAATATGTGCTGTTACAGCTGCGAGCAAACATGTATTTCCAGAATGACGGAGCTCCACCGCATAAAGCAAGAATTGTACAACAATATTTAAACGAAACTTATGGAAGACAATTGGATAGGTATAAATGGACCGATATAGTGGGCGCCTAAATCACCTGACCTGACACCACTCGACTTCTTCTTGTGGGGAACTTTGAAAAACAGTTTACAGAACACCATCTGTTAACTTGGAACATTTAAAAGAAAAATCAGAAATGCTAACGATGAACTATCTAGAGAAATGTTAGTTAAGCTTCAGTAAAAGAAGTAGGGCGGAGATTGGATAAGTGCATAGAAGTAGAAGGGTTGATTATCTATGTACTATATTTCTTTCTGTGGTGATAGTAGAAACATGTTATGGGTTTTTTAATGTTTAATTAATAGATAATATTGATAATTAATAATGTGTAATTATTGATAGATGCGACATATTTGCTTATTTTTTTTAACTGAAAAAGATATGAACTGTTTTATTTACAAAATCTGTTTGGAAAAATTAGCTCGTTTTAAATATGCAAAAAATATGCATATTTCGGGAAAAAATTTCGATGACGTCTTAACTTCAATTTCCAAATTTGGCAAAATAATTTGCGTTAAAATGGACCTTACGCAGTCTCATTTAAATACCTCTTTTTAGATAAGTGTACTTGGAGAACCCAAATCACCACAACACATTATTTTAAAGACCTGACGCTCGTTTCACTAACAAAACTAGCGTCATCAGAGGATGAATTTTTTTTGAGGATGAAGTGTGATCATCATAGGTGCCAATCTTCATTTAGTGAACCTCTTTTCAGATGTTTTCCATAGAGCTGAGACATTAAGTTTCGCGCATCGTGTACATAGAATGTAAAGTTAAATAAACATCGATATATTACATGATTTTCTCGTTGCCATTATTTCTAGTCAACATATGGTCACAAAATTTGATTGACATATTAAAATTGATAGCAAAAAACTCAGATCCTTTGTAATGGATCGTTTATTATAATCAGCTACTTAAATTTATCATCCATAGACTATATAATAGAAATAAGTTTCAAGGTTACCTTATGTATTTAAAAACTTGGGAAAATTCGCTAGGTACTATGACGCACTTGCTGCGTTCAGACTTTTTTTTACATTTTAGTTTCTCTGCAAAAACTTCGTTTGTGTACGGATCATCGCAAAACCGCAATGACATGAAGAAAGCTTAGCTTGTAATAAATTAGTATATAATCCACACCTTAACGACTCTAAATCATTTGTATTACATAGAAGACACATCATTCTCCAGTCTATCCATCATCAGAACAAATTTCCAAGGTGACATATTGCCTGATGTTAAAATCACATTCGGCACATAAACGTTTACCTTACCGGGCTGCAAGTGAATATAAAACACTAATAAAACATTAATAAAGTTGCTTTAATGACACAGCCAACTTTGCATTAAAGCTGATGATATAACATTAAAGCAATTCCGCAGTTTATGCAGGTTCTGAATGACATTCATACAGCCTAATTGGCGTTCCCTAGCCGTATCATTCCATTATGTAATCACTGAGATGCATCGGCATTATTTGAAGTTAATTGCGGCCGTAAGTGTATTATGAAAACAATGAATTATCTAAATTATATCAGTTTACATGCGAAGTTTGTATAAATGATTGTTCGAGTAATGTGATACTTTATGATTAGATGGTAAAGAACACATATTTTATATTCTTCACATAAATTATAATTACACTCGTAATACCAGAGATCATATAGTATAGGTTAAAAGCTTAAAGCACCAGAATATATTAATACCAATTTTCTTTATCAAGATTTACAAATTTTAGTTGTACACTCGGCATCCGGGTGGTTTGAAGAGTAACTTAGGTTGCACATCAATAGTAGTATCACATTATGGATTTATATATATATATATATATATATATATATATATATATATATATATATATATATATATATATATATATATATATATATATATATATATATATACAGTGAGGACCTAAAGTCCGTCCCCCCCCCCCTCTAATTTCTGAACCGTCCAGTACATTGTGATTAAATTTAGAATGAGAATATATGAGCAAGGTCTGCATTTTTTGACATATAAATGACAGCTTTAGATGTCAAGGTGACAGCTGCGCGCGCTTTTGGAATATTTTCTTAAATGGAAACGGGGGTCGATTGATACCTCATTTTGAAGATCTTTTTATGCTCAGAACCTTCTCCAGTTTTGAAAACATTTAGTTCAGTATTTTCCAAATAAGAATCAATGATATCGGTTTCTGCGTTATGACTACCCTTGTTTTTAACACACTTTTTCTAAAAAAGATTACTACTATTCATCCGTATCAAATTATGCACACATTTGCATGTTGTTTGGAGAACCGCAGAGGCTATTTAGTTTATCTGTGGTTTCTCCATTTTCTACATTTCTCTACCTATTACATGTCATTATTGACAACTTATGACGTAAAAATTACATTTATGACATCACTTATTTTTGAAGGATGACGTCATTATAAGTTTTTTTAAATGACAACCAAATTTTCTTTGCTGTTTTTCAATAGACCTGCTTACGACTAAAATGGTGATGAAAAACATTGGTACCTGACCTACATTTTTTTTTAAACATTGCATTATTTATTGTAAAAAATGGAAACGTAAATTTAATAAGAAATAAGAAATACTTCTCACCGTTTTTATTTAGGACGAGTATATATAATGAGGTTTTTCTGTACTTTTCTAAAGTAATGTACACTTGATTTTGTGATTTTTGACACGCTGTCATCTAACACTTTGACAGATGGAACAAAAAGTAAAGTTAAAATCCATTTTTAACAACACTGGTGATAATTTATTGATTATTTGCTGTTGTTAGTATTTAGTTATCGGACTTTGATCACGGTATGTATTTAGAATCCATTAATAAAGACAATAATGCTAAATCGTAAATTAATGTCAATTATTACATGCCGTCCCGTCTAAATTAACTAATAGTCTTCGTGGTGAAGGTGTAAAAGAGTTAAAAGTAATCAATTCTAATCCAAACTTAACAAAATGGCACGTTTAACCGAAAGAGAAAGAACAGAGATATTAATGATAATTGGATAGGGCGACAGGCTTCGAAGTCATGAGGAAGCATGCGAGTTACTTCACCAACAACATCCTGATATACCGCCAATTGCAAGATCTAAAGTAAGTAAATTGGTTGCCAAATTCACAAAAACCGGATCCGTAAAATATTTGCCTCGACATGTCGACCTCGAGTAAGTGAAGAAGTCAGATGGGATACATTGCTTGAATTTGAAGAAAATCCTCCCCATTCTACAAAGAAACTAGCCCTAAATAACAACGTGTACCAATCTTTTGTGGTAAAGTCATTAAAAGATGTGAAGTATCATCCTTACAAAGTGCAAATGATACACAAGTTAAGCGATCCAGATTCAGACCGCCGTTTACAGTTTTGTGAACATTTAATGTTACGGGCAAAGTGAATGAATGGATGGAAAAAATCGGCGTTTCGTAGGGCCATACTTTTTTCAAGGAAATCTTACAGCAGCATGTTACCTACATTTCTTAGTGCCAGCTCTGGCATTAATTTTTCCAAACAATCACGAGGCAGATGTGCCCCATCAAGATATTTGATTTCAGCAAGACGGGGCGCCTCCTCACTTTGGTGTAGACATCCGTTAATATCTAAATGCCACATTTTCTGAAAGATGGATAGGGCGTAGAGGAGCAATTTAGTGGCCACCGCGGTTCCAGACTTGACCTCCTTTTTTTCTTTGGGGTTATTTAAAATCGAAAGTTTATTTCAATAGACAAAATAATTTAGATGAGCTAGAGCAGACTTCGCGCTGAAGTGGAGCAAATTAGTTCAGACATTTTGGAGCGTAGTGTACAAAGTGTCACTCGTATCGGTCAATGCCAAATGGTAGGTGGAGAACAACTTGAACATTTGCGCTACATTGTGTTTGTTTTTCTTGGTTCAATAATGTTTTCCACTGAACGTACTTTTCCACTTTTTAGAGTAAATAATGCTATTTTTTCAAGAACAAAAATATGTAAGGTACCATTTTTTTTTCATCATCATTTAAGTAGTAGGCAGGTCTATGGAAAAACAGCACCAAAAATATGGTTTCCATTAAAAAAAACTCATGATCACGTCACCATTCAGAATTGGGAGACGTCACAAATGTATTTTTTACGTCATAAGTTGTCAATTGAAAAGATACAATTGACCTGTTCGAACGTTTTTCTTGAAAAAATTAAATAACGCCTTTTTGAAACGTGTTCCAAACGATATTACCACACTGTAGAGGTTTTATTAAATTTAATCAAAATAACTTTCTTATTTTCGAAAACGCAAAAACGTTTCTAAGAAAAGCTAAACTTTCCTAACAAGACTGATCTAATTGTTCTAATCAATGCGTCATTTGTAGATGCGTTTGAGTTAATTTTTATTTTAAAAAAATCACTAATAGAGAGGTATCGATGGTGAGACTTTACAAAACTTTGTTCAAATGAGCAAGAATTTGGACCCCTAGAACCCATATCCGGGGTCAGTTTCGATTTATATATATATATATATATATATATATATATATATATATATATATATATATATATATATATATATATATATATATATATATACATATATATATATATATATATATATATATATATATATATATATATATATATATATATATATATATCCAACCGATAACTCAAAAAATAATTAACCGATTTTGATGAAACTCGGCAAGTGCATTTATTTTATTAATAGCTTGGATGAGTTCGTTAGCCAGGAAAATCGGACAAGGTTTTCCGGGCAAATTTTGAGTTTTTTTTTCGAAAAAATTTTTTTCTCCGAAAGTTACAAAGCTATTTCGATGAAATTTGGTGCACATGTTGCTTTGGGAAAGACCTAAATATGTACCAAAATTCAGCTTTCTAGGTTTACAGAAAATTGAGCTATTTAAATTTGAATCATTTATTTTTAATATCACCGCGTTTCATTGCCAATGGCAAACCTGGCTTATATGAGATCTAGTATGTCTGAGCGTTGCCTGGCAACGGGACATTTGATATTATTGCGCAGATCTGTTACACGCTGTAACTGACGTTTATCGTATGGTATTAGATTGTTTTATCTGTTTCAGTTCACACATTATTTGTGTTATTTGGTAATTTTTATATACAAGTGCAAATTATTCCTTTATTATTTTATTAATGTTAGTGGGTGGACTAAACAGTGTTTGTTATATTTTATCAACACATATAAAGGATTGAAGTTTTACAAAAAGAGCTGATATGCAACAGGTTAGTTATTTTCTCTCTGATGCTTTGTCGGTAGTTTTAATTAAGTTTATGGTTTAACGGTCCATAATTTTTAGCTAATTTTCGTACAAAAAATTCGTCAATGAGGAGACCGCGACTTTAGAATTTTTAAAAGATTTCTTCAAATGAGCGCAAACTAGGCCCCCTGGAATCTATTTACGTTCAGTTTTGATCTGTTTACATATATACAGGGTGACGCATTTCTACGGTAAAGCTCAATATAATTATTATTATACAAGAGACGAAAAAAATTGTATAAGTTAATTATAGGGTGTCTTGAGCTGCATCTTATAAAATTATTTTGACAATCACAGGCTGGCCCATAAGTCGTTGGTGATCCCTACAGTTTTTATTCGAACAGCCTTATTTTATTGCATTTTTTATCGAAATATCTTATGTTTGTACGAAAAAAAATCAGGACGCAGTAAGCGCGTTTTGGTAGCAAATTTTCATTAAATTCTTCAAATTTCAATAACTCAATTTGCTATTAACCTAAGGTTTGTTGGTTAAGAAACCAAAATTTAAAGTTTATTGTCGGAATATGTGTGTGCATTTTCAAACAATAAGTTATTTTGATAAAATATGGCACATTGTTTCTACTATATAAGTTATACCGGTAACCAATTTGATGCCTGCATTAAAAAGACATAGTTGCTATTCAAAGCATTTTTGTAAAAATTCACTACCATAACACACTTGTTGCGTCCAGACTTTTTTATTACAGGCCCTTATTTGCAATTCTTTGGCAAATTTTCGTAAAAAAAATTCATTTTCCAATACATATTTCCTAAAAGGTAACGCCATTTAAAAAATTTCACGATCTTAGCACACTTGCTGTGTCTGGATTTTTTAGGTTAAATCTAAAATATTTTGAAGTAGAATGAACATAATTCCATTACGCCTAGACTCTTTTTATTAAGCTTTCTATAAATCAGTGTGGCTTCAGAGTCGTTAGATGTGGTAATAATATACATAGTTCCACAGAAACACAAATTCACAAAGAATGTTTTAAAGCCAGTATTAATCAAAAGCTAGTGTTGAAGTTTGTTTTAAATTAGGACGGAATCAAAGTTATAAATAACCGTAAACATATTTATGACGACATTAAAAGATCTGAGGATCTCATCAAGCCTAATCATGTGGCGCACATAATTCTCCTCTAACGAACTAGAACCATTTTTTCCGAATTGAAGACAACTAATTTCTAGGAATATACAGAATGGTTCAACGAAATCGTTGAGTATTTCAATAATACTGCAATAGTTGAATCTACAAGAAATTTCGATTTGCTTTTACACAAAACCATATTATACAAGATCTGATTAATTATTTAACAGCAGTAGATATTTAATCACAATACACATGCACTAACAAACGTTTCGTCAAAATTGGCTGCATAAGATGATGAGCCCAATATGAAAAATCAGAGGTCTGTGATAATCACAAAATTTTTATGTGCAGTGACTCGTTCTATAATTTTATTGTGATCGCAGAATTTTAATGACCAAACATTTTATCTTTTATTTATTAAGACGGAAATAACAGTCTTGTCTTGTCGATTCTTATAAAAACTCTGGACGCAGCAAGTGCGTTATGGTAGTGAATTTTCATAAAAATGTTTTTATTGCAAATATGTGTGTTTTCTTTTTAAGAAAGCAGGCATCAATTTTGGTTACCGGTATAACCTATATAGTAAAAACAATGTGCCATGTTTCATAAAAATAACTTTATTGTGTGAAAATGTACAAACATTTCCAAAAGTAAACTTAAAGTGTTCCCGGAAAAACTCGTTTCTTGGTCAACCTTATAGGTTAATAGCAAATTGGGCTATTCAAATATGAAGCATTTGATAAAAATTCGCTACCATAATGCACTTGCTGCATCCAGAATTTCTTTTCTTACAAACATGCATTATATTTCGATGGAAAATGCAAAAATGCAATAACATAAGGCGTGTTTGATTAAACAAAAAAGAAAATTTGTATCACCAACGACTTATGGGCCATCCTGTGATTGTAGAAATATTTTTTAAGATGTAGCTCAAGACACCCTATAATTAACATATACAATTTTTTTTTCATATGTTGTATAATAACGGATATATTGAGCTTTATTGATTTTTTACGAAAATTCGACAAAAATTATATACCATTAAACGATAAACTCTATAGCTAAGACTACTGCCAAGCATCAGAGAAAGGGTCTATTTGAAATGAATTTTGTGGAAACATTTTAGTAAAATAAAGGACAATGACGGTTGAAACTAAGACTTCAGGGTTCGTAAAACATTCTTCTTGGGATATTTTCTTTCCATAGCCCGTATTAGATTCAAGTTCTTTGCCTAAATAATGCGAATTTTGATGTTTTAAACTGTCACTTTGACGTTTTGAGGAAAACCCCAATTTATGTTTCTTTAAATGCCCATAACTTTTTTGTCTTTCGACTTACAGCGCTAAATTTTGGTAGGTAATTTACCTATAGCGATGTAAAACGATGTACCAAATTTGGTTGCCCTTACCTTGTTATTTCCGGAGATATGAATTTTTTTCTAAAGAAAACACAAAATTTTCCGGGAAAACCTCGGCCGATTTTCCTGGCTAACGAACTTATCCAAGCCACTTACAAAAGGAAGGTATTCACCACATTTTGTCAAAATCGGCCCATTATTTTTTGAGTTATCGGTGTGATATATATATATATATATATATATATATATATATATATATATATATATATATATATATATATATATATATATATATATATATATATATATATATATATATATATATATATATATATATATATATATATAAACATATAAAAATCGAAACTGACCCCGGATATGTGTTCTAAGGGTCTAATTAGCGCTCATTTGAAGAAATTTTTTAAAAATTCAAAAGTCGGGATCTCCTCATTAGTGAATTTTTTTTAAGAAAATTCACTAAAAAATGAAAGCTTTGTCTTTGAAAAAAAAAGTCATTTGTGGGAAGATATGGGCGTCGTCTTTAATATAAAGCAGTCATTGTGGAATGAAAAAAGCTTCATATCTAAAACTAATCAAATTAATATTTTTGATAAACAAGTCTTTGTAATGAAAAGTAGTGTCCTCCATGGTGAAGAAATTAATCTTTTTGTTTACAGAAAATATTCATCGTCTGATTCACAACAATTATTGTGAATTGATTGTTCTTTGTTAAAAAAACGCATACCCCTAAATGGGTAGCGCCTTCTATTATGAAAATATTAATTCTTTTATTAGAAAAACGTTCACTGGCATACTCTAGCCAAGTAAAACGCTTATGGCCAACCAAATTCTCTCTCTCTCTCTCTCTCTCTCTCTCTCTCTCTATATATATATATATATATATATATATATATATATATATATATATATATATATATATATATATATATATATATATATATATATATATATATATATATATTCATTAATATAATGAAATGATTGACGTTTAATGTCAGTTTGGTCTTGTACAAAATTGATAATTTTGGAAAAAATATGGTATGTGGAGACTGAGTTATAGTTGCGATGGTGTATTGAAGTGGTTTATATCTATCATAAATAAAGGCAATGGGTGAAGCATTAGATTGAAGAAATGAAAGTGAAGAAAATTATTTTTTCCTGGCTTGTCAAAATCTGAAGTTTGCCGAATTTGGTATATAATTGTCGCATTCCTTTAGATGTAACTTTTAAAATTATGCAAATGTACACCACAAGTCCTAGACTTATTGTATTGGCATACTGTATGATTTTTACCAATAAATAAATAAATAAATAAATAAATAAATAAATAAATAATAATAATAATATATATATATATATATATATATATATATATATATATATATATATATATATATATATATATATATATATATATATATAGACCCGATCGTCTACTACCAGATTCAAACCTGGTTAGGAAAAAATGTAGAATCTAGAGCATGAGGGATGGGTTTTACAGAACACGACCTCGGAGCCTTTGACTACAGTATTGCCACCAGCACCTGAAAAGCTATTAACCAGCAAGCATGTCCGAATGGTTCATCATATCCAAAAGATTTAGATGAAGAGAGTGAATTTGTACCCGAGTTCCTTAACTCCGTGGAGCCAAATACAACAGACAACAAAGATGACGATTAGGATCCGAAAATCACATTTGAACAATCAAAAGTTAATTATTTCTCACCTTTTTTTTCTACCAAAGCTGATTTAAATATTACAATATTTTTCTTCGAAAATTGGCTAAATAATCTGATCGATTATTATAATTGAAAAAAAAAACAGGAAAACAAATTTAAAGTGACCCCTACATGAATTATGGTATGCGATTGTAATTTTTTTTTTAAACTAGGGCACCTAGGTGAAGTAAGTTTTAAACAAAAGTTGAAGCAAAAGGCATGCCCTTTACTTCAGAAACATAAAATACATGCTGTTCCTTTTTGCAAAAAAAATTGAATTAGGGCATTTTGAATATTTTCAAATTCAACCACTATTTGAAAGCGCCCTGTATATGGCATCTCGAATCTTTTCAACGAATTATGTAAACGAAAACCTTTCTAAATGCGCTATTTTCATGGGACTTCGATATCTAAGGTTGAAAACGCCGTATCACAATTTTTGACGTGCCAAAAACATGAAAAGTTGCAAAACAATTAAAATAACTCGAAAACGATGAATGATATATTTTTTTATGTAAGCGTGCATTATAATTCAATGAAAAATGCAAAATGTTTTATTAAAAAAAGACAACTGTATCACCAACGACTTATGGGCCTTCCTGCGATTGTCAAAATAATTTTATAAGATGCAGCTCAAGACACCCTATAATAATTATGTATATAAGTTGTTCATATCTTGTATGATAACGGATATATTAAGCTTTATACGTCACCCTGTATACATACAAACATATAAAAACTAAAACTGCCCATATATGTCAGTTCTAGTGGGCTTGGTTCGCGCTCATTTGAAGAAACCTTTTTAACATCCAAAGTCGCGGTTTCGTCACTAATTAAGTTTTTCTACGAAAATGCGCTAAAAATTATTTCATCAGAAAAACGGTATATTTGGAATGAATTTTCTGCAAATATTTTAGTAAAATGAAGGATAATGACGGTTGACGCTGAAATTTGAGGCTTTGTAAAACACGCTTCTCGCGACATTTTCTCTGCATCAAGTTATTGGACTTTAAAAGATTTTCTGAAAATTGGCTACCACAACGCACTGGCTGCGTCCGGACTTTTATGTATTAAACTTGCGCTGAGATTTTATCATTTCTGAGCTAATTTTGTTGTTTAAAGGTTTACATTGAACACGAATTTATAGTATTTATGACAGATTGTGACAGGTCGGAAATTTAGTAGCAACATAGGACGTTCTAAATCAATTAAAATCTCAAATTAGCACAAGAGACGGTAATATAATGCCATCTTAATTAAACACTAAATAATAGTTGATTTATAATGACATATAATGTTCTGTAAATCAGCACAGACAACAGGTTGATACAAAGTGTTATACCAAGAAAAGCACAGCTTAACGTGTGAAGCTTATATTGTTCTAAATATTTTTAGCGAATTATCGCAAAGAAAATTTCGCGAAGTAGTGCCTTTAAAACCCATCTCCCAGGTTCACTAAAATTTAGATATATGAATATATATATACACTTTATTTGTTTGCTGTACGTTTGTGATTTCTTATTGGTTTGCGCGGACTGCGGTTTCGTACCGTCCCGGTTCATCCTCAGCACGCTACTGACTGTTATCGCTCCTGTCTGGTCTACGTCTGAGATTGTACGTGGCGCATGCGCCGTGAGCGTCTATTGTTCGGTTTCCTGTTCTCTGATTGGTTGTACCTTCGGACTGTGTCGTGTGTATCGGTATCCTGTCTTGATCACTGTGGTTTGATAATTTGTATATTTGTATAGCCTTTATTAAGTTTTGTTTAAATGTTTGTACTTGGATTTGTTCTGGCATTAATTATTTCCTATTGTTTGTTTGTTGAATGTAGTATTGTTCCCAGATTTCCATTTTTTTGTGGTCGTTAACATGTTTCATTAGTTGTAATTGAGTGATGTCTGGTTTTTGGTGTTTTGTGTTGTGAATGTGTGTAGCTACGTTTTTTGTAGCTAGGTATGTGGATTTTATCTAATCCTGCTATATGTTCCTTGAATCTTGTTTCTATTGATTTTTTTCTCATTCCTATATATATATTTTTTGCATATGTTACATTCTATTAATTATATTCTATTGATATATTCCGTTTAATTCATGTGGGTTGTGTTCTTGTTTTTTATTTATTTTGTTTATCATTTTGTTATTGGTTTTTAAGTCATATTGTTTGAGGGTTTGTGTTATTTTTTTGATGTGGTGGTTATAAGTGAATGTTGTGTATTTTGTGTTTGTTTCTGGTGTTTTGTTTTCGGTTTTGTTGATTTTTTTGTTTTTGATTTATTTTACTAGCTTTTCTATTGTTTTCTTGTTGTATCCATTTCTTTCTGCTATTTGTATTATGATGTTGTACTCCTTTTCTCGTTCGTCCTTATGAAGTGGTACATTTAGCATTCTGTTTATTAAGTATCTGTATGCGGCCATTTTGTGTGTATGTGGGTGTAGTGAGTGTTTAGGTATAGTGATGTCTGTTTGTGTGGGTTTTCTGTATATTTTGTATTCTGGTTTTCTTTTCTGATTAGTGTTAAGTCTAGGAAGTTTATGGTGTTGTTTGATTTTTCTATTGTAAATTTTATTAATTTGGTTTATTTTTTCGAGGATATTGTCTATGTTGGTTTTTGATTGTCGTATATTATTAATATATCATCGACGTATCTTATCCATTTGATGTTTGGGTCTGTTTCTTTTATGATAGTGTTGATTTTATCTTCTAACTGTTGTATGTATATTTCTGCCATGATGCTTGATAGTGGAGATCCCATTGGTAGTCCGTCTTCTTGGATGTAGTATTCTCCGTTGAACTCTAAGTAATTTTGTTTTAATATGATGTTTAATATTTCGCTGATTCGTTGTTTTTTGTTGTCATTTTGCATTTTATTTTCGATTATATTTGTAGTTTCGTTAATTGGTATATTGGTGTACATATTTGTTATGTCAAATGAGGCAAGTCTTGTGTTTTTGTTTATGTGTATGTTTTCTAGTTTATGCACTAGTTCTATGCAGTTTTTTATGTTAAATTTGTTTTCTAGTTGTATTTCTTGCAATATTCCCAAAGATATATATATATATATATATATATATATATATATATATATATATATATATATATATATAACCTGCGATGAGCATTGATAAGTAAGATGAAAAATACAATTTTTCACCTCTGCTGACGCTAACTTTGTTGGTGAAACGATCGTTAGGTCTTTAAAATCGTCAGATGTATTGTGGGTGTTTGGGTTCTCCAATTGTACTTATCAGTGCTCATCGCAGGTTTCAAACTTCACTTAGCTACTTTCAGAAATAATGGAGTGGTCTCTTTCTAAAATTTAAGATGCTGGTCCGATCAGTGTCCAAATTGGGTAATACATTGCGAAAGGGTATGTTTCCGTATTTATTTATTATGAACACTTTGTATAAGATATGCGGATGATACCAGGATGTGGAGCTTTTGAAGTACTTTATTTTTTTTTTCAATTCAATATATATATATATATATATATATATATATATATATATATATATATATATATATATATATATATATATATATATATATATATATATATATATATATATATATATATAGACCTAGGAGGAAAAAAAAGGTCGTATTTTTTAGTTTCCAACAACTCTGAATATATAATAAGGACAATCGACCTTTATTACAATAACGAAAAATAAAAATGCAGGTTCTTTGCTACTACACACACTGAATATTTCGCGTCAATTTGGCGCTTCTTCAGGAACCGACAGCCTAACTAATCCAAAGCTGCTAGGTTAAGAAGGAATATATTATGGTTCTATTATAACACGTGGAAATGAACACGTGAAAATTACGTCCCGGTTAATACATCAATTTTTTTTTATATGTGATTATGTTATCTCGATTCTTTTATAGGTGCCTGTTTTCGTTGGTGGGTGTCTTTTAAGTGTAAAGTGTCTGTAAATACTAAAATTTTTGACGTCAGGTTTTTGACTGATCTTTGGTTTTTGAAACGATGTTAACTGTTTTCGTACAAATGTATGGTAATTTCAAACAATATTCAAATTTCTCTTTTTGTTTTAACGTCTCTAAATGACTGATGTCTGTATGTATCAGTCTATGTATAAAGCATGTCAACTAATAAAGACTATTTATTTCATATTGTAGTTTATTCTTGAATTTTTATTAAGCAAATTCACTAATAGAGAGGTATCGATCGTGAAACTTTCCGGCAATTTCTTCAAATCAGCGCGAATTAGGGTCCCTAGAACCCATTTCCATGGTCGGTTAAAAAGTTTATATATATATATATATATATATATATATATATATATATATATATATATATATATGTATATGTATATATATATATATATATATATATATATATATATATATATATATATATATATATATCCAAACGATAACTCAAAAAAAATTCACTGATTTCAACCAAATTTGGGAATTACCCTTATTTTGTTAATGGCTTGGATGAGTTCGTTCATCAAATTTTAACGGTCAAATATTTTTTTAAAACGCAACATCTCTCAAATTGCTCAAGTGGTTGAAACGAAAATTTACAACCTAAAAGAACATAAACAGACGTGGTTGTGTAGGAATTTTCAAGTCTTTTGATCAAAGGAAAATAAAGTTACTTTACCTAGTGCCCTAGTTAAAAAAATAATTTACAATCGCATACCTTAATTCATGTAGGGGTCACTTTAAATTTGTTTTCCTGTTTTTTTTATTCAATTATAATAATCGATCAGATTATGGTATTATTTAGCGAATTTTCAAAGAAAAATATTCTAATATTTAAATCAGCTTTGGTAGGAAAAAAAAAGGTGAGAAATAATTAACTTCTGATTGTTCAAATGCCATTTCCGGATCCTAATCGTCATCTTTGTTGTCTGTTGTATTTGGCTCCACGGAGTTAAGGAACTCGGGTACAAATTCACTCTTTTCATCTAAATCTTTTGGATATGATGAACCATTCGGACATGCTTGCTGGTTAATAGCTTTTCAGGTGCTGGTGGCAATAATGTAGTCAAAGGCTCCAAGGTCGTGTTCTGTAAAGCCCATCCCTCATGCTCTAGATTCTACATTTTTTTCTAACCAGGTTTAAACCTGGTAGTAGACCATTGGATAATACATACAGAATTTTTAACAGCTGTGTCTTTCTCAGGAAATGTTTATCTTGTTCCTTCCAGCCGTGCCGCCCATGCAACATACTACTGCACCACAGGTTCTAACCACTTTCCCAGTTTTATGGCCTAGGTGATTATTTCAACTAGTAATAATTCTACAAAATTTCGGGACACAGCAAGTGCGTTATGCTAGCGAATTTTCATTTAATGCTTCAAATTTGAATAACTCAATTCGCTATATATATTGTCGAACTGCAGCACTTGTAGGTGGTAGAGATGATATCTACACCGGGTAATTGAACCTTGGTGATTTGATAAAATGTTTGTACCTAAAATCGTCTATATCTTGGTGCATTATAGATAGCTAAAATAATTATTATTCCGTTTTTAAGTAATGAGTTTGGAGGGCAGTTTTCTTCTGGAAACAGTTGAGCTAATTTGTACAAATCGGAATGTTTTTCATACATTTAAATATTTATGGCGTGCAAAAATAAAATGGGTTCTCTACAACGGGGATATTTCTCGATGCTTTATCCGCGTCTTCCAATTTTCTTTAAAAATGTATCTTTCTGGTGTGATTTCGTTCGTCCTATTAAAATAACTAGAAAATCGATACCTTCTCCAAGGCTGAAGGCACTGCTTTGCTTCTCAGATTCGGAAATGGCTGTTTCGACTATTAGAACATCAGCATCGTCTCTGGATTGTTTTGTAGCGATGTTAATATTTTTCAATTGCCGTATCACGTATTTACAAAGTTAAAATCAGTCAATAAATTCCTGGGTTACGCACCTCATTTGATGAGTTTTAGAAAACGGAACATCTAAAGTTTATTTTGTGCAAACAAAAAACCTCCTTCCACAAGCCACTTTGCACCAAATCAGGTACACATTGAAAAACTAGTTATAATTTTAACGCAACAAAACTAACAGATAGAGAAGCAGCATCAACGTCAATTTAAGCACAAAGAGTGGAACAAACTGTGGACCTTAATCAGCGAAGAATTTAACGGGATAAACGACGAAACATAATAAAGAAAGCAATATGTGGTAATTAGCCGATTCGTTACAGGCAGAGTTGAGAGAACTGAAATTGGAGGCCCGTCCCTTGTATTACGTTTTTATACAACTGTTTCAATGTTAAATTGTGTAATTATTTGTTTAGGCACTAAACGAGGTAATTAAATCTCACAGCCAGGTCTAGTTATTAACATTCAATTCACTTCTTTGAACTCAAACGTAGTTTGATTACAGGAACAAACAGATTATTGGATGTTATCTCAAATCGTTTTCGTACTGTTTATCTAGTCCACATTCATGTTACAGTTCATAAAGTTTCAGGTTTTTGCGGCACAACTGGAATCAAGATAGTTTCGCAACTGTGTCACAAAGGTTCTTCTTAATTAGACTTTGGCAGTACAATATATAATGAGCGGTTCAGGATATGATTTTCAATATTTAGGATATACAATGGTTTTTTTTTCTTCACTTTTGAAGGACATAATACTTTTTGTTCATCAGGTTTTTACGGACCGCTGCCACCTTGATTTTTTTCAAACTACAACATAGGCCATATGATACATCATTGGAAAGCTTATTTATTTTCCTCTTCACGATAATGTCAACGTTGGGTAGGTTACAAACGCAAGTAAACAAAAAATCTTTGAAAGTTGAAAAAATTATTGAATTTTAATATTGAATACGGTCAGTGTGTAAGTTGGTGGAGTGGTAGAGTTGATTTGAGTTTAATTTCCACCGGAAAAAGTGAAGACCGAGAAGAGCATTTGCAGATTTTTTTTCAAAATACAAAATACTCCTCAATAGCGAAGTTTTCTACGGAAATTCGCTAAAAATTATGAAGTATTAAAACACAAACTCAAAACATAACTGATACTACTGCCAAGGCATCAGAGAATCAGGGTATATTTAACATTAATTTTCTGTGCCAAAAAAAAAATTGTCTTTGTAGTATTCAACACCCATAATGTTTTTCTCTAAATGCTTATTACTTTATTTTCTTATAATTTAGAAATTTGGAACACAATAAACGTTTTGTGCTAGAAACTCGCATACCAAATTTGGTTGCCATACCTTTGTTATTTTTGGAGTTAGAAAAATCTTACAAAAAAAAAACCAACATTTTTCTAGAAAAACAGGACTGATTTTCCTGGCTAACGAAATCCAAGCAACTTGCAAAAGGAAGGTACTCATCAAATGTCATCAAAATCGGCCCATTATTTTTGATCTTTTGTTTCCATGGCATATTTATTTTGAATTATGTCTAAAAAAAAGTAGTAGGTGCCATTTGAAAAAATTGAATATTTGAGAATTCTTTAATGCGACATTTGGAAATCGTGAGCGGACCACTTGCCTGCACTTCCAGCTAACTGCTTCACAAACTTGGTTTTCCAATCTAAAACCGTTTCCGAAATACAAATTTGTTCGTAAACTAGTACGGCCATATTTTTTTTTACAAAAAACGACATATGTCAAAAACTGTAATAGATAAATTCGTGTAAATTATGTTGTCTAAACTCAGAAATAGAGTAGAGTGCTAATCGAACCATGTGAAAAAATGTAGGTTTCTATTTCAAATAGAGAAGTTGGTACCGACTTTTGACACAGCCTGTATAGCTGGAGGACTCCTAATACATCAGGTAGAACGAACATGATTGTTTATGGCAGCGTGCCAAATTTCAAGTTTCTAATCCAAGTGTAAGTTGAAAACTTCCAATGCACAACCTACGCAAATCACCTATATATATATATATATATATATATATATATATATATATATATATATATATATATATATATATATATATATATATATATATAGTCGTGGTTCTTTTTTTTTTTCGTGAAGAATTCTGTTATAATATATTGGGTTTAGATTCGTGGAAACTTCTTCATTTTTAGACACAAATTAAAACAACATTTGTGTTTTTGATTCAACGACGTTTCGCAGCCTCCGTCCTGGTTCATTACCAGACTCAGTCAGTAGCGTGCTGATGATGAACCAGGATGGTTAGAAACTGCAGTCCACGTAAATAAATAAAACATCACAAAAAGTACAGCAAAGAAATGAAGTGTATATTTAAAAGTGATTACAGTGTAGTGCAACACTCCAAAAGATATATATATATATATATATATATATATATATATATATATATATATATATATATATATATATATATATATATATATATATATATATATATATATATATGCAATGGAGAAAACAGCACAATGCATCTCTGTTGTGACGGTTCTAGGATTTCCACGCACACACACTACGACAAGAAGAAAGCTGCGTGAAGGAAACTAGCGAGCGAAAACAACTACTCCCCTGCTAATACCACGACGGGCATTTAATTACATCACTCACTAGCCACCATCACTTCAGTCTTGCCAGGACTTCTAATAAGATATTTTTTCTACGAAAATTCACTTAAAGTTAAGCTTTGCAAGAATGCATATCATATTTATGACCTACATGTAATTTTTAAAAACTTGTGTAAAAAGCTGATGACAAAAACTATTCTCGTATTTTCCCAAAAAAATATGACAAAAAACTCCAGGAAATATGCAAATTTTCAAAATTATATGTAAGACAACACAGCCCATCTTTAAGGCTAAAATTGGACTAATGTTATGATATACTCAAGATAACAACCGATTAAAAATATATTATGTTGTTCTATATCCCGTGCTAGTACTAAACCCTAGGCAATAATCTTCAGACATTGTGCGTCGAAACTACATACCACATAGGTACTATAGCAAATGGCAAAATATGCCGATGGTTATGTTACTATTATCTTTCAACATTTCCTTATGCGTATTTTTTATTCATTTGTTGGCTTGCCTCTGATACAGCTTCACGCAGACTATAACCTATACATTAGATGATATTTCTTTGGATTTAATTTCAATATAAATTATTTCGATCCGTAAAGTCGTCCTACGCACTCTAGTACACTGCAGCATCTAGAAAACCTAAATACCAGTAAACATGCAACTCGAGATGCCCAGAGTTATGGTAATAATTGTTATTTATTCCGCACAGGAGTAATTTATAATATGTACATTGATGTATCATCGATAAGCTTCTTGATACTCGATATACAAGTTAATGAACTTTGCGTTAGTTCTAGCGACCGAAGGTTTGTTCCCACAACAAAGAAGAATAAACTAATTTGACTAATTTTTTTTCAACAACACACTACGAGGGCTTACAGCCTAAATACTATCTGACCCTGGGTGTCGACAAGGAGGAAAGAGGCAACTTGTTAATTCTGGACTTGAAGGTTTGGAGGTTCGGGGGAGAAGGAAAACATGTGCCGGCAAGGAATTCCACAACTTAGAAGTCCTCGGGACAAAAGAGCGGGCATAAAAAGATGTTCTATGTCTGATGACCTGGACAGTAAAAGGGTGCATTCACTCTATTCCCCTGGTAGATCTGTTGGGGGCAATAGGTGGAGGAACTATGGAAGAAAGCTACTCTGAGTAATGCCCGTGCAGACATCTATAAAAGAGAGAGAGAGAGGTCACCAACGGCACGTCGGTGGGCAAAGGATGGCAGCCTTTGGGTGAGGGTAGATTCACCGATGAGACGTATAGCTCTCTTCTGAATGGAGTCTAGGATAGCGAGTGTAGAAGCCGCAGCAACACCCCAGATGTGGGAGCAGTATTCGAGGTTTGGTTTTATTCGTGAAGTATATAAGGTATAGAGATTAGCTGGCGAACAGTATTTGCGAGCTCGGAAAAGGAAACCTAATTTCTTAGCAGCCGCTTCTGCAATTGATGTGACATGTTGGTGACAATTGAGATTTCAATCCACAGAAATGCCAAGTGAAAAGGACTCATTACTTCGAATAACTTGGTTGTTCATTGTGATAGGTCTAGGGCTGGTGTATCTCTTATGAGAAAGAAAGCAAGACTGTGATTTGGTGGGGTTGAATTGTACAACATTTCTACTTCCCCAGTCTAATATTTTTTGGAGATCCACGGAGACAGAACCCTCCATGAGTCTGCGATCCTCATCTAATTGGGCTAAAGAGGCAGGCTTAGAATATTGTATATTTGAGTGGAGGGTGCTGTAGTCCGCGTAACTGTGAACTGGATTGGATGTGCTAGAGAGGAGGTCATTGATGTGGAGAAGAAACAAAGTAGGGGCTAAAGCTGAACCTTGAGGAACTCCTGCATTAATTGGATACACTTTAGAGGAATGGCGATCCACGAGAACAGAAATGCTCCTGTTGGAGAGGAAATTTGCTGTCCAGGTACAGAGTTTTGGTGGTAGGCCATAGCCCGGAAGTTTATTAAGCAGCGCTGCGTGCCAAACCTGGTGGAATTCCTTGGATATGTCTCGAGCGACAATATGGGATCCACCGTGTAGTTCCATAGATTTGTTCCAAGAATGGGTGACAAAGGAAAGGAGGTCGGCAGTTGATCTGCGCTGACGGAATCCATATTGCCTCTCTTGGATTAGATTGTGTTTTTCAAGAAATTTTAGTAATTCGGTGTTTATATACTTTTCCATCACACAAAAACTGGATTGGATGTGCTAGAGAGGAGGTCATTGACGTGGAGAAGAAACAAAGTAGGGGCTAAAGCTGAACCTATGGCTGGGAAGAGGTCAGTATTTGTTAAAATCTTTTTAAAATACTTGCTTACAAGAACTGGCCACAAATGTTCATAGTTTTTATTCAAATGTCAATAATTGAAAATTACATAATTTAAACGGTTCGATTTTGGAGAATGTTCTAGGCCACCTTACGCACCTAAAAAAATTATACAACTTTATTATTTTGAGAGAGCGGCTCTCTAGAACCCACATACGGGATGAGTTTCAATTTTTAAATGTAAATTTATATTTTTATTAAAACTTGCCCACTGGAAAATATGGGAATAAAAAAACCCGAGACACGTCGACTTTGTTTTCAAGAGCGCCACATGATGGCGTAAGTTTTGGTGCCCTGGAACCTACCCCTACCCTACCCTAGGCAGGGACGTAAAGTACCCTTAAATTTTAAATGCCACCCTATGTTCAGTGACTCCTCATTTTAAAGCTCTCTTAATTATGCTCACGGCAACATACGACTTTTTAAATTTTGGTTTGGATGTAGCAATAAAATCGTCAATTAAAGAATAAGACAAAATTTCCACGAAAAAATTGCATTTAATTAAATGTTCAAATTGTTTTCGCTCCACATCCATACAATTTATAAAATATTTGCTCCACTTCCGAACGAACATTTCTAAGCATTTCGGGCATTATCTGACGACTTTTTTTTAACTATATAATAAATTTTTAAATCACTAATGAGATAAGAATTTTTTAATTCAATTTTAATAGTAGGTAAAAATGTTTATTGTCGCCTTAGCTTGGTGAAACTGTTCAATATTTAATACTGACGTGAATACTTTTTCAGTGGCTTCACAAGTACGTGTTTTCGCGTCTGACACCCGTTTCGCTTTTACGGCATCGTCAGAAAAAGAAATGTTTTTCTGCGAAACAGCAAAAGTCTGTATATCTCAGATATTTAGATCAGACTCTATAATTTATAATTTATTTTATTAATAAAATTTAATAATGTACAAAATGGTAGTCTAATAGCAAAATGTCTTAAATTTTTTCTATTGAATTTTCTTGAAAGATAGTATTGCTTCTAATCCTGAAAGAAAATTTTGTTTAAAATTTCTGTGTTAAAATATTCAGCGAAGTTTTGAACGAAGATTTTTTTATAGTGAAATTTGTAAAAAATTGTGTTTTAATGATTTTCGTGCGAAAAATTTCATTTTGGGACTTTTCGAAATTATTAGATTTTTTGTACGTAAAACATTTTCAGCCAAATTTTTTCGTAGAAATAATAGTTTTTAGCAAATTATAGTGAACTCGGATTTTTGCAAACAATTTGTAACAGCATTTTTGTGGATTTTTCATATTTCCTTTTTTTTTAAGCGTATACATACATACATACATACATATATATATATATATATATATATATATATATATATATATATATATATATATATATATATATATATATATATATATGTATATGTATATATATAACGCTGCGTCCAGCTTTTTTTCGGTCTTAATTCTTACTGTTAAGCTTCCCGTTATTTTTATACTGATAGTTAGCGAGTACTATAGACTTCGTTACCCATTTGATTTAAGAGTCAACAGAAAGATCTTTTTTTTTTAGTTTGACTTTGTTATCATATAATGTAAAAAGGTCTGGACGCAGAAAGTGCGTTATGGCAGCGAATTTTGGTAAAAATGTTTTTGATGGCAAATATGTCCTGTTTTTAAAAGAATGACATAAGGTTAGCAGTATAACCTATTTACTAGTAACAACGTATCAAATTTCATTAAAAGAGCTTTATTGTTTGAAAAAGTACAAACATTTTCGGAAAATAAAAGTTACAGAAAAAACTGGTCCGATTTTCCTGGCCAACGAACCTCTTCAAGCTATTTACACACCTGCCAAGATATAATTATTCACAAACAGCTTTATGCTCAATTATTGGAAAAAAATCATGAAAATTTGCAATTTCTTTTACAAAAATTCACTTTTTTTTACACATTGCCTTCAGTTTTGTTACACTAAATTATATTTTACAATAACAAACTAAACATTTATTATTAGTTACCAACATTTCACAAAAATCTTACAAAAATGTTTTCTACAGACCCACTAAAAAATTTCTACGAAAACTTTTTAAATTCAGCCACTATTTGAGAGAGCCTGTATACGGCACCTCGATTTTTTCGACGAGTAATACAAACAAAAGCTTCCTGAATGCGTCATTTCCACGGGGCTCCGCTATGTATTGGTAAAAACGGAGTATCACAATTTGTGATATGGGTTTGTGATATGTGCCAAACACGTGAAAAGTTGCAAAACAATTGAAATAACTCAAAAACGATGAACATTATAATTTTTTCCTTACAAACATCTATTAGAATTCGAAAATGCAATATCATAAGGGTTCTTCTATTTAAAAAAAAGTGTATCACCAGCGACTTATCGGGCAAAAACCCGGTCCAAATATGTTTATAAGATGCAGCTCGAGACACCCTATAATCAACATATATAATTTGTTCTCATATCTTCTTAACAACGGATATATTGAGCTTTACCGTAGGAATGCGCCACCCTGTATATGTGTAAACAGACAAAAAAAACTAAACTGACCCCGTATATGGGTTTTAGGGGTTCCAGTTCGCGCTCATTTGAGGAAATTTATTCAAAATTTGTATGTCGCGGTTTTACGAATTTTTTCCACGAAAATTTGCTACCATTATCAAACCATAAACTCTATAGCGAAAACTATTTCCAAAGCATCAGAAGAAGGGTCCATTTGAAATGATTTTCCGGAAATATTTTAATAAAATTAAGGACAATGATGGCTGAGGTGAAATTTAAGGCTTTGTAACACACACTTATTACGACATTTATTCTATACAATCCGTAGTTGTTCAGATTATTTGTCTGAAAATTGCAGCTTTTGACGTTTCAAATTGCGAATTTGACGTTTTAAGAAAAATGATATAATTTTCAAAATATTTTTTCTGCTACTTCTTGCCTATCTTGGGTCAGGAAATTAACCTTTGTATGTAATATTCAATTGTTTTTGTTAACCACACAAAAAATTTTGTTCATGTGCTTCCCGCTGATCACCAGTGGCAACCAACATTTTTTTCTTTAAATCCCTATAACTTTTTTTCTTTTAACGTAGAGATCTAAATTTTGGCACGTAGGGCAACTTTGATAGTAGAAATACCAAATTTGGTTGTAATAGCTTTGTTATTATCGGAGATATAATAATAATAGTTCCAAAAGAAAACCCAAAGTTTTCCCGGAAACACTGGTCCAATTCTCCTGGCTAACGAACTTATCCAAATCAGTTGCAAAAGAAAGGTACCTACCAAATTTCATCGAAATCGGCCCATTATCTTTTGAGTTATCGGTACGATATATACAAACAGCATAAGTATCCTCATTATTGAATTTTTCGTTATAACGAAAAATTCGCTAAAAAGATTCAGCAAGGCCTTTGCAGGATAAATTATTTTTTAGCAAACTTTTATAAATAAAATTCCCTAACAGAGGTATTGATTATGAGACTTTGCAAACATTTTTTCAAATGAGCGCGAATTTGGGCCCAAGAATCCAAAATCAAGGTCCGTTTCAATATATATATATATATATATATATATATATATATATATATATATATATATATATATATATATATATATATATATATATATATTTGTGTGTGTGTGTGTGTGTGTGTGTGTGTATCCGAGTGATAACTCAAAAAATACTAAACAGATTTGAACGAAACTTGGCACATATCTTCATCTTGTTAAGACCGCCAGAGATTTTGTTAGCCATCCCGATCGAACCAGTTTATCTAAAAAAAAAAATGTTCTGAAAAAAAATGTATCTCAAAATAACAAAGTTATTTTAATGAAACTTGGTAGGTATGTTGCCTCGGCAAAGTCCTTACTATGTACCAAAACTCAACTTTCTAGGTTTACAGCAAATCGAGTTATTAAAGTTTGAAGCATTTAATCAAATTCGGTACCAAAACGCACTTTCTGCGTCCCGAATTTTTTTCAGGTGATCCAACATACAACACAAATGTTCAAAAACGTATAATATTAATGATTTTTGCAAAATAGAATTGGGCAGGAAGTTATTTAACAAGTCAGAAACATTAATTTAAAAACCTCTGAAGTTAAACCAGGATTTGTTAACTTGAAAAATCATAAAACACAATCTGGCGCCCCTGAACTATATCTCAAGTTAACATCTCTCTTGACATGTTTACATGTAAATGCTTTTAAAACAAATTTCCTGAAAGGTTCCGATCCCTGGAGTAAAGTATCAGTGGTTGACATTTAATAAGACAATATTATTAATGGTTCTAAATTAACAAGATGCAGTTTATACAACCTATTTCTGCAATAAGGTTAATAATTTTTTCTCAACACCAGTCTGATTGATAAATGAGTAAATAATGGATCAGTTTAACAGCAGTTTCAATAACAATCACAGAACGAATCTGTGTTAAATTAAGCGCAAATTACTCATACCAATCGGTGACAATCTGTCAATTGCACATTATAAACTTAGATCTTTTGCAATTAAAATATCTCGAATTACTTCACTGCAACGCAAGTTTATTGATTTTTTCTACATCATTAATTGAGTTCTGATGGTTGGCGTTAATTAATTTTCAGGAACTAACTAGCTATAAAATGCATAAGAAAATAAATCTTATAATTATTACAAACATGGGAATTAATTTTGTTAGTATATTTATTGTATAAAGTTGTATGTTGAATTAATATCGATGCAGCAGATATAAAAAGATAAATTACTTAAAATAATTTCAAACAGATTAAGTTAACATCTCAAACCACTGATCAAACACATGTTACGCAAGATATTGGTTTCCATGAGCCGTATTTGTTTCAGAATTTACGTCTGGAAATCATTTAATGAGACATTTAATATTTTACATTTTTCCCTTCAGGAACTAATTAATTAATGTGTGATAGTCAATATTAGGGGCCAACTAGTTTTAGATAAATCGACTGCTGATAGATGAAGTTTACTACCTTATATGGACTTTGATGTTATTGGTGAAAAACAATTCACTAACAAAGAGACCCCTAGAATCCATATCCGGGGTCAGTTTCAATTTTTAAATGTTTATATATATATATATATATATATATATATATATATATATATATATATATATATATATATATATATATATAGGATGTTTAAACTAACAATTTTCTATATTTTTATAAAATGCATGTTTTTTTGTGCTTTCTTCGGTTGTCTTCAACGTTTTTTGGTAAGGTCAGGGCAGGTCAGGTCGTTCAGGCCTGTTTGGTAGTGTTCTGTGCATAAACTATAAGAAAAATGTTGCTCCCTTTAACCTCTAAACAAGCTTGGGGACCTGGAGCAAATAGGCGTGCTGGAGGGGAAAGAACATTATTAAGAGAAAATGTTGATGCAAAATGTGAAAAAGGATGCTAACAGAAGTCCAACTAAGCTGTTTTGTTTTGTAAAAACGCTGTAGGTGTAAGTTTTTTAAAAGAAATCTGTTTTAGAACTTCCAGACACTTAACTGACACACTGAAAACACAGATTCTGTAGACAATTTTATGTCGATATAATCTAAATCACCAAAAATACTTTCTAACGCGATTACATTGTTTTTTTTTTCAGGTACTTTTAATGAGGCGGTGTTTAAAAATGTTGAATTTGACAGAATTTAGCTTTGGACAAATCGTCTAAGGTAAATAAGGTTTTTCTATTGCAAACATTAGTCTCGTTTGGAAGGCAAACGGATATTTTGAATAATTATGTTTTCTACTTTAACTTCTTCATACAATATCATATAATATCAAATCAAAAATTTTTGCTAAGAAAAAATACATACCCTTCTTAATTTTTGCTACGACGTATTTCATAACTTCAGTATTCAAATTCATTATTAATAATGAAAGTTGGCTTTGGAAACGAGAACGTCTGGACGCAGCAAGTGCGCTATAGTAGCGAATTTTTATAAAAATCTTTCACATTGGAAAAATCATCGAAAAGTAAAAAATTGTATTTTGGAAAACAATAAATTTGATTTTATGGGGTTTTCAAAAGTTTTTGGTTCATACCAAGGTTGGTTTCTATTGACTGGAAGAAAACTAGTTTATTAAAATTTGAAAAAAGTTTGTGAAAATGCGCTACCATAACGCACTTGATGGAACCAAGCTATTACTACTGCCAGTATATAGTTCATCCGTTTATCGATTTATTGATTAAAGAGAGGAATTGTTTCAAAGTTATTTTGTTAAAAAAAAAACACATTTAAAAACAAAATAATTTATAGTTGAAATTTCTGCCATTAAATCACAGAAAGGGTCTATTTCAAATAATTTCCTTCAAATATTTGTATCAAATGAAGAACAACAACTATTGAAACAGAAATGCAAGACCCTGTAAAGCACAGTTCTTGCAGTTTTATTGTCCAAGACCCGCCTTAGTTTTAGAGTGTTTGCTTAAAAATCACGAATTTTGACATTTCAAATCGCAAGATGGACGTTTCTATAAGAAAAATCATTACATTTTCAAAGCACTATATTTGCTACTTTTTGGCCTTTATGCGCCAAAAACCCTCAATCTTCGTCTGTAATATGCAATACACTTTTCTAATAACATACACATATAATTTTGGTATTTTGACTTCCAGTGCGACCGAATTTTTTTGTCTTGAAATGCTTATAACTTTTTTTAAAGCTAGATAGCTAAGTTTTGGTACATGGTATAAGCTATATAAAAGCAACTCGCGAATAAAATTTTGTCAAAATACATTTGTTATTTTCGAGGATACAAAAATATTTCGAAAGAAAACCCAAATTTTCCTAGGAAAAACTAGTCGGATTTTACTGGATACTGAACTTGTTTAAGCCATTTACCAAATGAACGCGTGTGCGAAATTGAATTGAAATTGGCTCATAATTTTTTGAGTTATCTTGGTGACACATAAATATAAATAACAATATATATATATATATATATATATATATATATATATATATATATATATATATATATATATATATATATATATATATATATAATTACTACCTTGTAAAAACCATAAGAAAAATATAACTGTTAAATTCGAATCTGTAGTAGTATGTATGTAGAAGCAGAATAAACTGTCACAGATCCTTGTTGCCACCAATAACACCCCCCCCCCCCCAAGTATCCGAATAATCAAGAGCATACTATATACAAATAGATTGAAACTGACCCCGGATATGGGTTCTAGAGGCCCTAGTTCGTACTCACTTACATAAATATTACAATCGTTCTCTACATAAATGAACAACTTCCGTTAAACTTTGCAGAGATAAAAGCCCCCTCCTACTTGCTTAAAAACGTTAAATAAACTTCAAAATACTGATACGAAATTCTCTGGTGATAAATCTGGACCATTCTACAGACATTTTGAAATCAACTCTGCAAGCTCACATCACACGTTTTATTTCTTAAATGTTGTTGCCCTTAATTGATGAAACCGTTTCATATTAAATACGGATGTAGATACTTCTTCTCTGGCTTCACAAGTGCTTGTTTCTCTTTTCTCTGCAGAGAAGAAAACCAGCAATTGCTAAATCAGAGAAGTGGTCTCTACATCAGTATTTACTTTTAAATAAATTTTAGCTAGTTAAAGTTAGTGTATTAGATGAGCTATGCGGTGGGGTAATCACGTAGGTATTGTCTTAAACTCATTTATTTAGATCGGTCCTAGCCAGACTTGATTTTTAGGAAGAAATAATCTTACCGGACGCACTACTTCTTTTAGCATTTACCGTTCTCAAGTAAAAACACTTTTACTCTACACATATGTACGCAGGATACTACAAGCTTTGTTACTTAAAATTTAGTGGCTGCAGACAATTCTCTCAAATTATACAAAAGCTATAAATCTTGATTTTCTGTTTTCCAAATAACGAGATGGTCTCAAGAGTGTGCGGCTAAAATTGAGGAAAACACTAATGAAACAACTTAATTCTAAAACGTTATTTCTATGAAAAATGATCACTTAAACCAACACATGCAGGCAGAGTTTTAGTAGAACCGTATGGTCGGTGTCACTTTTAGAACAAATAACTTTATGTGAAGACCTCAGGAAGTCAGCGGGACACGAGAACCTCTCGTAGCCACTAAATAATTTACCACCGGTTGCATTCAAAGTGCAACATAAAATTCCTGGATCCATCTACATAGAAAACATTCTGCCCTTTTCACGAGCCGGTGTCAGAGTGTCTTAATGGCTGATAATATATGACCACAGTCCTAATCTCTTAGATTGTTTTCTAAACTTACCGACTGGCAGTGAGTTAGTGCTACCAAGAAACCTATACAGTGGGGGAACTCACCTGTAACAGAAATAGAAAGAGATTAAATTGTCTTATAATTATATTTTATTGCTTTATATATAATATATAAATATAATATCAAATTATTGTTCAAGTAATAGCAAACATTTAGGACTTTTTGTTGTTTTAAGGAGGATATACGAGGATGTATCGATAAGTACCTAGCCTACAGTAGAAAACGCAACGATTCTTCAAAACGAAATTGGATTTACTCAACATAATCTCCTCTAAGACTTGTACATTTAGCAGAACGTTCATAAAGCAATTCTTCTATGACTTCGCTGTTGTCCAAAATCGTTTACCATTCAAATATTTGTTGGGCTTTGGGAATAAATAATAATTTGATAGTGCTAAATTCGCAGGATAGGGTACCAATTCAAAACAAATTTTAGCAACTGTTTGAGGTGTAGTCAACGACTTGTGAGCAGGTGCGTTATCTTGCAAAAAACATCTTTGGTCAGTTTTCTGAGGTGTTTTTCCAAGATTTTCTCATGTAATTAAGTAAGCAGCTCACTGTAGTACGCGCTAGTGCATCGTTTCTCAACCTTATAGTATTTGCGACCCATTTGTCAATCAAAATCCTAATCGCGCCCCCCTGTCTTACATCCACGAATAGCGGACATTCTCGCGGCTTCGTGTGAAGCTCAAATTTGTTACTAACATTCTAGAACGTCTGCGTGGCGTGTATAAATAATGCATCTCGTTCAGTTCCAGCCACTCAGTTAAGTCGATCCTTATTCTTCCACCTGCTACCCCCAACAGATCTACCAGAGGAACAGAGCGAATGCACCCTTTTACTGTCCAGATCACCAGACATAGAATCTTGTTAAGCTCGCTCTTTTGTCCCGAGGACTTCCAAGGTGTGGAATTCCTTGCTGGCACATGTTTTTCCTTCTCCTCCGAACCTCCAAGTCCAGAATTAACAAGTTGCCTCTTTCCTCCTTGTCGACACCCACGGTAGAGATAGTATTTAGGCTGTGAGCCCTCGTGGTGTGTTGTTGAAATAAAAAAAATACATGTATTTTGCGTGTTAACTGTAACTCACGATATTGGTGTCTACAAAATCATGGATACAACAAGTGCACATACGAAAGTGGTTCTTAAACAAAAATCAATGAAATATTCTCAAGAGTATTTAAAGTTTGGATTTACCAGCGCTGAAGTAAATGAAAAAGAAATGCACCTGTGTGTCATTTGTTGTCTGGTAAGTTCTTTTAGTGCTTCGTCTTATAATGTTTCCTCAGCTCGAAAAAAGGTCATATGGAGCTAGGTCGGGACTGTGAGAGGGATATGTGGTGACGAAGTTACCCGTAGATCAGTTGTCTTTTTCGGTCTAGAGCTTTACACTCGTACAGGATGTGCTGGGCTGATTCTTCCTCTCTCGCATGCTAGGTCCCCTCGAAACGCCCCATTTTATGCAGGTGTTTCTTGACAGCCATGTGTCCCATTAAGAGTCGTGTTGTGTTCCTTAGCTGTCTTCTGCTGAGATTTAGCAGCTCTACAGCTCTCTTAATTAATTACTGTCTTGTCATGTCTTCCCATGTCTAAGCCCTGGATAAACTGCCCAGTATTTCTGGCCTTGGTTTCTGACCCAGGACTTAATGGATCCCCCGGCAGTGCCCTTTGTCATGCCTAGGGCCGATTCTGGTCACATAAATGGTTCTGCTGATCCCCTCTTCGCGAGTCTGTCAGCCTCTTTATTGCCTTTGACCCCCGAGTGGCCCGGCACCCAGATGAGGGTAACCTGATTTTGTCCGGCCAGGGCACTCATCTCGTCTTGGCATTCACTAACCAGTCTGGAGTACATCCGCGGGCTACTTAAAGCCTTAAGTGCTGCCTGGCTATCTGTAACTATGAAGATCCGCTTGTTGGTGCAGCCACTCCTCTTGTTCCCTCGTACGCAGTGCAGTATTGCGTACATATTTTAGTCTAAAAGACCGTTGTGGGAATCCCGAGAGAAATACTTTAACTTACTCTCGGTCCTCCAGAGTAGACACCGGTCGCCGTCCCACGCCCCCCCCCCAGATCCATCCGTGATCCAGACGAGCGCGCCCCGGAGACACCCGGCGTCTCCCACCGTAATGCCTCACGGTCGGGGATTACTATTGCAAATCTGCCGTCCGTGCGGGTTCGCGGGTTCGCGGGCTCGCGAAGTCCGACCTCATTTGAAGCATGGGCTCCTTCACCATCTCCCGAATCTTGCAGTGACCATTCCATCCTGTGGGAAAAGACCAAGCAAAATTGTTAGATATCTTGGGCCAACCAATCCATATCAGCATACTGTTTATAGTTTTAGATGGTCATCTGCAACCATGTTTGTTAAATAACGTCTAAAGTAGTATAGCTATGCCGGTTCTAGCACAAAAAGGTTCAGGTCTGTTCAGGTCAAGAGCGGTTGCAAACCTCGCATTTGCATTGATGATAACAGTCTATATGTAAACTGAAGTGTTCTCACCTTGCGCATCTGCAGTATACAGCTAGGGGCAACTTTTTGCAAAATGAACCTCTATAAGAATCACATGGTTTTTGTGCTGGAGTCGGCATAGCTATACTACAGTCTAAGAAACTTAAACAACTTGTGAAACGCAAATGTGTTTTGTATCATTAACAATTTTGTGCTGGAAAATATTTTGATGAAAATTCGCTACCAGAAACGCATGTGATACGCGACTTTTAATTTTTGGCACCAACAGTCAACAGATTTCTTATGTTGAAAAAAAAATAATATTACAATACCTTTTGCAATTTCTGAAAAATTATCCTCGCCATATAATAAAAGTTATAACAATTTGCCACATTTTACGTCTAATACGATGGTAAACCACCTTGGAGATATTTTCTTTGATTTATTTTGTGCCACTGTAACCAGTTTAACAATTTATTTTAATAAAATCATCCGAACGGATTAATTCAGCAGAACGTTACGTTTTGCATGCTTGCGGTAACTTGAAAAACCACTTCTGAAATTTGATGCTATCAAGTGTAAATCAGTTGTTAAAACGAACCCAGAGCCAAGAAAGATATTAAGTTTCCTTAAAGGAGCAAAGTGAACACACAAATTATAAATGTTGTGTTTCACTTCTAGATATACCGCTTTATTTATGCAAAACCGGGCACAGAACGAAAAACCTGTTTAAGTAGTGAAATAATTGCACCTGCACTTACTTTTACAAATATTTTGCATTAAGCGTGTTATAGTTTTACAGTATTGCTGCATAACATTTTGACATAAATTACAGGATGGGAGTGAAATCGACTGGTAATGACTGACAATTTAGTCGAAGGGTGGTGATACGCGTCCAAACTCGAGCACATCATGTTCCGTAAACAACTACTTAGCAGATTATTTATTGACATCAACGTGTAACTAAATAAATAGCTATAAGTACACTTTGGAAGATTCATTTCACCACAACACATTTCTTAGACCTGATAATCGTTTCGCTTAAGAAGTTGGCGTCATCAGAGGAACGAATAAGCCGTTTATTTATTCACCCGATGACGCTAACTTTGTTAAAGAAACGATCGTCAAGTCTGAAAAATGTGTTGTGATGAATGGTTCTCCAAAGTGAACTTGTTCATCAAAGGTTACAATATTCACTGAGTAATTGAATGGTTATTTAGTTCAAAGCCTGAGGGTGGACGCTGTGGTTGGAAACCGAAAGAAAAGCAGAATCACCCCAAAAACCACAAAACAATAACATACAGTTATGCGATAGATGCGTATTTCGACAACAACATCGTGCTGATCAGTAAATGCTGCTAAACTAAACTTCGTTGTCGAAATACGTATCTAGCGAATAACTGTTTTTATTTTGTGGTTTTTGGGACGATTCTGTTTTTTGTTTCAGTTAATTAATTACTGAAGACTTTTAGACAAACTCAATTATTTTTGCAATCATTCACTTATCGCTACAACCCTGAGTGGATCATAGCCTACTTAAATATTTGTCTTCATTTGTCCTCCAGTTTTGGACACCTATATATGTTAGATCTTTCTGTACTTCGTTCGTCCGCCTCTTTGTCCGTCCAGTATCAGATAAATGATACTAGAAAAGAACCATGGGCGTAGACTAGCTCAACGCACTGGAAATCCTACCGACAAACAGAACACTAACAGACTCATCAAACAAATACGATCCGCCCTAAAAGAACTCCGCAACAGCGTTGGGAGGAACGCCTGCAAACTCGGTGCGCCCAAAACACATCCATCTGGCAAAAGGAAACAGCTCTTCGTTCCCAAAAACTTTCGATCTCACCACTTTATGGTCAAAATGGCATCGTCGGATGCAGATAAAGAAAGTGCCTTCGCGGATCGTCTGGAGTTGCAACTCAGCTTGAATTACAATGACGTTGATCTGTCGCACCTAGCAAAAACGCATTTTAATGTCAGGAGTGCGCTTCGCTTCACCCCAGACACTCACTTGGCGCGCAACACTTACGAAGAAGTTTTCCTAATAATCAAGTCCCTAAAAAACAGGAAAGCTCCGGGATACGATGAAATCTCCAACGTAGCCTTGAAAACCCTACCCTGCAAAGGAGTAGTATTCATAGTTACAACTATAAATGCCATGCTAAGAATAAACATAAATAATCTTGTGTGTGTGTGTTTTTTTTTTTAAATTTATTTAACGTCGGCCTATTTTTGCGACTATGGTCAATCACCGACCCCAGAGAGCAGTTTCACCCCACTATCCTGGAAATTTTGTCAAACCCCTGCCTTTTTGTAAGGAGGGTAGGGATCTTTAACGTGCCCAATATAGCATGGACACGGGACCGACGGCTTTACGCCCCCTCCGAAGGGGGAAACGTGCAGACATTCAACTTGCTCAAATACAATGTCACAACCTCGGTTGATGTTAATTGTACAGTATGTACTGAAAAAGTGAAAGGAGTACCCTGGGATCGAACCCAGTACCCTTCGATTCAGAGGCGCACGTTCTTACCACAGAACCACCGAGGCTCTATTCTTCCAAGAGCTGCAACTATTAAACGCCATGGCATTCGTTCCTGTTTACGGAATTCCTTGTTCCCACTATTTCCGAACTTATGTAGTTCACACGAATAGACGTACCCACGCTAAAATATGTAAACATATGTTTTTATAAAGTTGTCTTCAGCGACCCCAGACACGCAGCGAATGTCGCGGTTTTGGTCCTTAGGTTAAAGCGATAAATAATATAAATACTTGAAGTATAAATGGTAGCGAAATATAAGAACATATGTGCAATATAGGTGTATACTATTCTAAGAGTACGAAATAGTCTACAAAGAACCCAATGAAAATACAAATGACCGTCGCTGAATTAGTTTACTTCGAGTCCAAGGCCACAATACATATATATATATATATATATATATATATATATATATATATATATATATATATATATATATATATATATATAGAGAGAGAGAGAGAGAGATAAATATATAAATATATATATATATATATATATATATATATATATATATATATATATATATATATATATATATATATATAAACATATTCGTGCAGTTAGAAAGCCCCGCCCGTCTGCACCACTGGGCAAGCATCATTTTTATACAGGACACAAAATAGACTTCGACAATGCCAAAACCATAACTCCAGCTACAACTTCAAAACTAGAATTATTTGCGGAGCGATCGACATTTTTTTCAATCTTGATCGCTTCGCGATAATTCAGATTTTGAGGTTGACACTGGAGTTATTGATTTGGAATCGTCAACGTCTATTATGTGTCCTGTACGAATATGATGCATGGTCAGTGCTGATGGGGGGTCAGATTTTCTAACCGCGGGGGTATATTCATAGATTGTATTGTGGATACGTCTATTCGTTTGTGCTAGCTTAAATTATCGAAAAAAGATGACAATGGTTTCTCTTAGCTGCCCCAAGGTAGCAATCAAATTTAAACTTAGGTTATCAACATTCTTAGAGCCCAAAGTAAAACTGGTTAATGATTTTATTTATTTAAAATACAATTAGTTTGAAAAGTTTGCTTCACATCTTGAAAATATACACGACATAACAAGTTTTTTTTTATTTATTTTTATTATTATTATTTTTTTAGAAACCATGACACCGATTGGAAATGGTAGAATTTTATTTGAGCGATATTAAGCATTCATATTGACATACGTGTCTCTCTGATTTTGCAACTTACTGCTTGGGTTGTTTTTTTAGAAACTCTTAGCTATGTATTTTACTTCTTAGCAGTGTTATCTTCAACAACTTTATCCAACATCCAGTTTTTTAAACGTTTCATGCGCCCAAATTGACTGCAACAGTTGCTGCGGGTGGAACGTTAGTTCGATGATGTGCTGACGTCCGGGTTCGCATCCTACAGCAACCTATAGCTAGTGACTTCGTGCCTGAGCAAGTTAAATGATTGCACTTCCACCCTTCAGCGGGCCATTAATCCACCGGTCTCGTGTACCATGTGATTGTGATCACGTACCCTGCTAGCAAAAGATCTGAGCTCGGCAAGATTTTCAGGAAAATCGGGTGAAACTACTCGCTGGCGTGGGAGATTTACCATAGTCACAGTTAAAGATACAAAACATATACACGCCTAAATTGTGAAAGTTTTATTTTATAATCACAACAGATATAATAAATTAATATACAGGAAACGTCTTTAATATGACTGTCGTCTTTGATGTTGTTTTCTATTTAATGGACTGACTAAATTTCAAGCGTTCGCGCTAATTTTTCGGTTACGCCCCTGGATTTAACATCCAGAAGATGGAAAGCTGCAGTTTATTGTCTTCAGCTTGGAACAGAGAACTTCAGTCGTAAAATTTTATGACAGCGTCTGTGACCAAAATGACTGCCAATGCAAAAAGGCAAACAAGAACTGTTTAATGTTTATAGTTGATGTTTTGATTTTTTCTGACAGGATCCCTGTCTTAATTGATGTGTCAGTTCCTGGGAACGCCGACAGTTTTAAATTGTTCTTTATTGTTGTCTCTTTAAACGAAGACAATAACTTGATTTTATGGACAGTCGATAAAAACGTAGCGCTCTCCAAAACCCCTGATCATTATTTGCATGTAATTTTGGCCACGCACAAAGCAAAGCGAGAATGTCAATTAGCATATACAGCTTCATTAATGTTAATGATGTAATCTGTATTGTATGTTCTCGGGTCTGGGCAAGCCCTTATTATTCGCACAATCCTTCAAGAGTTGATTGTGAGTTTAGTTTTTATGACTAATATATCAATGGAAGCGTATTACTCTGTGTACCTACTCCAAATGAATAAATAATTACAAGTATAATTTAGCGTTAATGTTTTTGATTGTATGTTTATTACTCTCACATAATTCTTCATTATCACTGTATAATTAAATTGTATTTATACGTTTTGTTATTATACACACAATTACATCAATATTGTTTCCAATACCTTGTCGGTGCAATTTACAGAGCATGTAGTTCAATAAGGTAATTAATTGAAATATGTGATACAAGTTTTAATCTTTTGCAAACATCAATAAGAAATCTACTCGGGATAAAATCAATTACCTATTCTTTGACAGAGTGCGCCGTTATAGAAGCGAATTTTCATTAAAAAATTACATGTCCACAACACTTGAAATTTTCCATTAACCTAGAAACTTTAATTTTATTATGAGATATTAGTGAATTTTTATTAGAAAATTCACTAATAGACGTAACGCTGGTGAGACTTTTGGAAAAACTTTTTTAAATGAGCGAGAATTGGGGCCCCTAACACTCATATCCAACGTCCGTTATACAGCCTAGCCCATTTAAGATGGAAACGCCACTGTAACTTTTGTATTTTTAATTCGAATTTGATAAACAAAAGATCACAAGATATGATGGAAAAATTCTATGAATGCTGTGAAAATTGTTCTGTTTGTCACCTGACCAAGGCATACTAATGCAGTTTTTGTATGTCACAAAATGGGGAAAAGGGTTGGGGCCGCTTTTAGGAATAAAATAAGTGAGCCGCTGCATTCGGCATCACTCAAAATGGATATATACCAAATTTCACCCAAAAAGAAGAATTATTAACCATTTTTAACCAAGTTCACTTGTGTGACCCTTCTAATATAGAAACACCCTGTAACTTTTGTATTTATGACGCAATTATTTTGAATGATGTCGACTACATTTTATCTTTTGATTCACAAAATTGTATGGAAAATTTGGATTTTTATTTGTATGATATATATATATATATATATATATATATATATATATATATATATATATATATATATATATATATATATATGTGTGTGTGTGTGTGTGTGTGTGTGTGTGTATTATAACCTAGTCTGACAAGTAGCAAGGTATATTAACTTAAAAGACGAATAAAGTATCGTTAAATTACTATGTATGTATGTCATATGTAATGTATATAAAAATGAAAACATGTACGTCAAAAATATTTGTAGGTTATTAGATAATAAATAGCTCACTTTCTATACAAAAGTTATAGGGGTGTTTCCATCTTAAATGGGCCATATATATATATATATATATATATATATATATATATATATATATATATATATATATATATATATATATATATATATATATATATAAATGTGTGTGTGTGTGTGTCTATATATCCGAGCGATAACTCAAAAATACTCATCTGATTTGAACGAAACTTGGCACATATCTTAATTTTGTTAATATCTTGGGGGAGATCGTAGATCAGCTATAACGGACATTTTTTCCCTCAAAAATATACAAAAATATTTTTTCATACAATAAATTTTTAAACGTGTTAAAGTAATTGAAATGACACTTTACGTGTAGCTAGAAATGGTGTAGATAAAGCTCTGTTGTGAATTTTAAATAATTTGGTTCAAAAAGGTTGGAATTTTCTCAAAACTAAAAATAAAATCTGAAAGACTTGAATCGAAAGAACTAACGTCCAATGCGTGACAAAGACAGAGTAATCAGCTGCCATCCATGGATTGATACATACTACAGGCATAAATCTAATTAAAATAACATGCACAAAACATACTACCCAAACTAGCGATCGAGAGATCTCCACCACTAAAATTCTGAACACCTATTAAATCGTTTGTCAATAATTATCACGTTAGAATAACATATATCCAACTGCATTGAATGTAAGTGTCATATTATAGGAATATGAGAAAATACGAAAGAATGGAAGGATTCGGCGCACGTATCAACATGATTTTAAACCAGTTTGTTTTTATCTTTAAACTTAAAAATAAGACGTCATCTATGATCGAAACAGTCGAATGTGCTTCAGCGACTGGCGAATTATCAAGTAACAATTATGTAATTAGCTGTTTACTTACATTTCCTTTTAGGACATAATATAAAATTCCTGGGGCAGCAAGTTGCCGTCTCCAAACAATTTATTAGCTAGCATCCATGGTTCAGTGGTAGAATGTTCGCGTGACAAGCGGGCGACCCAGGTTCGCTTCCTGCCCGACGCATGTAACATTTTGTTTAAGTCATAACTTTAATATTTGGTAGAATCAATAGTGTCCAGATTTCACACGTTTGGACATAAATATCATTTTTCTTTAAAACGTCTGTGTAATATTGTGGCAGTTGAGTCAAAAATTATAATTTTCAGCAGATATTTTTTATTGCTGATATTGGTGATTTTTTATTAAGAAAATTCACTAATAGAGAATTTGTTTCAAAAAACTATTTTTGTTGTTGGAAAAACATGTTCGATTAGATTGACTAAAACAAAATCATCCAGGCGATTAATCAAAATAGCGGCCACTTTTAAAATTTGGCAGATACATTCCTCTTCTAAATATGAAGAAAGCTTTTGTAACTTAAATGAAATTTGTAATACAAGTTTTTTTTTTTAAATTTAGCTTACAATACCTAGAATTACCAAACTTTTTTCCAGAAAATTGAGTTTTGAGCGTTTAAAATATTTTTCTCAAAAGGAGCTAGAACACAATATTTGATATTTTTAGTAAATTTTCTTTGAAAAAAAAAATTCACTAATGAGGAGATTCCGACTTTTGAATCTTGAAAAAAGGTGGCTAGGATAAATTCGTTAGCCAGGAAAATCGCCTCAGGTTTTCCCGGGAAATCTTGTTTTCTTTCAGAAAAAATTATACCTCCCGAAGTAACAAAGTAACGGCAACTAAATTTGGTACGCGTGCTTGTATTATAAAGAGTGAACCACGTACCAAAATTTAAGTCCGTGAGTTTAAAGACAAAAAAGTTATGCATTTAAAGTACACAAATTTGAGGTTTTTCTCAAAACGCCAAAGTCGCGATTTGAAATGTCAAAATTAGCAACATTTAGGCAAGGAACCTGAAACAAATACGGTTTATGTAAAGAAAATGTCGCAAAAAGTTTCAGCTTCAACCGTCATTGTCCTTCATTTTACTAAAATATTTCCTGAAATTTCATGTCAAATAGACCCTTTCTCTGATGCTTTGGCGGTAGTTTTAGTTAAGTTTATGGTTTAACGGTCTATAACTTTTAGGTAATTTTCGTAGAAAAAATTCGTTAATGAGGAGACCGCGACTTTTGAATTTTAAAAAGATTTCTTCAAATGAGCGCAAACTAGGCCTCTTAGAGTCCATATCCGGGTTTAGTTTCAGTTTTTATCTGTTTACATATATACAGGTGACGTATTTCTACGGTAAAGCTCAAGATAATTGTTATTATACAAGATACGAGAAAAAGTTGTATACATTAATTATAAGGTGTCTTGAGGTGCATCTTATAAAATTATTTTGACAATCACAGGGTGGCCCATAAGTCTCGTTTGTGATACCTACAATTTTTTTTCGAAAGCCCTTATATTATTGCATTTTGCATTTTTTATCGAAATATGATACATGTTTGTAATAAAAAAATCGAGACGCGGTAACTGCGTTTTCAGTAACTCAACTTGCTATTAACCTAAGGTTTGTTTGCTAGGAAACCAATTTTCCCGGAAACATTTTAAGTTTATTTGCGGAAAATTTTTGTACATTTTCAAACAATAAGTTATTTTGATAAAAGACGGTACATTGTTTCTACTATATAGGTTATACCTATAACTAGATTGATACCTGCTTGCATTAGACATATTTACTATTAAAAATATTTTTATGAAAATTCACTTTTATGGTAATAGAGACAACGATTATAATACCTTCGAAAACATTCTTCAAATGAGCCCGTATTCGGACCTCTAAAACCAATCTTCAAGGTCTGTATAAATATAAAGTATTAATTTTAGTAATATGGCGTACTAATAGTATACAATTCTTATGAAACGCACTTGCTGCGTCCAAACTTTTTATTTCCAAAGGTTGGACGCAGCAAATTTGATCAATATATCTTTACGATTTTCGATACCCAATTACCCAAAAGGTTTGTGACGAAACACCAGCTTCTATTTCTATTTAGTTATAAACTCTTAAAAATTCTTATTGGTTTAATTTTTGATATAAAAATTAAGAAATTGTATTTATGGGGACATGTATGTAGCTGAAAAGATGTCGGCAAATTTTTAGATTATCCAACGAATAGGGGTAGCAGGTTGAAAAGAGGATTAAAAGAAAATACATATGCAAAATTCGAAAAAAAATCAGCTTAGTTGAACTTCTACAAGCTGCTTTTTTCACATTTTGTATTTGTACCTCCTTTTTAATTATGTTCAGCACGCATAGCACCCCTATTCGCCACGAGTTCCGTAACTTTCTTGAGAGATGAAACCACAGCATTTCTCTCGTAGTTTATACATTTAGAGGTGGTTGTTAGCATGTTTCCGGGAAAAATTAATACCAGGATATCGCACAACCCTCTCATTTGTCACGCAAAAACTCCCGGTCCGTCCAAATAAAAAGCTAGCGGAAGGGAGAACCCCTATCAAAATACGAAAACCGTATACACTCCCGCAGAAGTTCAGTGGAAGGAGAAACTGAAGCAACATTTTCCTCCTGGTGAGACGTGCCCCTTTTAAAAAAACTAGATGAAGAGAAAACCACATCAAAATGCACCCACACAAAAGTTCAGAACAAGGAGAAACAGCCTACCAACTGCCCTCATCCCAGACCAACCATCTTACACACCCCTGGGATATAACAAGGTAAAAATAGTATGAACATGTATGTAACTTGGTACGTTTTATCTAACAGTAGTGGGTTTATCTAAAGCTGACCGTGGGATAATCTGCAAAAGCAACGTGATTTACAAAAAGATAGATCTAAAGAATTTGCAGTCAGCAATTCTTTAGCCAATATGGTTCAGCAACCTACTTACTTTCCTCGTATACCAACACACAGCTCAAATCCCTTGGATCTCCTTCTTACTACAAAACCTGAATGCTATAAGATATCAGTCACCGCCCCCTTGGCCGCTCAGACCACGGCATGGTCACTGCTTCCTGCGCAATGCAACCCAAGGTCACACAGTCATCACACCCACGTATCGTTTGGCACTACAACTCCGCAAACTGGGACGAAATGCGGGATTACTTTTCCTCATTTCCATGGGCGTCTGTCTGCTTCTCTCATCCTGACCCCTCTGATATATCACAAAACGTCACTGAAATTATCCAAGCTGGCATGGAGTTATTTATTCCACAAATCCTGTGACAAGGCCAGACTTGAAAAGATCAAAGCTCACAAAACGCTTCTACACAATTCCAGTCAAGAAAACCGTCAAGCATTTAACGACGCAAGAAACCGCCATGTCCGCTTCTTTCTGAGGCAAAAAACTCGTTTAATAACCACATCAATAACAAAGTCCTCTTAAGCTGCAACGGCGGCAAACCCTTCTGGACTCTTGCTAAATCTATTGGGAACAATTTCTGCAAAAGCACGTTCCCACCTCTTGTCTCAGGGGATGAAATTGTTTTACCGCCCTGGGCAAGGCTAAACTTTTTGCTTCGTTGTTCGCCAGCAATTCTACTCTCAACCCACCTCCAAATGTTCAACCACCAACAGTCCCCAGTGTCGCGCATAAAATGACGGATATCATTTTCAAAACCAAAAAGGTACGAAAGATGCTCTCTTCTCTTAATACCAGGAAAGCCTCTGGCCTTGATGAGATCCCAGCAATTGTTCTCAAAAAATGCGCACCAGAACTTGCTCCTGTCCTGACTCGTCTATTTCAGATATCTTACAATAAAGGCATATTCCCTAGTAACTGGAAAACTGCTCGAGTACAACCCATTCCCAAGAAAGGATCCAAAGCACTTCCTAGCAACTACAGGCCTATTTCTTTCCTTTCAGTCGTCTCTAAAGTGATGGAAAAGTACATAAACACCGAATTACTAAAATTTCTTGAAAAAACACAATCTAATCCACGACAGGCAGTATGGATTCCGTCAGCGCAGATCGACTGCCGACCTCCTTTCTTTTGTCACCCATTCTTGGAACAAGTCTATGGAACTACACGGTGAATCCCAGATTGTCGCTCTAGATATATCCAAAGCATTCGACCAGGTCTGGCACGCAGCGCTGCTTAATAAACTTCCGGCCTATGGCCTACCACCAAAACTTTGTATCTGGACAGCAAATTTCCTCTCCAACAGGAGCATTTCTGTTGTTGTAGATGGCCATTCCTCTAAACTGTACCCAATTAATGCAGGAGTACCTCAAGGTTCAGCTTTAGCCCCTACTTTGTTTCTTCTCCACATCAATGACCTACTCTCTAGTACATCCAACCCAGTTCACAGTTACGCGGACGACAGCACACTCCACTCAAATATACAATATTCTAAGCCTGTCTCTTTAGCCCAATTAGATGAGGATCGTAGACTCATGGCGGGTTCTGTCTCCGTGGATCTCCAAAAAATATTAGACTTGGGAAGTAGAAGACTTGTACAATTCAACCACACCAAATCTCAGTCTTGCTTTCTTTCTCATAAGAGATACGCCAGCTCCAGACCCATCACAATGAACCACCAAGTTATTCAAAGTAATGAGTCCTTTTCTCTTGTTGGCATTTGTGTGGATCGAAATTTTAATTGGCATCAACATGTCACATCAATTGCAGAAGCGGCTGCTAATAAATTAGGTTTCCTCTTCCGGGCTCGCAAATACTTTTCACCAGCTAATCTCTATACCTTATATACTTCACAAATAAGGCCAAACATCGAATACTGCTGCCACATCTGGGGTGCTGCTGCCGCTTCTACACTCGCTATCCTGGACTCCATTCAGAAGGGAGCTATACGTCTCATCGGTGACCCTACCCTCACCCAAAGGCTGCCATCCCTTGCCCACCGACGTGCCGTTGGTGACCTCTCACTCTTTTATGGATATCTGCACGGGCACTGCTCAGAGGAGCTTTCCTCCATAGTTCCCCCACCTGCTGCCCCCAACAGATCTACCAGGGGAACAGAGCGAATGCACGCTTTTACTGTCCAGGTCACCAGACATATAACATCTTGTTATGCCCGCTCTTTTGTCCCGAGGACTTCCAAGTTGTGGAATTCCTTGCCGGCACATGTTTTTCCATCTCCTCCGAACCTCCAAACCTTCAAGTCCATAATTAACAAGTTGCATCTTTCCTCCTTGTCAACACCCACGGTACGATAGTATTTAGGTTGTAAGCCCTCGTGGTGTGTTGTTGAAATTAAAAAAAAAATTAAAAACATTGGAAGAGCTGTGGAGACGTGGACTCGGAACAGAGAAAGACAGTCATGTTGTCATCATTAGAAGAACTAGTTATAACCTAAGTATCTAATTAAGGAGTTGGTGTCATTGCAACTAAACTAAACGGTAAAAACAATAATCCAATTCTAAGTTAATTTAATAAGTTTGATCACAGTTAAACAATATCACTAGCCAGTCAATGAACTGAATAAAATTAGTCTCAATGGAAGATCGGACTGATAAATATGAAAGGCAAGTATTTCTGAAAGATATACATGTTTGTGTCTAAAGTTTCTCCTGAAGAAATATTGGTTGCAGTTACAAAGGAGGTTGCTGATGGGTATTATTTATTTACTTGCTGGTCGGTGTTGAATGTCAACATAATCTAAACGAATTTGTGCAATAAATTTGGTATTATACTGGTGAGGACTCCAGAGATACCAATTTCCTTGCAGATTAAGTATTTTAAGTCTCTGAATGGTTATTAATGTCGATTTGACGGTACGCGATACGTCTATGTCTATTTTAATGAATGTTAATACTGGAAAATAATCTATACATTGCGCAGGTGTACTTAGTATAACTATACGAGGTGTGTTTATTATATAATTTTTATTTACATGTTTTTAGATGCGAAGAGTCCTGCATTTGATGGTACTTATGTCTGGGACGTTTCTTTATACCCACATTTTTGTGAAGCTTCTATTCTTTTTGCATTCTGATTATAGAAAGTCCACCTTTCCGCCACATACATTACAACGTTTCACACATATTACTAATCTAACATTTTAGCGAAAAAAAAGTACAACCTGTATCCTGAGTTCTCTAGAACAGGCTCAGGAGTGTATCTATAATAGGACACCTTACTAAAACTTCAAAGTTCCAGTTTCAAAGCCAGTTCTTGATGAAGTAATTTCGAATCTGCGTCGTGCCTCTCTTTATACTCTGTTGCACAAAACGCTTGACATGCTCCGTTGACGTGCTGGATAGTCCCTGATAAATCTACATTTGACATCTTGGACCGAATTGTCTCCAACTATATACTTCAGGTAGTTTCTTGTTGGGATGACTTGATCTTGTATGGCCAGCAAAAACCCTTCTGTCTCTGGAAGCATCTGTCCGGACACCAACCAGTAGTTCGACGTCAATTTGCAATATCCAAGGGATTTAAGTCTAGGGAACGCGGTGGCCACTTAATTGCTCGTCGACGCCCTATCCGATAACTAAATACTGACAACAGCAAATAATTAATGAAATATCAAGAGTGTTGTTGAAAATTGATTTTGATTTTACTTTTTGTTCCACCTGTCAAATAGTTACATGACAACCTATCAAAAATCACAAAATCAACTGTTCATTACTTTAGAAAAGTTAAGTAAAACCTCATTATTCTAAAGAAAACTCGTCCTAAATAAAAACGGTAAGAAATATTTTGTATTTCTCATTAAATTTACGTTTCCATTTTTATGTAATGCAATTTTTTCAAAAAAATTGTTGTCAGGTACCAATTTTTTGTTCATCGTCATTCAAGTAGTAAGCAGGTCTATGGAAAGACAGCAAAAAATATGGTTCTCATTAGAAAACTTATGAAAACGTGACCATTTAGAAATGGGTGACGTCATAAATGTCTATTTACCTCATAAGTTTGCAATTGATAAGATATAATTTTCCTGTCCGAGCGTTTTTCTTGAATTTTTTAGCGAATCCTTCGTAAAAAGAAAAATTCACTACTGGGGAGATCTGTGTGTTATTTATATATATATATATATATATATATATATATATATATATATATATATATATATATATATATATATATATATATATATATATATATATATATATATATATATATATATCGTATCGATAACTCAAAAAATAATGGGCCGATTTTAATGAAATTTAGTACGCACCTTCACTTCCTTTTGCAAGTGGCTTGGATAAGTTCGTTAGCCAGGAAAATCGGACCAGCTTTTCCGGGAAAACTTTGGGTTTTTCTTCAGAAAATTTTTGTATCTCCGAAAATAACAGAGCTATGACAACCAAATTTGGCATATACGTTTCTACCATCTAACTTACCCTACGTGCCAAATTCAGATCTCCAAGTTAAAAGAAAAAAGACATTTAAAACAATTTTTTTGGTGCCACTGGTGATCAGAGGAGAGCACAAGAACAAAATATTTTGTGCCAATTGAATATTACATACAACGGTTAAGTTTTCTTGACGCAAAAACGTCAAGAAGTAGCAGAAAAAATATTTAGAAAATTTGATCTTGATTTTTCTTCTTGAAACGTCAAAGTCGCGATATGAAACCTCAAAATTTGCAATTTTCAGACAACGAATTTGAAGCAAATACGGATTATGTCAAAAATATGTCGTAATAAATGTGTTTTACAAAGCCTTGAGTTTCAGGTTCAACCATCCTTGTCCTTCATTTTACTAAAATATTTTCGGAAAATGCATTTCAAATAGACCCTCTTTCTGATGCTTCAGCAGTAGTTTCAGCTATAGAGTTTATGGTTTAATAGTCTATATTTTAGCAAATTTACGTAGAAAAAATTCGTTATTGAGAAGACCGCGACTTATGAATTTTAAAAATATTTCTTCAAATGAGCGCGAACTAGAACCCCCAAAGCCCATATACGGGGTCAGTTTCAGTTTTTGTCTGTTTACACATATACAGGATGACGCTTTTCTACGGCAAAGCTCAATATATCCGTTATTATACAAGATATGACAAAAAAGTATATACGTTAATTATAGGGTATCTCGAGCTGCATCTTACAAACTTATTTTGACAATCACAGGGTGGCCCATAAGTCGTTGGTGATACACACTTTCCCTTTTTAATAGAACACCCCCTTATTTTATTGCATTTTTGTGTTTTCCATTGAATTATTATGCATCTTTGTGAGGAAAAAAAATTGATATCCTTCATCGTTTTTGAGTTATTTCAATTGTTTTGCAACTTTTCACGTTTTTTGCGCATATTTCAAACACACATCACAAATTGTGAAACGGAGTTTTTATCAATAGATAGCGGAGCCCCATGAAAATGACGCAGTTAGAGAGCTTTTTGTTTGTATTACTCGTCGGAAAATCGAGCTGCCGTATACGGTCACGCTCAAATAATGGCTGAATTTTAAAAGTTTTAGCAGAAGTGTTTTTAGTGTTTCTGTGGAACTTATTTTTGTGATATGTTGGTAATTAATAATAAATGTTTAGTACGTTATTGTAAAAAAAGGAAGTTGTCGAATTTTTGTGAAAAATAAAACTTAGTGTAACATCACTGAGAGCAATTTCTGTAAAATAAATTTCTGCAAATTTTCAGATTTTTTTTTTCAATTTTGGTCCTAAAGTTGTTTGTGAATAATTATATCCTGGCAGGTGTGTAAACAGCTTAAAGAGGTTCGTTGGCCAGGAAAATCGGACCAGTTTTTTACTGGAACGAAAAGTTTATTTTCGGAAAATGTTTGTACTTTTTTAAACAACAAAGCTATTTTAATGAAATATTGTACATTGTTACTACTATATAGGTTATACTGCTAACCAAATGTCCATTTAAAAACAATACATATTTGACATTAAAAACATTTTTACGAAAATTCGCTACCATAACGCACTTGCTGCGTCCAGACTTTTTCTTATGGTCAAATTAAAATAGTTATAAGTGGTATCAATATTATGTCTGCCTTGCCATCGTAATGGAATTTGTATTTGCACATAGTCAAAGCAATAACCTTCCCAAATTTGACTTTAAACAGAGAGATGAGACTTCCTTCCCCAATCGAATCACATTCCAGAGCTGCAATTTTAAATTCATATGTTGTCATTTTTAGTGAATTTTCTTTAAAAAAATTCACTAATGAGGAGATCCCGACTTTTGAATTTTGAAAAAATTTCTTCAAATGATCGCGAACTAGGCCCCCTAGAACCCATATCCAGGGTCAGTTTCAATTTTTATAGGTTTATATATATATATCTGTGTGTGTGTGTGTGTGTGTGTGTGTGTGTGTGTGTGTGTGTGTGTGTGTGTGTGTGTGTGTGTGTGTGTGTGTGTGTGTGTGTGTGTGTGTGTGTGTGTGTGTGTGTGTGTGTGTGTGTGTGTGTGTGTGTGTGTGTGTGTGTGTGTGTGTGTGTGTGTGTGTGTGTGTGTGTGTGTGTGTGTGTGTGTGTGTGTGTGTGTGTGTGTGTGTGTGTGTGTGTGTGTGTGTGTGTGTGTGTGTGTGTGTGTGTGTGTGTGTGTGTGTGTGTGTGTGTGTGTGTGTGTGTGTGTGTGTGTGTGTGTGTGTGTGTGTGTGTGTGTGTGTGTGTGTGTGTGTGTGTGTGTGTGTGTGTGTGTGTGTGTGTGTGTGTGTGTGTGTGTGTGTGTGTGTGTGTGTGTGTGTGTGTGTGTGTGTGTGTGTGTGTGTGTGTGTGTGTGTGTGTGTGTGTGTGTGTGTGTGTGTGTGTGTGTGTGTGTGTGTGTGTGTGTGTGTGTGTGTGTGTGTGTGTGTGTGTGTGTGTGTGTGTGTGTGTGTGTGTGTGTGTGTGTGTGTGTGTGTGTGTGTGTGTGTGTGTGTGTGTGTGTGTGTGTGTGTGTGTGTGTGTGTGTGTGTGTGTGTGTGTGTGTGTGTGTGTGTGTGTGTGTGTGTGTGTGTGTGTGTGTGTGTGTGTGTGTGTGTGTGTGTGTGTGTGTGTGTGTGTGTGTGTGTGTGTGTGTGTGTGTGTGTGTGTGTGTGTGTGTGTGTGTGTGTGTGTGTGTGTGTGTGTGTGTGTGTGTGTGTGTGTGTGTGTGTGTGTGTGTGTGTGTGTGTGTGTGTGTGTGTGTGTGTGTGTGTGTGTGTGTGTGTGTGTGTGTGTGTGTGTGTGTGTGTGTGTGTGTGTGTGTGTGTGTGTGTGTGTGTGTGTGTGTGTGTGTGTGTGTGTGTGTGTGTGTGTGTGTGTGTGTGTGTGTGTGTGTGTGTGTGTGTGTGTGTGTGTGTGTGTGTGTGTGTGTGTGTGTGTGTGTGTGTGTGTGTGTGTGTGTGTGTGTGTGTGTGTGTGTGTGTGTGTGTGTGTGTGTGTGTGTGTGTGTGTGTGTGTGTGTGTGTGTGTGTGTGTGTGTGTGTGTGTGTGTGTGTGTGTGTGTGTGTGTGTGTGTGTGTGTGTGTGTGTGTGTGTGTGTGTGTGTGTGTGTGTGTGTGTGTGTGTGTGTGTGTGTGTGTGTGTGTGTGTGTGTGTGTGTGTGTGTGTGTGTGTGTGTGTGTGTGTGTGTGTGTGTGTGTGTGTGTGTGTGTGTGTGTGTGTGTGTGTGTGTGTGTGTGTGTGTGTGTGTGTGTGTGTGTGTGTGTGTGTGTGTGTGTGTGTGTGTGTGTGTGTGTGTGTGTGTGTGTGTGTGTGTGTGTGTGTGTGTGTGTGTGTGTGTGTGTGTGTGTGTGTGTGTGTGTGTGTGTGTGTGTGTGTGTGTGTGTATCACACCGATAACTTAAACAATAATGATCCGATTTTGATCAAATTTGGCACATACCTTCCTTTTGCAAGTGGCTTGGATAAGTTCGTTAGTCAGGAAAATCGGCGCAGGTTTTCCCGGAAAATGTTGTGTTTTCTTTCGAAAAAAAATATATATATATCTCCGGAAATAACATAGTAAGGGCAACCAAATTTAGTATGCTGATTTATGTCATAAAGTGTATCCTGTGTGCCAAAATTCAAAAAAAGTTAGAGGTAAATTATTTTTTAATTAATTAAATCTGATTAAAGAAAGTTAAAACTTCAAAATTGATTGAGTACAAATGGGAGTGAAAAATACTACAAGAAATGACTAACAAGCTCCTAAGTCGTTATTTTCCTTGATTTCGTTATAATATGAGGAAAAAATCTATTGTAAATCGAAATGGTTTTGTGTAGATTTTAAAACATAGAACCAATGTATTACCAGATATAGTTGCTAGTAGATACACGTAGAGCATAGCTCAGTAGCCTAAGTCGCTGTACATCAGATAATCAAATTCAATTGACTTTTGCATGACGAGTTCGAATCCTAGTTAGTGACTTAACTTGTTTCAAATTTTTTTTTTAGTCTCATTTCACTCTACCGTTATCTAATCAGATTGTTGTTATTCGAATGAATTTTTTAGCGAGTTTTTGTATAAAAAATAATTAGACAAAGAGGAGATGAAAGTTTTAAGACTTGATTCAATTTGAAGCATATCTGGTTGCTTGTTCTAGCCCTAGCTTAGTGAAACCGTTCCATATTTAATACAGTCGTAGACTTTTCCCGCGGCTTCGCAAGTGCTTGTTTTAGTGAATTTTCTTTAAAAAAATCACTGACGTGGAGATCTCGACTTTTGAATTAAGAAAAAATTTCTTCAAATGACCGCGAACTAGGCCTCCTAGAACCCACATCCATGGTCAGTTTCAATTTTATATATATATATATATATATATATATATATATATATATATATATATATATATATATATATATATATATATATATATATATATATATATAAAAGGTGAACAATTGACCAAAATTTATGTCTGGAAGTTTAAAGACAAAAAAGTTAGAGGAATTTAAGGGAAAAAAATGGGATTTTCGTCAAAACGTAAAATGTCGCGATTTGAAACGTCAAAAATGGCAACATTTAGGCAAAGAACCTGAAAGAAATACGGATTATGTAAACAGTGTTCTGCAAACCCTTAAGTTTCAGCTTAAACCATCATTGCCCTTCATTTTAATAAAATACTTTCAGAAAATTCATTTCAAATAGACACTTTATCTGGTGCTTTGGAAGTAGTTTTAGTTAAATTTATGGTTTAACAGTCTATAATTTTTAGCTAATTTTCATAGAAAAAATTTGTTAATGAGACCGCGGATTTTGAATTCTAAAAAGATTTCTTCAAATGAGCGCAAACTAGGCCTCCTAGAATCCATATCCGGATTTACTTTCTATTTACATATATACAGTGTGACGCATTTTTACGGTAAAGCTCAATATAATTGTTATTATGCAAGAGACGAGAAAAAATTGTATACGTTACCTATAGGGTGTTTTGAGCTGCATCATATAAAATTATTTTGACAACCACAGGATGGCCCGTAAGTCGTTGGTAATACCTTTTTTTTAACATCCCTTTTTGTATTTTTGCATTTTTCATCGAAATATAATGTATGTTTGTAAAAAAGATCGAGACGCAGTAAGTGCGTTTTAGAAGCGAATTTTCATTAAGCGCTTCAAAATTCAATAACGCAATTTGCTATTAACCTAAGGCTCATCAGTTAGGAAACGAGTTTTCTCGGAAATGTTTTAAGTTTATTTTCGGAAAATTTGTGTACATTTTCAAACAAGTTATTTTGGCAAAATATGGTACATTGTGCCTACTATATAGGTTATACCGGCGACCAAATTGATTCCTGCTTGCATTAGAGAGATAGATTTTCTCTTAAAAACATTTTAGGAAAATTAACATTTGCTTTAAAATATACACCTAACTTTTATCGCTTTCATTGTCCATTTAAGGCTTAAAAAACAAGAGAAGAATCTATTTATGAGAGCGAAAATTGAGGATATATGATTATCAGCAAAATGGAATTTGCCTCCAATGATGGTAATATCACAGCATATTATTATGCTGTGGTAATATAGAGTTTAAAGCGTGTTTAACATTTTGAAGCATCATCCATAAACCTTATAAAACCTACAATAACACTTTTAGAAAACTAGAAAGCAACATAGGAACAAAAACATAAATGATTACCAAAATGATGATCAAAGCGGAACATGCGGCTTAAAACTCGCCGGACACTTTTTTGGCAATGTTAAACTCGGTCCGAGGACATATTTGTGCCGGATCAATTTGTTCATGTTTCTGTAAATGGTTGCAGCAATGTTGTCAGGTAAATACGTGAAGTCTGTTACGGTATTTTTACGAATGATCCAATTTATATGTCTTTATAAAGGCCCTGCTTGGTCCTGGACAATTAAAAGTACATTTAATGATAACATTTAAATGCGGACTGGTTAGTGAAGCATGACAATCATTTAAGAGAGCAGGCAGTGGTAAAAAGCACGATACCGAGCCAAGGACACGTTAATTGCTCTGCTTATGCTTCTGAGATGCTCATGGTCTGGACCAATTACCTAAATGACCGACATGGATGTTTCCTGTGTTGTCATTGTGCCATTCAATAATTCCCTAAACTTAAGGACGTCGATGTAATTATTCGGATATTGAACTAAACGTCGTCAAATTTTGTATATGGTATAGTATTTACATTAGAAACCCACGCACAAAATGTCATCAACAAAAGCTGATTAGTTATTGCATTTTCTCCCGAAAACTGTTCCATTTTTTTGACGAATGAACCAATCCACTTTTCATGAAAAGCGAAGCCTAATATCTCAAAGATATTATAAAACTTGATTGTTGTGCTACAAAATCGCTTTCGAATAGCTGGAGATTATATGCCTTTATAAATGCGAGGGCGTTTCCAAAAGTAGAGTCTCCAAAGCGCTGGAGCTACAGGGAAACTATTTACGCGGCTGTTGGACACACTACTGTTGTAATTGCTTCCCCCACTCACAAATAAGTCATCGTTCAGCTTACGGAAACGCTCAGCAGTGCTACCGTTCTAGGACAATCATACTATTTACAGTACATTTTTGGGAGGAAAGTACAAAAGTACATTTTATTGTAAATAATGGGAATCAGAGTGCATTTTCCATTATTTGCGTAAATCATTGTGATGGTGTCACAGTATATGTTGTAGCAATTTCTGTAATATACCAATGGAATGTGGAAAACTAAAGAAATGAATGGAAGACCAGCCTGTTAAAAAAAGGAATGGCTGAAGGGCGGGGACGCGGATAAAGGAAAAAAGAAGCAACGATGCGGAACAGCAGCTCCCAGTTCGTCAAATTTAGACAGCGACCAGAAACCGATAAAGAATGGGAGATTTCAACCCACGGAGAATTACGAATAGCTCCCTCTCGCTAATTAATTCCGAGACCAAATAGCCGTACTAGATGACAGTGTTACAGGTGAAATACCAATAAAAAGCGGCGTAAGACAAGGATGTGTTTTATCACCCCTGTTGTTTAACCTTTATTCAGAGAACATATTTCGGGGGGCTTTATATGGCACGACAGAGGGAGTAAAGATAGGTGGTGAAATTATAAACAACGTAAGATACGCAGATGACACTGCCATCATTGCGGAGAGCATGGAAGGCTTGAAAATACTGCTGGATAGAGTACATGAGGCTGGTCAAGATGGTGCATCAATATAAACATAAAAAAATGGAGGATCGTAGGTAAAATAAACATAGAACCAATTCCGATTACAATCAACGGACACAACATCGAACTGGTTCCACATATCAAGTATTTGGGTAGCTGGCTAAACAATGAAATAACATGCAACGAAGAGGTGAAAGCGAGGATTGAAATGGCACGTAGGGCATTTAGCAAATGGAAACCAACTCTCGCTGACAGAAACGTCACAGTTCAGACGCGGCTAAGAACAGTCCGCTGTTACGTATGGAGTATTATCTTGTACGGATGTGAGACATGGACGCTTAAAGTTGACACCATGAATAAAATAGAAGCGTTTGAGATTGTGGAGAGAATCCTCAAAATTCCTTGGACTGCACATACCAGTAATGAAGAGGTACTCAGACAGCTGAATAAGAGTTGAGAACTTCTGAGCACCATAAAAATAAGAAAGGTAGTTATTTCGGACACATGTTACGAGGCCCCAAATATCACATCCCTCGCCTGATTATCCAGGGAAAGGTTGAGGGCAGAAGATGGATAGGGCGCAAAAAGATATCATGGTTATGGAACATCAGAAATTGGACAGGACTGGGAGTGGAACAGCTATTTCGAGCAGCGAAAAATAGAGACCAATTCAATCAAGTAGTCATGGAGATAGCCCACGCCTGAAGACAGGCACGGCACCGAAAGAAGAAGAAATAGCCAATGCAAATAGATCTTTCTGCAAATTGAGATAAATCATTTGGCAACCCTAGATTATAGTACATTCCACTACATTTTTACCGAAGCGAATAGTGCATGTCAGTACATGTCAACGGAACCCTGTGGCATAATTGCCGCTCAGCCTTGGCTCGATCATGCAATTATTCGTTTTATGAAAAACGCTTTAAACCTATCGACATTCATCACCAATTGATGCAAGTGTATGAAGAGTCGTACATGAATGTCAAAAACGTACGCAATTGGTGCTGGTCGCACTGAATTTGACGACGAATAAAAGAGCCTGAACGCAGCAAGTACGTGATGGTAGTGTATTTTCATAGAAATGATCTGGCACAAAATATTTTATTATAACTTTTTTTCTTGCAACATGGACATCTAAATTTTGGTGTATATCGTAAACCTACCTACCAAATTTGGTTATCATAGCTTTTTTTTAGATAATTTTTTTCGAATGAAAACTCAAAATGTTCCCGGAAAACCTCGTCCGATTTTCCTGACTAACGAACTTATCCAAGCCATTTACAAAAGGAAGGTACATGCAAAATGTTATCAAAATCGGCCCATTATTTTTTGAGTTATCGGTGATATATATATATATATATATATATATATATATATATATATATATATATATATATATATATATATATATATATATATATATATATATATATATATATATATATATATATATATATATATATATATATATATATATATCCATAAACCTATAAAAATTGAAACTGACCCCGGATATAGGTTCTAGGGGTCCTAGTTCGCGCTCATTTAAAAAAAAATTTCAAAATTCAAAAGTCTGGATCTCCCCATTAGTGAATTTCTTCTACGAAAATTCACTAAAAGCGGGAGGCTGTCAATTTCCGACGAAACAGTCGAAACAGCAAGGATTGATCAAATCACGCGTCAAGATCGGGGGATGACTCTCGATAATCTCGACATTTTAGTTTCTTAGGTTTCTCAAAGCATCGTTCATAGAACATTGACTGAAAAGTTGGAATATAGAAAGGTGTGCGCATGATGGGTCCCGTGAATCCTCACAGAAGACCACGTTGACCACGTTGACTCTTCCCACGATTTTTTTCAGCGCTATGCAAACGAAAATGATAACTTTTGGATTCGATTGTCATGGATGAGGAAACGTGAGCGTTCCACTTTGCACCTGAGACCCAACAGCAATCGCTTGAGTGGCGGCATTCCTCTTCGCCCAAGCGGCGAAAATTCAAAGGAACACCGTCTCCCGGCCCAGTCGCGGTCGCTGTGTTTTGAGATAGAAAAGGGGTATTGTTGGTCCACTTCATAGCTCCTGGGACCACAACATACGCTGACGAGTATTGTAAGACAGTAAAAGGGAAATCATCAGGAACCCACCATATAGTCAGGACTTGGCATCCAGTGACTAACACTCGTTTCCCAGGTTGAAACAAAATTTGGCTCCAGTGTCGATGAGACCTGAACTCGTCCACAATATACATTCGAAAATTCTTCCGGAGGTTAAGTACCTTAGCCAGTTCTGAGTCAGTTTTTTCATGGAAAATTTTAAATGTTTACAAATTATTTAAATGATATATTGCCATCAAACCACATATTCAATATGCTAAGATTAGGTATGGTTGAATACTCGTAGTCCAAGTTTTCTGGAATTATATTTGACATAAAAGGCAGCCAAATGTGTTGTTAGAAAAGGAATTTCGGTGTTGTTTTTACTTTTCGAGCGAGATTACACGTATCGAGCTGGGAAATTAAATTTTAACTCACCCTGTATCAATATTTTTTTACGACATTAGGGCCGGTAAATTCAGACTCATATATTTTAGCGGTAGTGGTACAGTATAGTATGTCGTCACTAGACTTTTACTCGAAACTCGTGAGCTAAAGGTAAAGTAAGGAATGTGGCTCTATTATGGAATCAAGTTCTACAAACACACGCATTAACACCAAGCACTCCTCATCGTCTAGTCCACCAATTTACATCTCAATATCTACTTTAAATGTTTACCAACTTTTATTACCTATCAGGTGTTGTCGAAATTTTGTAACGATTTTCATTTGACCATTGGCTCGTCTTGACCGTTCTCGGTGGAATTTTTATTCCCGCTCTTATGAATTGTTTGATGACATTTATATGTTAATAAATAATGCATATTTAGTGGTTCTGTGTTAATCACAGCAGGCTTTTATATTACAAAAATATTTTACACTTGTCGTTTTATTGTTTCCACTGAACGCAGGTCTCATCACCGCTGACATCTAGTGCTTTTAGTATTAACAGAAGCTGATAAATTACACTATTTTATTAGCATCCTTTTTGTTGTAATCTAGTCATGATATGACGGGTTGTAATTTCACACCCACGTTAAGTTTTAAAGATAAAGGAAGTGAATATTTATTTAAATGATGTAAAAGCTTTAAAAGTCTGGACGCAGCAAGTGCGTAATGTTAGTGAATTTTCGTACCAATAGTTTTAATGTCTAATATGTCATTTTCTCAAGAAAGTCTTCAAATTTGGGTAACAGTATAACCTTTATAGTAGATACATTGTACTATATTTCAACAAAATAATATTTTTTGTTTAAAAAAGTACAAATATTTCTCGAAAATAAACTTAAAATGTTCCAGAAAAAACTGGTTAGATTTACCTGGCCAACGAACATCTTCAAGCTATTTACACACCTGCCATGATATAATTCACAAAAAAGTTTTAAGAAACTTCAGAAACAGATTTTTACACGAAAATTTTTAATATTTTTCTCGAAAATCCGAACACATTTTTTTACAATCATTTATTAATTATTTATTATTAATTAGCAACATTTCAGAAGTAATAAAAAAAAATATTTCTACGAAAACATAAAATTCTACGAAAACTGAGTTAATATTTTTTACACGAAAATTTGCTGAAAAATTACATGAAATTGAAATTATATACCTAATCTGTAATTTAAAAAAAAATGCTTTTTTGGAAATTTGAAGCCAGGGAAGTAAAAGCACATATAAGCGGAAAAGTACTCAATCTTCATGTCACAAGCTCTCAAAAATAAGAAAGTTATTTAAGTCTGTCACTTTAAAGTTTCACTTGACATATGTGAAATCATGTGAAAACTATTTATCTAATTTCTGAACGTCACAACGTCTATGGGTTAGACATATTTCCAACGTAGAAAAGAACAGAACAAGGCTATACTCCAGAAAGGAGTATAGCTGGAGTATAGCCTTGTTCTGTTCTTTTCTACCTTGGAAACAATTTATCAACGACTTACTTATATATTATGAAAATTTAAACATAGATAATAGTATCACAGTAACTATTTATCACCTTTTTTGTACCCAAGTTAATTTAAATATTTTTAATAGAAATTTCGCTGAATAATCACAATCAAATCAGTTATTAGAATGGAATAAAAAACTGAAAAAAAAATAAAACATGATCCCTACATGAATTATGGTATGCAATTATAAATGTGAATATTTCTAAAACTAGAGTATTTAGGTGTAGAGAGTGTTATACAAAAGTTCAAGCGCAAGGCATGCTCTTCAATTTTGAAACATAAAATATAGGGTGTTCTATTTGAAACAAAAAATAGTTACGGCAGTTTCAATTTTTTTAAATTCAGACACTATTCGAGAGCGCCATATATATCACATCTAGATTTTTGCGACAAATAATGTAAAAGAAAACCTTACTGAATGTGACATTTTCATTGGCTTCGGTATCTATTGTCAAAAACGCCGCATCACAATGTTTATATGTGACAAAAACATTTAAGTTGCAAACCAATTAAAATAACTCAAGAAGGGCGAACAATATCATTTTTTCTCACAAAAATGCATGATAATTCAATGTAAAATAAAATGCAAAAGTGCAATAATATAAGGGGTATTCCATTAATACGAGAGAAAAGTTAGTGTGACCGATGAGTAATGAGCCTAGGATTGAAATAATAATTTTATAAGATGTAGCTCAAGAGGCGCTATAATCAACGTGTATAATTTTTTCGTATCTTGTATAGTAACAAATATGTCGAGCTTTACCATGAAAACATAGATATATATATATATATATATATATATATATATATATATATATATATATATATATATATATATATATATATATAATAAAAAATATATGTATACTTATATTTTTTTGTACTTTAACGTCGGTCTATTTCTGCGACTCTATGGCCAATCACCGATGCCAGAGAGCAATTTCACCTCACTATCCTGGAAATTTTGCCGAGCCTCTGCGATCCGGTAAAGAGGGTAGGGGTATTTAACGTGCCCAACATCTCGCGAACATGAGACCGGCGGCTTTACGCCCCCTCCTAAGGGCGGAACGCGCAGACACTTAACTTGCTCAGGTACAATGCCACAACCTCGGTTGATGTTAATCTTACACCATGTACTAAACAAGTGAAAGGGTAACCCTGGGACTCGAACCCAGTACGTTTCGGTTCAGAGGGACACGTGTATATATATATATATATATATATATATATATATATATATATATATATATATATATATATATATATATATACATACATACATATAAACATATAAAACTGAAAGTGACCACAGATATTGGTTCTAGCGGCCCTAGTTCAGGCTCATTTGAAAAAATCTTTTCGAAAATCAAAAATCGCGATGTCCCCTATAGCATTTTTTTATACAAAAATTCGCTAAAAATGATAAACCAACAAAGCACAAACTCTATAGCTAAAACTACTGCTAAAGCATCAGAGAGAGGGAGAAAGAGAGAGAGTTTATGTGAAATGAATTTTCTGCAAATATTTTAGTAAAAAAAAAAAGGATAAGGGCGGTTGGAGCAGAAACTTAAACACACTTCTTCTACATAACCCGTATTCGTTTTATATTCTTTCTCTCAACATTGCCAATTTTGACGTTTTAAGAGGAGTATAAAATTTTCAAAATAATATTTCTGACATTTCTTGACCTTTTTGCGGCGAAAAACCTTAATGTTTGTCTGTGATATTTAATAGATCTTGTTAACAACACAAAATATTTTGGTCTTGTGCCCTTTCACTGGTATCCTGTCTCACCCAAAGTTTTTTTCGTTAAAGCCACTTAAAAAATGAATGTACCTGCCAAATTTCATCAAAATCGGCCATAATGTTTTGAGTTATCGATACGATATATATATATATATATATATATATATATATATATATATATATATATATATATATATATATATATATATATATATATCGTATCGATATATATATATATATATATATATATATATATATATATATATATATATATATATATATATATATAATAGTATTACATTATTGCCGATACTTTTAAAATAGCAATGATTTTCAAAACTGTCGATTTTAGGGTCATTCAACCCGTACACCTTTTTTTTTGTTAAAATAAAAGAGAATACTAACCAAGTTTCCGCCCTTTAGCAGCTAGGTCAAATTGGAAACGAATAACTTTTTTATCACAAAAGTTCATATGTACCAATTTTCAAAACAATATGTCAAAGATCAAGCTAAATCTAAGTTGAATTTCTCACGTTAACACCGTGTATCTCTTTCACTATCGACTTCTGGGCTAAAGGAGATTGAAATATTTTGATGCCAAGAATCTACTGCCGCTTTGTGTACCATTATTTTGGACCAGTCTGTATTAGCTAAGCCGTTTTGCAGTTATTAATTATAAAAAAAAATATTTCTCTGGCTTCACAAATTATTGTTCACTTTTCTGTAACCGGTTTCGCTATTTGACAGCATCATCAGAAATTTTAATTCAATTCAAAACCGGTTACAGAGAAGAAAATAACCATTTTCCAAGCCAGAGAAATATTCTCTAGGGGACGATTGGGCAAAAAAAAAACACGCTAATACTCATCGCTAATTTCGGTCTGGCAACAGTGTGAGACTATGCGATGCGTTTGATTTCATAGTTGGCTGTGTTAGATTTGGTAGTTCTTGCTCATTTATTTGTTTCATAGTGAAATAATTATTAAATGTAAGTTGTACTACTTAATCGCGCCAAAATTCAATAGGTATGAATGGCGATAACCAGACTGGGCTTGTAATTTTAACATTATTATAAAACGGTATTTGCTACGTTACCCTGACCTATAAATTGTATGCAATGTGTACATTGTAGCGTCTGGCATGCTCTCTATTAGCTGCATACACCGTCGGGCACGAGGAGCCAGGCAAAAGGAACCAGTGACTCCTCTTGCCCAAACTTTTATACTTGCACTCTCGCGTGTGAGTGTGTAGCCTATAAGATGAAAACGCATTTGAAAGCACATATTCTCCATTTTCAGAGGGTTTTCAAACATACCAGAAGAAGCAATGGGGGCTCAGGTTGAAGATTACAATGACAAGAGCCATGAGGGAAGTAATTGAAACGAAATGTTAGATAAGACAAGCAGCATGGCGATATGCAATTCCGTATGCTACCTTACAAAAGCATGTCAGAAATGGTTCTTCAACAAACAAACTAGGTCGTTTCAAACCGATCTTCTCTAGAGATGAGGAGAAACATTTCGTTGATTTAATTAAAAAAGTAGACGGACGAGTCTACGGTGTCACAAGAGAGGACATGTGAACTGGTGCTCCAGCTGAAGATAATAAAACATAATTTCAAAAATGGAATGGTACGGCAGCAGTGGTGCAATAACTTCATGTGTAGACATCCTGAAATCAGCTTGAGCGTTCCTGAGCCGACCAGTATAGCAAGAGCCAGAGGATTCAACCGATAAAGGTGCCATTTATTTTTAAAAATCTGGCGGCTGTAGGAGAAATATATAAGTTATCACTTGAAGATATCTATGTTGCGGACGAAACAGGAAACCAAACGTGCGCTTAGAGGCCTCCTAAAGTTACGAGTTTAAGAAGGGAAAAAGCAAGTTGGTTCAATTTCATCAGCTTGAAGGGGTCAAATTGAAAAACTGCTATTCGTTGTTGTTGTTCTGCTTCTGGCAGGTTCATTTGTCTCATGTAAATTCTATCTACAAAACTGATAGTGATAAGTTCGTTTTTTTCGTAGTCATTTATTTTTATCCTAGAATATTCACGAAGTGTAAATAAAGCGGGTTTTCAGTTTCTAAGCAGTTCAGAAATGATGTATTTTGTTTGTTATGATTCGGTTCTTCTTGCCTTTATTAGTTAATCCTTTTGCCCGCATCATGCGGGCAATAAGTGTCAAAGCAAACTGTTTGAAAAAGTTGTTATAACTAATAAAGGTACCGCTTTTCATATTTTTTTCGGCAAAACCGAACAATACAATACACGCAGGCACCAAATGCACCAGTATATCTCATGAAACCTCTCACGCATATAATCTCAGAATAAAGTGGTTCGTTTTGCCCGACTTTCCTCTAGGTCTGTATTTAGTATGGAACGGTTTCACCAGGTAGGGACAACAATTGAAGAGTGGAAATTAGAAAGGGCCTAAGTGCCATTTTTTCCAAAATTGAGTTTTTTACATAGAAAGGTTCTATGTGCTTTATGTCCTATGAAAGGTTCTAAGCGCCAAAATTAAAATTTTGCCTTTATAAGAGCCCCTCGTATATGTCAGTAGTTGTATGTGCGCGAGCATTTTCCTTAGAAAGGTCCTAAGTCCAATATAATTATTCATAACCTGAGTTATTCATTTTCTGATCTTCAAGATGAGATGCAAGTTAATGTTTTAAAGAAATGGAAAACTTTTGCTGGACTTAGACAGGCTAATATAATGAAGTTGCCATCAGAAAGCAAGGTGTCGGTAAATAAAAAGGTATCTCTTCGAAGCTAGAGCCTCAGTGGTTCAGGGGCAAGAACGTGTGCCTCTGAACCAAAGGGTACTGGGTTCGATCCCAGGGTACTCCTGTCACGTTTTCAGTACAAACTGTACCATTAACATCAACCGAGGTTCTGGCATTGTATTTGAGCAAGTTGAATGTCTGCACGTTCCGCCCTTCGGAGGGGGCGTCGGTCCCGTGTCCATGCGATGTTGGGCACGTTAAAGATCCCTACCCTCCTTACAGAAAGGCAGGGGTTCGGCAAATTTTCCAGGATAGTGAGGTGAAACTGCTCCCTGGCGTCAGTGATTGGCCATAGTCGCGGAAATAGGCCGACGTTAAAGAAACAAAAACACACACAACACAGACACACATCTTCGAAGCATGATTCCTTATCTTCAAAATCCAGAACACCAACGTTTTTATAAACAGCTACTTCAGATTGAAGACAATGGTTTAGAAGAACAAACAAAAAAGAAGTATAATGTATTTTATGAATTTCTATACTCAAAATCAGTTATGGCACGTATGCCTTTTCCTAATTTTACTTGTTTAAACAGTTTTTTTTTTGTAGTCAGAAGTTTAGTATGCAAATTTTTGTTAAGAAGTAGGTTTTTATTTCGGTTTAAATGCGTAATAATTAATAAAACTTTCCTTAAAAAAGTTCTCTAACTTTTATTTAGTTTTTCTCTCTTATCACAAAACTTTTATTTTGGCACTTAGGTCCTTTCTAATTTCCACTCTTCAATTAATGAACCATATTTTAAATTTTAAACTTTCGTCATCATAACCTAATTATTATGTTTAAATTAAAACTTATTTATTTAGTTAAACATTATTAACACTGTTTATTTACTGGTGTTTTAAAAATTAATATTTATCACAAAGCAGCTTATGATTTATGAGATTTTAATGTTTGCTGTGTATATTTTCATAAACCGATTAAATTCCTAAGAAACTCATCTACATTCCTCTCCTATAAAAAACTAATGATAACCTTAAGACATTTTGATAAAATTATATTTAAACTATCATTATTACAATAAGTTAATATGTAGTTGCCATCCTACTAATACAAAGCTAAATCGTCTCAATGAATCTTTTATTTATACAGGGACAATACATGGCTACTGTGATGTAAAATAAATAAATCTCGGTCTGTGTACAATATGACCCGATATGTAAACTTTGCACAGCTAGCTTGATTAAATATTTATATTTGCGGTGTATTTAAATTTACTTTTGAGAGATACGCTTGCATAACCAAGATTAGATACTTAGTACTGTTTGTTTTTACCGGAGGTGTTAAATGTTTATTTTTCCTAATATATCGTACTGCCAATTTACAATAGCCAATTACTCTTCATCGATGACATATGGCACCTGTACCGTTATGTACCTACTTCTTTTCTAGTACTTTAGGAGTGTATTCATTACTATTCAATGAGTGTTCACCACTTTAAATGTGACACTATACTTATAACAATACTACAGCTGTTAGAAAAATTAGATATTTATTAGACAATAATAATAATACCACAGTAGACAAAATCCGCACCCAGAAGTCTTAGACTTGTGCGGGGGAGCTTATATACATATATAAACAAAGGACACCACCCATAACTCATCAGAAGACGGCCTTTCCACATTCGAGTGAAAAAGACCGACTGTCCGAATACGGGAGTCGAACCCGTGGCCTCCTAGCCCGAATCTAAAGGTTACTCACCTCGCGAACTGAGCTATTCAGCCTGTTTATATATATATATATATATATATATATATATATATATATATATATATATATATATATATATATATATATATAGAGTGGCGCATTGAAAACGAAATAGACCGATTTGCGTCCAGATAAACTTGTTTTTTAAGAAACGCTGAAACACATCAATTTTAATATTGAGGGGGACATGTTTTGACATAAAACTCAACTTTGTCACATCAACCCCTTAAGGGTGGTGATAACAACCCTTATATTTTAAATAGGGAACATGGGTCGAGTGTTACATCATTTGAAAGCTCCTTCTTTTCTGAATTTAGCACATTAATTTTTGTTGGATGTTTTATGAATTTGTTTAAAAATTATTCACAGTTGGAGTTACAAGAACGTATTTTATTCATTGTGATAAGAAATGCACTAATTAATCAGTTTTTCGTTAAAAAAAGCTAAAAAAACAAAACCAAACGTTAAAAAATGTTTATTCAGTTAAGTAAGTGTTCAAATTGTTGACCACCAGCTTCCATACAAAAGTACAAATTTTGTTCAAAACGAGCTCTGAGATTCTGGAGCATTTGTAGAGTTATTAGACAGCATTCTTCAACAATGCATCGTCGTAATTTTTCCAGAGACTCCGGTTCTGTTGCGCAAATTCTACTCTTTAAATGGCCCCATAGAAAGAAGTCTAAAGGAGTTAAATCTGGTGATCTAGGTGGCCACTCAATAGCACCTCTACGCCCAATCCACTGCTCTGGAAACTCTCTGTTTAAAAACTTCCTAACACGTTGTCAAAAATGCGCAGGAGCTCCATCTTGTTGAAACACTAACTGATTTTCTTGATAGCGATCATCATTTTCAACAATGTCAATTAGTAGAGGGTAAACTATATCTTCTAGTAACTCCGAATACGTTTCGCCACTCAAATTTCCATCAAGAAAAATGTGTCCGATTAAACGGTCTCCAAAAATGCCAGTCCAGACATTCAATTTCTGTTGAGTTTGAGTGTGGACTACGTGAAAATTTCTTGGATTATTATCTGCTCAATAACGACAATTATGACGATTGACTGTAGAGTTTAATAAAAACGTACACTCGTCTGAAAAACAAATATTGAACAGAAAGTTCCCGTTATCAGCTATTCGTGCAGTCATAACTTCACAAAACTCCAGCCGCCGATCAAAATCATCTTCATTCAGTTGTTGTACAAGATGAATGTTATACGGGTGAAATTGATGATGCTTCAATATTCGCTGAAGAATTCTTCTTTTGATGTTTGAGACAGTGGCCAATTTTCTCGTGCTCAAAGTTGGGTCTGCAGCAATTTGTCCTAAAACTTCAATCTCAGTAGTCTCATTTCTAACCGGAAATTCACGTTCCGGATCTCTACTGTTTGCTGGATACCTACTGAACCACTTTGTCGAAAAAAACTTTGCAACTAACTCCAAAATGTATTTTCTGTTAACTGTATTTTCGGATGTCGTTCATTAAACAAATTTGTGGTACGGTTGGCACAGTCATCGTTTTTGAAAAAAAGAGTAATTATTTCAACTCTTTCTTCTACAGAATACACCATTGTGAAATTAATTTTCGGTAGTACTATCAAGTATCAAACCAACCGATAAACTGAAATAATAAACCGCATTTCTGTCATTTCGATAAGAAATGTTCTGATAGTCAATTTTTTGTTTACAAACCAACAAAACATTGACTATCAACACATTTCTCATCGAAATGAGTGAAATGCGTTTTTGCATCTTCATTTTTTGCACATATATATATATATATATATATATATATATATATATATATATATATATATATATATATATGTATATATATATATATATATATTTTTTATATATATATATATATATATATATATATATATATATATATATATATATATATATATATATATATATATATATATAATTTGAAACTGACCCCTAAAATGGGTTCTAGGGATTTTAATTCGCGATAGTTTAAGAATTTTTTTTCAAAATTCAAAAATCGCGATCGCATGGCGAATTTTTCCTGTGAAAATTCTCTAAAAACTTTCATATTCATATTTGTATTTTATACGTTGTCAAATCACGAAAGATATCAACAAAAAGTTGTATCTCCTGAAATAATAGTGTTAGTTTGATGAAATTTGGTACGCAAGTTTTGCTTTTAAAGATTTTGTTGAATGTTGACAACCAAAGTTGAATTTTTTTTGGTTGAGAGACTGTGAAACTGAATTTAGTTTAATGGAATGCGTTCTTCGTGCACGGGGTTGGTTTACAATATACATCTGTAAAAACTAGACCAAAGGGGTTATAACGCACGCACATATCTTATTTAAGGTGCTTCAAAAGAGTCTATAATAAGCAATTAGTAAAAAAATGATCAAGATAACATAAAAAGGAATTAATTGAACCTGGTGTTGACAACCGCTGAAACGTTAAACCTGTCTGCTTTTTGTACCAAGATAGCAATGTCTGTTTCAGCGCTCCTCTTATTACAGAAGCTTAAGCCGACAGACAATATCGCGGACTGTAAAAACGGGAACAGCCGTACTTTATACAGAGCAATACACGTTTAGCAAAAGGCAACTCGTATTTTATCCTCGATTGACGTATAGGCGATTATTTTTGAAAACTGCATTCTCGTAGTACCTCAGCTAAGTCTTATTGTGCTTCCAGCACATATAATGACGATTTATATGTATAAGTTTTGAAAAAACTTGCACAGCTAAACTTTTTCACATTCTGATCTCTTGATGTTTGTAGTTCGCCGTATTTGCTCTCCTTATTATGTTTAGAATTAAAACATTACTCCGTTTGCAATAGTACATCATTACTTACGACTCTGTTTAAACTGTAAAATTTATTTAACAATAATAATAACAATCTCAGTTATACTAATAAATCAAGACTAACATTTATTATAACATACTTCGTTGATAAACTACAATCGCTAAGGTGAAAATGTTGGTACAGAAATGCTAAGTTTTTTAAACTAATATCATTTTTAACAAATTAAAAAAAAAATCACCAATAGATGTATCGACGGTGAGACTTTGCAAAAGGTATTCAAATGAGTGCGATTTTGGGCCCCGAGAACCCGAAACCAAGCTCCGTTTGAATTTTTATATGAAAAGTGTAGATCATTTCTCTGAAAATTCACTACCATAACGCACTTGCTGCGTTTAGACTTTTTAGTGATTTTTATTTTAAAAAATTCACTATTAGAGAGGTATCGATGGTGAGACTTTGCAAAAAAATTTTCAAATGAGCGCGAACTAGGACCCTTAGAACCCATATCCGGGGTCAATTTCAATTTTTATATGTTTATATGTTTATATATATATATATATATATATATATATATATATATATATATATATATATATATATATATATATATATATATATATATATATATATGTATCCGTCTGATAACTCAAAAAATAATTAACCGATTTCGATGATTTTTTCCTTTTATTAATGGCTTGGATGAGTTCGTCAGCCAGAAAAATCGGACGGGGTTTTCCGGGAAATTTTTGAGTTTTCTTTCGAAAAAAAATCTTTTTTTCTCCGAAAGTAGCAAATATGTGTTAATTAAATTTACTATATATGTTGCCTCAGGAGAGATCTTACTACGTCCCAAAACTCAACTTCTTAAGTTTATAGAAAATTGGTTTATTCAAATTTTAAATTTTCTTTCGAAAAAAAATTTTTTCTCCAAAAATTACAAAGTTATTTTAATTAAATTTGATGGATATCTTGCCTTAGGAAAGACCTTACTATATACCAAAATTAAACTCTCTAAGTTTATAGAAAATTGAGTTAATCAAATTTGATTCACTTAATAAAAATTCACTACCATAACGCACTTGCTGCGTCCCGAGATTTTTTCTTGTTGTCCACATTTCAAGCACCTATATTCTTTTTATGGCCTGCTTTTTCAAGGTTCAGCTTTAAATAAGCAGGACTATACATTATAACACTATATACCCGTCACTTGATGAACCTCTGCAGGTTCAAGTTAAATTTCGTACCAATGCGAAGAGTATAGGAGCTTTTAAAGTTCACAACACGTCGCGTTATTTTATATTTAAAGGAAAAGAAAAATCACGTTTGTTGACAAGAGCTGAAATTTATAAATTAGCTTGTACACATAACACAGTCTATATTAGCCAAACTTCTAGAAATTTCAATACCAGATACAAAGGATACACTTCTGCTGTTAGAAATAACCACGCTGACAAACCGACATTAGCGAAACAAAATTTCAATACTCAACAAAGGCACATGGTAAATAACCGCATAGAGCCACTACATTTTTGTAATGACAACCGAAAACTTGACTTTTTTAAGCTTTACAAATAAATAAGCACTTACACAACAACTGCCTTGTATTAAATAAGCAAGCCGATTTGATGGATTCTCCTTTCTTGAAAACGCATTTTTGTAAACAAATATATCGAAGATAATACATCTAACGATCTTATAAGTAGTTGTAATAAAGTGATGCGATGTCGATAAGTTCGCTATGTAGAACCTGCTTCTACTGCTGTTATTAATTAGTGTGTTATGTGTGTGTTTTTGTTTCTTTAACGTCGGCCTATTTCCGCGACTATGGCCAATCACCGACGCCAGGGAGCAGTTTCACCTCACCATCCTGGAAATTTTGCCGAACCCCTCCCTTTCTGTAAGGAGGGTAGGGATCTTTAACGTGCCAAACATCGCATCGACACGGGACCGACGGCTTTACGCCCCCTACGAAGGGCGGAACGTGCAGGCATTCAACTTGCTCAAATACAATGCCAGAACCTCGGTTGATGTTAATGTTACAGTTTGTACTGAAAAAGTGAAAGGAGAACCCAGGGATCGAACCCAGTACCCTTTGGTTCAGAGGCACACATTTTTACCTCTGAACCACCGAGGCTCTGGTGTTATTAATTAGTGAGTTGATTATTATATTGTTATGGTTATTATTGTTATTGTCATTTTAATTTACTTTTTTAGATAATGTTTTATAAAAATACCCTCACGTAGTATCATATTTTTATTTATAGTGGTCATAAATGCATATAAATAAATAAAAATTTCCTGACAATGTCATAAAATGGTGTAACCGGTTACACAGAGGAAAATAAGCAGTTCTGAAACTAAAAAAGGAGTCTTTACATTTCTATTTTGTAGTGAATACTAAACTACCTTTATGTTGGTTTTATCTAGCTATATACAGTGAGATTCAAAAGTATGGAAACACCTAGATATCTGTTGAACAGCTCGTACGGTTACACAAAAATTTGGTATTACTATGGTTTCCCAAATGTCAAATTGATATTTGAGATTGGCATTGTTGCCACGTTTTTGTGTTCTCTGGAATTATACCAATTTTTTATTTTAAATAGCATACTCTGTATATTTCACATTTTTTAGATTGTCCCGTTCATTCTCAACAACTTTCCTGTGGCCTGTCCTATTTCTAACTCTACTTCTTACCAAGTTATGGTTACCTTTTAACAACACCCCCATTCTTGTTCAACACTATGGAAAATAAGATACCTAATATGCAAAGTTTGCCATGAAAAACGACAAAATTAATTCTTATTGATGACATTAGCTGTGACCAGAGTTGCATATTGGTCAATTATATTCGGTGCTCTTTGAAAAAAATCATCATGGATTCATTGTCAGAAAAGGAAAGAATCGAAGTTTTAACGATACCAGGTTATGGTGACAGACAGAGATCGTTTCGCGAAACTTGTAGTGTTTTTAACAAGTAACCAAACAAAACTCCAATCGGAGTTTGTATAGCTGGCAAGATAAAAAAAAATTAATGAACATGTTTTGGTGAGTGATCTCCTGAAAACAGGACGTCCTAATATTGCCACAAATGATACTAAAGCTCTAGATGGTTTCTTATCAGTGTAAGAAAATCAACACTAAACAACTAGATCAATTTATAAATATCACGAAATCTTACGCACTCCGATTTTGAGAATACTGAAGAAGAATAAATTTCACCCATATAAAGTGAAGTTGGTTTAAGAATTATCGGATGACGACTATGATACGAGAATTGAATTGTCAGAAAGAATGATGCGGATAATACACAATCAACAAATTTTATTGAGAAAAATTATGTTTTATGAGGAAGCGTCATTCAGTTTAAATGGCGGTTTAAATAGACATAACTGCAGATACTTGAGATTACGAAAATCCACAGTGGGTGCGTAAACATAAGACCCAGTATCCGCAAAACTTAAACGTCTGGGCTGGGGTAACTGATTATAAATTTGTTGATCCATTCTTCATTAACGGAAATTCGAGTGGAAGAATTTACTTAAAGTTACTAAGAGATAATCTCATTCCTGCACTAACGCAATTATTTTATCCGGCAGGTACGTTACACTATTTTTAATCATCATACCTTTACCCCATTTAACTGATGGTCTTTTAATTCTACATTTGAAGGAAATTAATTGAACTATGCTTATAGGGGACGAAAACCATCTAAGTAATGAAGTTTGGCTTCAGCAAGACGATGCTTCACGTCACTATGATGGCCAAGTTAGGCAATATTTGAACATCATTTTTTCCTCTAGAGATGGATAGGGCGACGAAAATGTATAGCATAGACAAGTCGATCACCCGGCCTAAATCCATTAGATTTATTTCTGTCGGGTCATTTGAAAAATCTTGGCTACAAAACTAAACCTCAAAACTTAAAAAACTTTTTTATTAGAGTTTTGACTTTGAGAACTGGCTCATTCAGTAACTGTCAATCTTCAAAATGAACAAGGATGCATCTGACCTTGCTTTTCACAATGGCAAAACCTGTCTTAAGGATGTTAATCTAACAAGCTCTTTAACCTTTTTCTTTTATCTTCTTTTATCTCCCTATACAGTTGCTGTTTACTAAAAATATATATTAAAATTAAAACTTACATACATATCCACTCACACACATACGCGAGCGCATATACACTCATGTATACGCACTCGCGTCAATAGGCTTTATACGTCCAGTACTTAACACTAGGTGCAGGACAGAAAATGCACATTTCTTCTTCATGTGCACATACACACACATACATATGCATGCACACATCTATTGAAAAACTTACAAGAGAGGATCATAATTGAGGTCAGAATTATTGAGGGAGCTGGTATACTTGAAAACGTATTACGAGTTGTAGAAATAGGTTAGGGTATTGTCAAGAAGTAGGTGGTCAGCATTTTGAAAATTTGTTATGAGTATCATTTTTTTTATTTCCTTTATTGCATTACAAACATTTTAATTATCCATTATTTTATTTACACAACTTGCCAGTGATATTTAACCAAAGTCTGTAACAATGCACATGCAAGTTAAAATATACAGGGTGTGCGATTTACGATAAAAAAGTTGGTACTCTTCCTGAGAAAACGAGAAACGTGGCAACAATGCCAATATCAAATATGAATTTTACATATGTAAAACCATAATAACACCAAATTTTAGTGTAATCGTACGAGCGGTTCGAGAGATATCTAGGTGTTTTCATACTTTTGGACCTGACTGTATTAACAGCAATACAAAATTCAACAATTCTTTTGTGATGATTTTTAAAATCCCTATCAATAAAATGACGTTATAAATGATACCATAATATTAATATTCTGAGATTGTGGGCATTTTGCCAAATAAGATAAGGTATTTTTTCAACAAAGTTAATTCAATGAGAATGTTTCATCCTCTGATGACGCTAACTTGGTTAGTAAAAGATTCAGGAGGTTTTAGAATAGTGCTTAAAATTGAATCATAACTTCCACATAGCTGTGATAATTTATTCTCTTCAGAAAGATATTATCATGGAATGAATTTAGAGCCCATGACTTAACCACAAAGAAAATATTTGTATTCCTGTACCCATTTATTTACTCTTGAAACGTTATATTACTCGAGTTTTATTGAAAAAATGTCAATTTTCACCAAATTACCCTTTATTTGTCCCCTACCTCCTGAAACGATCTTACCCAAAAACAATTCGAGGCGTTCCTTTGTCGGGTACTAACTGCATACCAAATTTGAAGATGATATCTCAATTCGTTCGAAAGTTATTGAACCTATTAACAGATAAACGTACATGCCGACAGACCCACAGACAAAAAAATTCGTTCCAGAATCAAGTTTTCTATATGTTTGGAAAACTTTTTAATCCGTTTTAGCAAAAAAAATTCCAAATTCTTGTCAACAATATTCCGCCCCCACACATTCAACCCCAAATTTTATTTCAGCACAGAATACCAGATGATTGATGAAATGAAAAGTTTTCTAATAAATACACCCTAAAACATTATGTTACTCGATTTTTAACGAAAAAAATGTCAATTTTCACTGAATCACCCCCCATTCATCCCCTACTCCCTCAAGCGATTTTACCCAAAAATTATCCGAACCGTTCGTTTATCGAATGCTAACTGTACGCCAAATTTAAAGACGATATCTCAATTCGTTCTAGAGTTAGAGTGGCTACAAACAGACAGACATGCAAACCGACAGACAAAAAAAATGTTCGTTCCCAAATCATGTTTTCTATATGTTTTCATCCTTCTTACGACGTTTAAGCGAATTTTTTTTTTTTGGTGAAATTCTTGTCGCCGATGCGATACTTCTACACGTGACGATGTGGAAGTAAACATGTGTTGTGGTGATTTGGGTTCTTCAAGTGTACTTAGATTATCGTTTTAGTTAATTTATTTAATAGTCGTAAACATTATGGACCAAAAAAAAAAAAAATATTTGTCTGAAGGCTGGCTATTCCATTGTGTTCAATATTTTTACAATTTTATTATGTCCAAACTAATAACATTTTTGTGAAGAGAATGTATATGTGAATATGTGGTTAATTTGCATAACATTTATATTAACGGAGGTGTAACAGTGGTTGTTTTTTAAAAAGTTAATTGGAAAATAGCTATTGACGCCACAATGTGTGGCCATATCAATATTTCACAGGCGTGCAGTATTGGATGTCTAGGAAGGAAATGTCTCACAAATTTACAATAAACACGTTGTTTGATGTAGCAAATTAAGTGCTGATTACAGCGAGAATAATTTGTAGTCACTCGATGCAAAAATATTACAACTTAGTATTGTAATATAAGATGCCTAAAATTTTTTGTGTGTTTTGAGAAGGCATAATGGATAAACATAAACTTTAATGCACGTACGAATTTTACCACAATAACACTTGTTCAATACTGCGTTTTAAATTATTGTTGTTTATTTTTAATTTATATATATATATTTTTATATATATATATATATATATATATATATATATATATATATATATATATATATATATATATATATATATATTGCAACTGGTATATGTCACTATTGATAAATCATGTATTGCATTACTAGACCTATTTAGTATACAAAACTTAATTTATATATATATATTTTTATATATATATATATATATATATATATATATATATATATATATATATATATATATATATATATATTGCAACTGGTATATGTCACTATTGATAAATCATGTATTGCATTACTAGACCTATTTAGTATACAAAACTCCATGCAGATAAAGAAAATCCCAAGCTAATCAAAGGTGTCAGGAAATCGCTACAGTTAGACGCATATGAAATTATATATCGCTAGAAATTTGAATAAACATTTCTTAATTGATAGAACAGGTCCGGGTCTGTGTAGTTTGTTGTTCGAATAGTTATCTTAATGATCAGTGTCTCTTTCTTAGAAGAAATACTTAAGACCAGCACGCGGTTTCACAAAAGCTGGTAGTAGAATTTTAATTACAGGGATTTTCTACTAAACAGCGGGAGGTTTGTCTGTATACCTTGGTACAAAACGCTGTTTGCAATTGCGTGTCAACTAACACATAAATATGGGTTCTAATTTCTATTCACTTAGTCTTTTCATCCCTCTGATAACGCAGGGTACCCAGCAGAAATCAAAAATCAAATTCCCTGACATTTCCAGGCCCCTCGAGTAAATTTTTCATAATACTCGAAATAAAAAACACACATACCTGAATACTTTTTTATGAACAAAATAAATAAAAACTTTAAAAAAAAACTTACATTATCAAAAACATAAGTATGCTCAACTCCATTATATTTATAATATAGAGCATTTTCGAGAAGAAAATGTGCAATTTTTCATGGAAAAACTTGACTTTCATAATTGGCCGAAGCACTTGGCCTCCGGAAAGGATTTTCCACTGTGATAAAATAAACCAGAAGTCTCTAGGTGGCGTAGAAACTTCGCAAACCATGTTGTTCGTATATATAAATTTGGATAAGCCCCATAAATGGATTCCAAAAGCTCACATTAGCGATCAATAATTTTTTTTGAAAATTATAAGTCGTTACCTCTCTAAAAGCGAATTTTTATTTACGAAAATGCGCTGAAAAAATGAAACAAATATACTGTTTACATGCGCTATATACAAATGTCAAATATCAACTTTCAACATGATCATAAAGGGTAAAATAGAATAAACACATTCACAGCACAGCCCAGCCAATATCTAAAACGCATTTTGCAATTTATGCATTCAAGGAATAACATTCCAAGTGAGATGTACATATGAGACATGTCTGAGATAGATGAAGAAGACGCCATTTAAATCGGCGCATGATGTGGCATACTCTGCGTTCATTCACGGATTCAAGTGATATTGATACCCAAGGTAAGACGCATTGTTATCAAGATATATTTTACTAGGTATGAGAAAACTATTTACGTGAGAAAATTCATATAATATATTATATAAACTCATAATAAAAATGCATCTGCTAGTGACGAAATGTTACAAATATATAATTTCCAGGTCTACTAAATGATTTCCATGACATTTGCGTAAAATCACAAATTTCCCTGATATTTACCTGACATTTTAGGGGGTATTTCACATTCCCTCATTTTTCCAGGTTTTCCCGGTTTTCCAGGTCGCTGGGTACCCTGTAACGCTAACTTTGTTAGCGAAACGATCTTCACGTCTGAAAATTGTATTGTAGTGAATTGAGTGTTCCAAATTGTACTTATGAATGCTCATCATAGGTTTCAATCTTAAGTCAGAGACTGGTTGGCACATAGTGCTTCCGAGAAAATTTTACCTCACAGAGATACGTGCAATTTTGATGTGATGTACTAAGCTAAGTTCAAGATGAAATGCCACTTAAACAAAGACATAAATTATGGTTCTAATGTGATGGAGCGCCAATTAACAATTTGGCAAGTCTTAAACAATTTATGCTGGAACTTTTTTGTGGTAGGGTAGTTGGGACTTGATGTACTAAAGCAAGCTTAATGTGCCAGCGGGACAGAAAACCTTTTTTTGGGTTTATAAGCAGCTCGTTTTTAATATTTAGCTGGCCGGAAATAAAAGGTTCTATTGTAGGCCATACTTTTCTCGAGTAATGTTGGTTTCTTGCTTAACTGTCCCACAAACACAAAAAACAACAATGTTTTGTATACCCTCCTTGAAAACCTAATGGCAGAGCTATAACCTTAACATCTCCGCAGATGTGCCAGTCATATGCATCATAATGAATTAATTGAAGCAAAAGTTTCATTGTCCCATATATTTATTTAGTGCAGACAGCATGACCCACTAGAATGGAAGGCTTCTCGTTACCAATATAAAGAAATGCAGCTTTCAAACTAGTCTTGGGTGAATCAATAAAGACACGCTATTCTTGAGGATTATAGGGTTGATGCATTTGTTGAAATAAACTAATTATATCAAAACAGTAACAAAACAATCATTCTTTTCCGAAATATTGTGACAAAGCTACACTTCTGCTTCGGCAATACGTAACTCTTGCATCAGAGCTATGGTTTCATTGTTGTAATCGAGATGCGAGTAGTTCATTAGCAGACTGTGAAAGATTCAGATCCAGCACAAGATCATTGAGCTCTGGTTATTCCATAATATGTGGTCTTGTGGATTCTTGTACGAATTCACTGCCTCCACTGCTATGTGAAAATGTGTTATCCAACATACTTTCATCACTGTCAAACAGGCTTAGGTAAATCCGTTGAATGTAATACTGTTTTGGATACAGATGAAACATCTGCACATTCCACGTTCGACTCACTTTTCTTACTAAAACCCGTTGTTTTGGTCAGACACAAGTAGCAGTCAGTTGCGTGATCTCTTGGCTCTCTCCACAACAAAGGTAGACCAAACTGAAGATAACGATCCTCCCCACCCACCCATTTACTTAACGCAAGTCTGCAACTGTTACAGAAGGCATGTGGTACCCATGCTTTATCCTGATTTGCAATAGAAAATCCAAAATAGTGCAAATAAACTTTTGTGCTTCCGTATTTGTGCAGCCTTCACGGCCTATTACTTATAGTCCACAAACATAAGAAAATTTATCTGGATGAGTAGTAGAAGTTCTTGAAGACATTGTTACTTGAAAAATGCAGCACGAAAAACTAAATGTATTGAAATGCAACCGACGCAATATAGGCTGGTAGAACACTCTTCATTTGGCGGAGACCGGAGGATGACTACTGAATTGAGATGAAATAGCTACCTATACAAGAAAATATTAGTTTTAAACGACTGATAAAAAAGTGGTAAAACTGCTTCATATATCATCTAATTGATAAGTAATACCAATAGTATAGGCATGTTTCTAGCAGAGCTATGTAAAAAAGCTCAAAGATCTCTATAGATACTATTAATTCCTTATCTAAAATGCAAGTGGGGCTCCACAATAATGACAATAAAACATTGCAGATAAGGTGTTTGCTCTTACTGAATTTTCAAACAAGCCGATATGGTAACAAAGCTTTAAGAAGCGGAGATTAATGTCTATATAAACATATTTTTTTACTTGCATCCCCTTGTCGGATCTGAGTTTGTGTTATTTGGAGCTGCCATGACAACATACTACTTGGTTCCGCAACTAGGTGGCGGCACGTGGCTTCCTGTCTCACCACTCACTTAGTATTGGAAGGCTGGCTACCATAGCCGTATTACTTTATAGGGGTATTTTAGCTATAATTAGTATGCCGTACTGACGAGCACTAATTAGAGCGAAACCGGTCTACGGTTCTAATTGTGATGAGAATGAATCTAGCCTTACGTACTTTGTTCCTATATTGAAGTAGAAATGGGGCAGGGCTGACAATTTACAAAATTGTTACTTGGTTATATGCAGCCTCTATTTTTAACACTTTGTGTTATTTGGAGCTGCCATGACCACATACTACTTGTTTCCGCAACTAGGTGGAGCACGTGGATTCGTGCCTCACCACTCACTTAGTGTTGGAAGGCTGGCTACTATAGCCGTATTACTTTATACGTGTGTTTTTGCTGCAATTAGTATGCCGTACTGACGAGCTCTAATTAGAGCGAAACCGGTCGACGGTTCTAATTGTGGTGAGAATGCATCTAGCCTTACATACTTTGTACCTATATTGGGGTAGAAATGGGCCAGCGCTGACAGTTAACTCAATTGTTAGTTGGTTGCATACAGTCTATATTTTTAACACTTTGTGTTATTTGGAGCTGCCATGGCAACATACTACTTGGTTCCGTAACTAGGTGGCGGCACGTTGCTTCGTGTCTCACCACTCACTTAGTTAGGGATCTGAGTTTGATATTGATTTGAGAATCCTCTATGGGGCGTTGGTCTGGTGGTGTGGTGTGAACCAAACAACCAGCAGGAAGCTGGCCAAACTCCAAAGGCTGGCTATCCTGGGTATCACAGGCGCTATGAGGACGACACCCTCAGCCGCGCTAGAGGTCCTGTTGATGCTGCCACCGCTTCCCATCTGTATCAGAAGGGAGGCTATGGCGTCGCATCTTAGAATCCGGGACTTAGGTAACTGGTGCGGAGAGGGAGCAGTAATAGGGCATGCAAGAGTCGCCAAGGAGGTGGAAAAGGAAATTCCGATTTCCGCCATAAAGGTGAGGGATGCCGAGGACGATATTAGGTTGACTAGGCCATACACCCTCAGGATCCCCAGTAGGGATCAGTGGAGGTAAAATGAGGTTGCATTCCAGCCCGCAAGCCTGGTCTGTTTCACCGACGGATCGCGGCTGGAGGACCAGCAATCCTCCGGGGCAGGAATATATATCGAGCGCCAGGGGGTGCGCGAGAGCTATGCACTTGGCGCATACACCACGGCATTCGAAACAGAGGCGTATGCTATCCTGTCTGTGGCCAATAGACAGGATGTGAAGATGAGTCCTGAGAAATGTGTGTGCATTTGCTCGGATAGCCAGGCAGTCCTCCGGGCAGTCTGCGCGGCCAGAATCAGGTCACCCCTGGTTCAGGAGTGCGCTGACGCCCTCAGAGGGCTAGCCAGGACGAAGGAGGTGCAACTGGTGTGGGTTCCGGGACACTGTGGCGTAGCGGGGAATGAGGTGGCGAATAATCTCGCAAAACTCGGTTCCCGGCGGCCGTTCTGTGGCCCGGAGCCTGCGATAGGCATAAGTAGGAAGACAGTCTCTGTCGTCTTAGACAGGTGGACCGAGGAAGCAATGGAGAGGCACTGGGGGTCGGTTGGTGGCTGCAGGCAGGCGAGGGACTTCGTGGAGGGGCCGGACAGAGATAAAGCTGTCTGGCTACTCGGAAGGAGTCGACCTACGCTTCGCCGCATCCTCGGGGTGCTGACAGGCCACTGTGCCCTTAGAAGACACCTCACATTGATAGGCGTAGAGCGGGATCCCATTTGCCAGGAATGTGGCGAGGATGAAGAAACGTCCTACCACTACCTGTGTGAATGCGAGGCTTTTGGGAGTCTTCGAGCAGAATTGTTCGGATCAAGGACTCTGCAGAGGAATCAGGTAAGTACCGTCCAATTGAAGACCGTCATGGCCTTCATCTCGAGGTCGAGGCGGTTTGGCGACGGAACCGAGGAAGAGTAGAGCATGGTTGCTGGGGTTGGCAAAAAGGGCCCATTGTGGCCTACTTGCTTGGCGTTGGCCTCCCCACCACTGCTACTACTACTACTTGATATTTTAAAATCCTGACGTGATGAATTTTTTTATAGTCATGTATGCATTCAGAACATCTGAAATAATACAAAAAAGTTCGGGACGCAGCAAGTGCGTTATGGTAGCGAAGTTTCATTAAATGCTTCAAATTTGAATGACTCAACTTTCTATGAACTTAGAAAGTTGAATTTTTGCATGTAGTAAGGTCTTTCCCGAGGCAACATATCCACCAAATTACCTCATAATACCTTTGTAGTTTTCGGAGATACAATTTTTTTTGAAAGAAAGCTGAAAGTTTTCTCGGAAAACCTTGTCCGATTTGCCTGGTTAACAAAACCTATCCAAGCTATTAATAAAAGAAAGGTACTTGCCGAGTTCCATCAAAATCTGCTAATTACTTTTGGAGTTATGGGTTGGATACATACATACATACATACATATATATATACATACATATATATATATATATATATATATATATATATATATATATATATATATATATATATATATATATATATATATATATATATATATATATATACATAAACATATAAAAATTGTCAGACTCCGGACATGGGTTCTAGGGGTCCTAGTTCGCGCTCATTTGAAAAAATGTTTGCAAAGTCTCGCCATCGATACCTCTCTATAAGGGATTTTTTTTAAATAAAAATTCACCAAAAGGGAATTTTATTCTATGAGCATGTATTTTTTATTTGTAAACTAGTGAAATTGGACAATAATTATTTTCTACGTATAATTTCTTGAAAAAAATGCCGCCATTTACGAACATGAAGAACCCAAGTGTCTTTCTTTTTGAAGGAAGATTCAAACGACAGCAATTGCAATTAATGAAACATAACTTATTAGACAAACACGAATATGGCATTAAGATAATTATTTCAATATACGCAAACAAATTCATAACTATTTTTGAAGACTGTACACGTTATAAATTCGGCTGTTATAATTATTCACAATTATCCACAGATCATGCCTAACATGAAATTCAGACTTTCTTCAATTTATCAGCCGAATTGTGCTGTCAATAGTATCTGCTTGTACGCTCGTTCACTTCTTTGACTGCTAGCGTCTCCTTGGTCTTGCTCTTGCTGAGAGCCCGTGATTCGATTGCTTTTTGTCATGATATTCCAAGTATTGTATTGTCAGCACAGCAACATTCCTCTTTACATGTCTATATATCATTCTCATCCTTACCCTTCAGATCGGTTAGGAAATCATGTTATGCAATGCATGGAATGCTGCTTTCTGATGTCATATCGTGTTAGAATCGTCCCTCTTGACTGTTGTGCTTGCCATTTTCAGCTAATCATCCTGTTTATTTGGTTTTGTGTATAATTTTGTAAGGCGGTGAATTTTTGTATTTAATGTCTCCATATTTCTAGGGGTCTGGCTAATCACAGAGGCCGGAGAACAGTTTCACCTTACCATCCTGAAAATTTTAGAGAACCTCTTCCTCCGTTCTCTAAGGAAGGTACTAATTTTTAACGTGCCAACATAGCATGATACACGGGAGCGACTGCTTTACGCATCCGACGAAGTGCGAATTTCTCAAAATTCGAAGCCACAAGCTCGAGATATGCTAATGTTACAGCCTATATTGAACAAGAGCGCTCTACTGTGATTGAAATCCACGACCGTTGACTTTAGTCACACGTTCTTACCACTGATCTACCGAGGTTGTTGGTATAAAAATAGCGGCTTCAAGATAATTTTTGTAACTGGTTGTTTTGGCAGATAAACTTTAACAAATTCTTCATAAAAGGTTGCAGGTGGGTATCTTTTTAGTTTAAGAAAACTGCAAAATACTGGATATCACAAGATTCCCTCCTCAAAAGTTGTTGCAATTTCTCTAACTTTTACGTGATTTCACTGTCTAAAAATTCAAATTTTTCTTGACAAATGAATGTGTTATTTTGGCTTTATTTAAATAACGCAAAATATCAAATCATTAACTTACATACTAAGTATTGAAAAACATAAATAAATAAAGACTTTGTGATATTAAAGCTTTCACAATTACCCTATACATTTTCTACGATCATTTTTGATGGTCACATCAGTTAAGGTGATTTTTATTTTGAAGTGAAAATTTTACATGAATTAAATGCACCTACAAATTTGCTTCGCGCTATTCTCCACCACATATTATGGCAGTGCCTATCTTGAGGCCGAGTTACTGGAGCGCAGGTATGATACACTGATGAGTCTTAACAAGGACGAAACCAGTCTATATCTTGTTATACATCATACTTCAGCTCCCGTCAGTTATTGGATAGTATGTATGAAATACTGATGACCTAACAAGGACGAAACCGGCCTTTGTCTCTTGTTATACATCATACCGCAAGTTCCGGCAGCACTTAAGTGTTGGTGGTTATCGAGTGATAAGTGGTGATTATGTGCTTGTCGTGGTTAGCCAAGCGAGTAATTGTTTTAGCTCGCTAATTTCTTCCCACAGCTTACTTGTTGCTTTACTGCGTGTACGTGGATGCGGTTAACAAAACCTAGAACGAAATTAAAGATGACGCTTGTCCCTATTCTCCGTTTATATATATATATATATATATATATATATATATATATATATATATATATATATATATATATATATATATATAATGTATAATGTATAATGTATAATGTATAATGTATAATGTATAATGTATAATGTATAATGTATAATGTATATATTAACAATGAAACAGGCCAATGTCACCTGAATGACACAGGGATGTTCATGTACGTCAAAAAATTAACAATAAGAACGACAATAGCACACACAATAAGCATAACAATTAAGGAAAATTTTTCCTTAAATAATACAAAACAAAGATACTTATAAAACACACTTATAACGTTTATAACGTTCAAAAGATAAGAGCTGCAGAATCCAGATCCAATTCCAATATTGTTTTTTAGAGTCACCAGGTGCACTAGGTTTATAGTTTATACTATGGCAACTACACTACAAACAAAGTGTTCATATTATAAGAATTTAAAAACAGAAGATAGTTAATGGTAGTTTATGTGTAAAAATCATCCACCGAGTAGCACGTCTTGTTTATAAGAATCGTTTTCACTTTTTTTTTAAAGCTGGTAAAGTGTCAACATTCCGTACATCTTCCGGCAACGCATTATACAACTTGCAGCCATTGTAAAACAGTGATTTTTGGTACAGAGCTGTGCGATGTTTGTCAGTTTGCAGGTTATTTCTACCTCTTGTGGTATATCCGTGTTCCACTGCATTGCGTGTGTATTTGGTTTTGTTTTGAAAAACATGGGTTAGCACTTCCATGATGTATATATGCTGGGGAGTGTAAGGATACCCTGTTCTTTAAAAGTGTTTCTGCAAGTGTGTCTATGAGGGATATTGAATATGATCCTCATCACTTGCTTTTGTTGTTTAAAAACTCGGTTTACTTGACTTGCTAATCCCCAGTGCGTAATACCAAACCTTAGTTGTGAGTAGAAACACGCATAATACAGTGACAACACAGTAAAGGTACTGCATCTTTGGGTAAGTGTTCTTGTTGCATATGTAACGGATGAGATTCGCGAGCAAAGTTCATCGATGTGAACATTCCATTTTAACTCACTATCGATATGAAGTCCTAGTAGTTTTGTAGATGGCTGCAAGGTTACAGTTTGGCCATCAAGTTCTACGCTTTGTACAGTACCTTTTTTTGATTTTGAAGATTTAAAAAACACGCAAGCTGTTTTATCCTTGTTAAGTGCAAGCTTGTTTTTATCGACCCAATTGGTTAGACTTTTGAGGGTTTTGTCAGAATCAGCCATAATGTGCTCAACACTATGTCCACCTATCAAAAAGTTGGTATCATCGGCATAGGAGGCGACCGTTCTTTTGTTATCTGGATTGATGTTGTTTTCAGATTGGTGCGTGATGTACTGAAGTAGGCTGTTGGCATAGATAATGTACAGCGTAGGTCCAAGAACTGTTCCTTGCGGCACCCCAACCGTTACTTCAAAAGTCCTAGATAAGTAAGTGTTGGTAGAGTTAGATATTACAACTCTTTGTGTTCTGTCTGAAAGATAGCTTCTGAACCAGTCCAGTGCGGTGCCCGTCACTCCATACCTACACAGTGAACATATAAGGATCTCATGATTCACACAGCCGAAGGCTTTAGAAAAGTCCACAAAAACTCCCAGCGCTACCTCTTTTTTGTCAATGTGTTCGACAATTTGCTCCATAAACTCAACAATTGCAGTTTCAGTGCTTCGTGCTTGCCGAAAGCCATGTTGATATGGCGAAAGAAGTTTATTATCAGCAACATAGGTTGTCAGCTTGTTATTGACTATTTTTTCGAGGGTTTTTGCGAAAGTTGGTGTTAGGCTGATTTGTCTGTAGCTTGAATAATCCGCGGGATCACCCTTTTTATATGTCGGTTTTGTGTATGCTTCTTTCATTTTTGATGGAACGATACCTCTGGATAATGAAATGTTATATATATATATATATATATATATATATATATATATATATATATATATATATATATATATATATATATATATGTGACAGTGGTAAAGAAACAACAAACCTGCAGCGCTTAAGCAATGTGCTTGATACCTCGTCCGGCCCTGCAGAGCTAGATCATTTGAGGGTATTTATTGCGTTTAGGACATCCTCTTAAGTAACAGGTGGGAATTTAAATTGGGTGCTCACTTGTGGTGTTATCCCCGCAACAAATGCTATATCTACCGCAGCAGGCAGATGAGCAGTTGCTTTTTGAGCAGCAGATGAGAAGAAGTCTCCAAACTATATATATATATATATATATATATATATATATATATATATATATATATATATATATATATATATATAAATATAAATTCGGATCTTGGGTTCGGGTTCTATGGGGGACCTTACTCGCGCTCATTTCAAGAATTTCTTTAATTCATTATTATTATTACTACTTGTATGTAATTTGTGTGCAGAGACGGCATTAAATGCGTATATGTTTCAAGTTAACACATATCTTGTCATTTAAAACTTCACAAAACCTCTGAAAATGTGTCCCCGGGAGACTACTATTTCCACGAAAGTTTTTTTTCTTTAACGTCGGCCTATTTCCGCGACTATGGCCAATCAACGACGCCAGGGAGCAGTTTCACCTCACTATCCTGGAAATTTTGCCGAAATCCTGCCTTTCTGTAAGGATCACTTGTTGCGTCTAGACTTCTTCCAAATATTTGTCGTTGTTTACTTATAGAAGCTTGGACTTCTTTGCTTATCTTATTGTGGCGGTGTAAATTTTAAGATCTAAACTTTGTAAATTTACACATCTTCATGCGGCGTTAAGGTGATAACATTCCGGTGCGTACTTTATTTGCCTTATTCAAATTGCATATATAATAAATATGATTAGTATAGCTTTCTTATTATATGCAGGTGTCCCCGGGATATTACTTATCAAGAGATATAAATAACAAAAAAATGTCAGAATTTATTATAACGCAAAAAATGGATTTATTACAACGAAACTGGAGTTTCCTTACAATGTCTCACCATAAACACCTCTTTATTATCGCATTTACCTTAAGAAACCAAAATTCGCAAAAAATGGAGATGATGGTGTGCTACTCTGTTGTTTTCTTATTTAAAATATTTCTAAATTTAATATTTTTTGAACACTGATTATTAAAAGTTAATTCAGTGGTACACCTAGCATCTGTTTTACATTCATATCCGCAAATGCGTTAAAAAAGAAGAATGTCGTCATCCAATTTAGATTTTCATCTTGGGCTAATATAGTAAATGTATTCCATATCAAAATTAAACTTGTATCGGGAGTGATTCAAATTTTCTTAATTTTTCAATCAATTCAGGGAGCACTGATAGATACTTTTCCCCCTGACATTTGGCAATATTTCAAAGACATCCCTGACCAATTTTTAAAACCACTGCAATTCCCTGACTTTTTCCGGTTTTTCAGATTTCTCAGTGGGCACCTCTATCACACTATCTTTTTCCGCATTGCAAGTAATGCCTTGTTCAGGTTTAAATTTAGCTATAAACTCTATAAATAGTTTTTGTGTTTTATGTATAAAATATTGAAGTGATTTTAGAAAATTTCCAAACTAAAAGTTAAGTACAAAAAATCCAGCAAAGTAATACTGCCAGACCAGTTTAAAAAATGTATGAAAGGCAAAACATGTATTTCAAAGACAAGAACTTGGGTGTTTACGGGCTTCTTGAATAAATGGCGATTATATGTCTTTGGAAATATGTCTATAGAAAGAGCACCTCAAAATTTAAAAACTCTGGACGCAGCAAGTGCGTTATGGTAGTGAATTTTCATAAAACTATTTTTTAATAGCAATAATGTGTGTTTTTTTAAGAAAGCAGGCCACAAATTTGGTTACCAGTATAATCCATATAGTAAAGACAATGTGCCATGTTTCATCAAAATAACTTTATTGTTTGAAAATGTACATTATTTCCGGAAGTAAACTTAAAGTGTTCCCGAAAAAATTCGTTTCTTGGTCAACCTTATAGGTTAATAGCAAATTGAGCTATTCAAATATTAAGCATTTGATCAAAATTCGCTACCATAACGCACTTACTGCGTTCAGAATTTTTTTTCTTACAAACATGCATTATATTTCGATGGAAAATGCAAAAATGCAATAACATAAGGCGTGTTTGATTAAAAAAAAAAAATTGTATCACCAACGACTTATGGGCCACCCTGTGATTGTAGAAATAATTTTTTAAGATGTAGCTCAAGACACCCTATAATTAATATATACAATTTTTTTTCATATCTTGTATAATAACAGATATGTTGAACTTTATTGATTTTTTTACGAAAATTCTACAACAATTATATACCATTAAACGATAAACTCTATAGCTAAGACTACTGCCAAGCGTCAGACCCTATTTGAAATGAATTTTCTGGAAACATTTTATTAAAATGAAGGACAATGACGGTTGAAACTAAGACTTCAGGGTTTGTAAAACATTCTTCTTGAGACACTTTATTTCCATAGCCCGTATTAGATTCAAGTTCTTTTCCTAAATGTTGCCATTTTGACGTTTAAATCGCAACTTTGACGTTTTGTGAAAAACCTCAATTTATTTTTCTTTAAATGCCCATAACTTTTGTGTCTTTTGACCTACAGAGCTAAATTTTGGTATGGAGCTTACCTATAAGGATAAACCCGCGTACCAAATTTGGTTGCCCTTACTTTGTTATTTCCGGAGATTAAATTTTTTTGAAAGAAAACACAAAATTTTCCGGGAAAACCTGGACCGATTTTCCTGGCTAACGAACTTATCCAAGCCATTTGCTAAAGCAAGGTATTCACCAAATTTAATCAAAATCGGCGCATTATTTTTTGAGTTATCGGTGTGATATATATATATATATATATATATATATATATATATATATATATATATATATATATATATATATATATATATATATATATATATATATATATATATATATATATATATATATATATATATATATATATATATATATATATATATATATATATATATATATATATATATATATATATATATATATATATATATATATATATAAACATATAAAAATTTTAACTGACCCAGGAAATGTGTTCTGGGGGGCCTAATTAGCGCTCATTTGAAGAAATTTTTTCAAAATTCAAAAGTCGGGATCTCCTCATTAGTGAATTTTTTTTAAGAAAATTCACTAATAAAAAGGACAAGATTCGTAGGCGAACTCCCCGACAAGTGGGCCAATGAAAGGCCGCCAATAGAGGAACCAAGCAAGCATTTTCTGAGCAGCAACGTCTATGATAGTATCCACAGAAGTAGCAGAGACCTGCAACCTTACTTGTGTGATTGGCCGCCATAGATGAATTTCCTATAAGAGGAATAGCATCTGACTTGTAAATGGAAACCAAGAGGGACAAGGTGTTTTTTTCTGGCAGCAACCCAGACTTGAAAACAACACTCCAACTGTGAATGAATTTGTACCTTACACAGTGTGAGAAACTGTTGTGATAAAAATAAACTTTTAACCCGAAATAGAAAACCAAATACCTTTGCTGCAGCCTTAACTATGTTGGAAACGTATACCTTCCAGTAACTGCTATACCTAATGTAGAAAGCGTGGATGTTTTTATAATTTTTCGGCAGTCAGTCTAGGTCTTGTAAATCACCATTCCTAGATAAGGCGCAATTCTGTCTTTTTGAGGCATTAAACTTAGGTAGATTTACAAGTGCCCAAAAGAGAATCTTAGAAAGGTTGCCAGTTAATGAGTTGGTTTCCTCAGTTTACACTAATAAAGAGCTAGATGCACATATTAAGCGAGTCAATGAGAATATACTGTGAAGTGTATAAAAAGAAAAGAGTAGGAGCGAAAACCGAACCCTGTGGAACACCCCTGGAAATCCTGTCAAACATTAGATACACATGTGAGGAACGATCCTTCACAATATTAGATGTTGGTTCGCTCAGGTAAAAAAAATAACAAAACATTTGCAAATCTTTCACTGGGATTAGATGAACTAAAAAGGCACCCATGTGGTGTAATGCAACGCGTGTTAGGCTACAAATACGTAGTGGCTGGGTTCGTTTCCCGGTGGTGGCAATTTTTATCACTGTGTGTTGGGTGTTTGTCCGCAATGTAATGTAATCTTCCTCTCGACAAGCTGCCTGGAGCTTATGAACCGGAGGATGCCGTTTATTAGTTTAGTCCTACATAAAATAACTGAATAAAGGGTTACTAGGGAGCAAGCTTTTGTTTAGTTTCAATAAATAAAAAATAAACATGTATAAATAAGTAAATAAAAATAACTTCTACGATAATTTTATAGTTCTTGCTAATTATTGCTTCTGGAAATGACTGTTGACTACACCGTTAACATATACAATTTTGCAAATACCTTGAACAAAAAATTTAATACTGTTTTCCAAAAAGTGTATAAAGTTTCTAACAGAATAACTTACGTATTTTGTGACCCAATGAGTCTCGTATCTTGAAATTGTCCCAAAACGTTTGAGGGGTGCAATGTCGTAGCACAAAACATCTCTACGGCCGTGTTTGGCATAATGCGTTACCGAATAAACTTTTATTAGACGCCTTATTATAACTTCTTCCTTCATACATATAAAACTGTTATGTCGGCAAAGGATGGTGTCCTCTAATTCCTTTCACGCGTCACAATATCACTTAGTACCGATATAGTTATTTGCAAAATAATGTTCTAATACTGATTTTATGTTTTATCATTACTAATAACACAGTTGTTGTTTTTTAACAATTAACAGTGTTTCTGGAAGATCTGAATAGTTTGGAAATGATAGTAACGACGTGAAATTAACATTTATTTTGTTCCAAGGTGTATTATTGAGTAATTAGAATGTAATTAGTTGGTCTAAAGTCAGTTCAGTTACCTTTAGGTTAAAAATACTCAATGAGTACGTGATCAATATACGTTCACCATACAATCTTTAACCTGTTTTTTGACTAGTTATGCTTTTTATTTATTCTAAATCGCCAGAAGGTTATTGGATTCTCCACATTATCAAAAAGTCTGGACGCAGCAAGTGCGTTATGGAAATGAATTTTCATAAAAATGTTCTTAATAGCAAATAGTCTGTTTAATGCAAGCAAGAATGTACCATACTTTATCAAAATAACTTATTGTTTGAAAATGTACACAAATTTTCCGAAGATAAACTTAAAATGTTTCCGAGACAACTGGTTTCCTAGCCAATAAAAAATTGAGTTATTGACATTTGAAGCATTTAATGAAAATTCGCTACCAAAACGCACTTACTGCGACTAGATTATTTTAATTACAAACGTGCATAATATTTCGATAAAAAATGCAATAATATGAGGGACGTTCGAAAAAAATTGAAGGTATCACAAACGGCTTATGGGCCAGCCTGTGATTGTCAAAGTCATTTTATAAGATGCAGCTCAAGACACCCTATAATTAACGTATACAATTTTTTCTCGTATCTTGTATAATAACAATTATATTTAGCGTCATCCTGTATATATGAAACTAAAGCCGGATATGGATTCTAGGGGGGCTAGTTTCACTCATTTGAATAAATATTTTTAAAAGTCAAAAGTCGCGGTCGCCTCATTAACGACTTTTTTCTACGAAAATTAGCTAAAAATTATAGACCGTTAAACCATAAACTTAACTAAACCGACAGCCAAAGCATCAAAGAAAGGGTCTATTTGAAATGAATTTTCTGGAAACATTTTAGTAAAATGAAGGACAATGACCATTGAAACTGAAACATAAGGGTTTGCAGAGCACTCTGCTTGCGACATTTTCTTTACATAACCCGTAGATGTTTCAGGTTCTTTGCCTAAATGTTGTCAATTTGGACGTTTCAAATCGCAACTTTGACGTTTTGAGGAAAACCACAATTTTTGTCTTTAAATGTCTATAACTTTTTTGTCTTTTAACAGACCTAAGTTTTGGTACATCGTTCACTCTTTATAACACTATAATATCAATACGTGTACCAAATTTGGTTGCCCTTACTTTGTTATTTCCGGATACATGATTTTTTTTGGGAAGGAAACACAAACATTTCCGTGAAAAACTGGGCCGATTTCCGTGGCTAACGAACCTATCCAAGCCATTTGCAAAAGGAAGGTACTCGCCAAATTTGATCAAAATCGCCCCTTATTTTTTGAGTTACCGCTGTGATACATAGATACATACATACATACATAATTAAATATTGAAACTGACCCCGGATAATGTGTTCTAAGGGTGCTAATTAGCGCTCATTTAAAGAAATTTTCGTCTCCTCGCTAGTGAATTTTTAAAGAAAATTTACTAAAAGGTAATAGGGATTTAATGTAAAAGAAATTGGGTGCTACTGGATTTGAAAAGACGGCACGGGACCAAAGTGTGTGTTTAAAAAAATATATTGTTACAAAGCACTTCAATAGACGTAGGTGCGGTGTTGCCACACCTCCAGAATTTCCCCAACATCTGGGAATTTTTGCACAATCTGGCAACACCGCCTCCCCACCCCCCTGGGGGTGCCTGGGGTGACCCCCCTCAGGCGAAGTCTCAACCCTCTAGGACCAGAAATAACGAAGTTACCAACTTGTACCCCGTCGGAACGGATAACTGAGGTCTGCACATTCCGAACACCCTGTATATACACACTGTATACGCAGAGAACCCTTACACCCTGTATACGCAGAGAGATCTTATAGTTCGAGAAACACCTCTTGTGTAACATAGGAGTGGTGACCACATTTGGATCATCCTGTATATACATCCCCCTGTATACACACGGGACCGATCTGTATTCACAGAACCTTCTAGTAAAAGAAGGTCCTGGAACGTTCTGGAATGGAACGCTCTAGAAAGGAGGGGAAGGTACGGCGAGTATATAAAAGCGAAAGCAAGCCAGCCCGAGTTAGTTCAGTTCAGTTAGAGAATGTTGAAGGAACTCGAAGAAGCAGTAACTAGTGTGAAGTGTTATAGAGTAGCGACTGTAGTTTCAGTGTATTAGTGACTTTTGTACAAATTAGTGATTGTAAGGCCAGATAAACTAAGTGTTTTGTGGGAGAGATATTCTAGAACTTTTATTGTATCCATATTTAGAGAGTAAATAAAGTTGTTTTGTTAAAATTTAAAGTCTCACTTATCCAGAACCCGGAGAAAACGTAACAATTTGGTGTCAGAAGTGGGATAAGTGAGTGAAGAAGTGAACAAGCAAGCTAGCTGTAAATGGTAAACACCAGATCGACTGACTACGACAAGATGGCTGAAATCAAAGAGTTGATGGACTTACTGAAAAAGCAACGCGAAGAAGACGAACAACGACGACAAGAAGAAGAAAGAAGACGGCGCGAAGAAGACGAACGACGGCGGCAAGAAGATAAAGAAGACCTCAAGAGGCAACGCGAAGAAGACGAACAGCGGCGACAAGAAGATAAAGAAGACCTCAAGAGGCAGCGCGAAGAAGACGAACAACGGCGCCAAGAAGATGAAAGAAGACGGCGCGAAGAAGACGAGAGAAGGCGACAAGAAGATAAAGAAGACCTCCGAAGTATGTTCCACAATATGAGAATCGATGTAAAAGAAGAAATTGAACAGATCAACGAACAAATAGAAAATGTGGACAAGAAAGTAGAAAATGTGGACAAGAAAGTAGAAAATATGGACAATAAAATAGGAGTGGTGAACAGTAAGGTGGAAAATGCAACAGAGGATTGGAACAAACGATGGGAAGAAGTTGAAGGGTTGAAAGAACAAATGAAGATGATGATAAAAGGCACAGAAGTCAGACATAGAGAACTGACAGAACAGGTGATGGGCCAAACTGATAGAACTCAACCAAGAGGAGTTACTGGAATGTCCCCAGTTCAAAATCGGCCGGAAGAAGATATGCCAATCGTGCAGCAGCCTCATGGAACCTTGAAGCCGCCGACTTTTGACGGAGAAATATCGTGGCCCATGTACAGGAGGCAGTTTGAGGCGGCAGCTCTCAGCAATGGGTGGAGCGAACAACAGGCAGCAACTGCTCTAATTCTCTCGCTTCGAGGTAAAGCCCTAGAAATCCTCCAGAACATCCCGGAGTCGAAACAGCAAAACTACTTAACAGTGATACAGGCCCTAGATTTGAGATATGGTAACAAGTACATGAGCCAGGTCTACCAGACACAACTAAAGTCAAGGGTCCAGAAGCCAAATGAGACGCTGCAAGAATTTAGTGCCGAAGTGGAGAAACTTGTGCGACTGGCATATCCCCAAGCCCCAGAAGAATTTGTCAACCAGATAACCGTCCAGACCTTCATCGATGGGGTATTTGATAATGAAATGCAACAAGCTTTAAGGCTCGGAAGGTTCAAAACACTTACGGACTGCGTAATTTATGGCTTGGAATTTGAAGCAGCGAAGAATGCATCTCAACCTCGCCGCAACAGGCTGCGCGAAGTGAAGGAGATAGAGGACTTTGCAGACACGACAGCGGAACTAAGGCAAGAAATGAAAATGATAAAAGAAGCCATAAGCAAGCTCACTGTACCGGTTGGGGCACGTAGGACGAAAGCAGATTGGTCAGACATAGAATGTTACAAGTGTGGTAGGAAAGGGCACATAAGTAGACAGTGCTCACAAACCCAACAGGTGGCTCGCAGAAGACAAGAATACACCAACAGTGAGCGGCGTCAGGGAAACGACCTGACGCCAGTGTAAGGGGGCGGCAGCTGGCGTGCGAGTCCCAAGGCCCCAAAGTAAAGGTCTCCACTATCCGACGCTACCACGAGAGCCTCGTTATACCTGGCAGCATAGACGGAAGACAATGCAGTTTCACCATCGATACTGGTGCCACTAGATCCGTTGTACGTCCAGACATGTTGCCAAACAAGTCAGCACTCACTACCAACAAACAGCCTGTGTTGGAGACGGCAAAAGGAGATAGAATACCCGTGCATGGAGAGGCCACTGTTTACATTAGGCTGGGCAGTACTGAGCTACAGGTAAGGGCTGTCGTCGCAGAAATCGTCGACGAATTTATTCTGGGCCTGGATTTAATGGAAGATTTAGATGTCCTATCAGTAGACTTCCAGAATAAGATCTTGAAAATCGGTAACGAAGAGTTGTATTTATCTCCAACAGCAGGCGAAGCTAATCCCAGGGTGAGACTTATTGTCGACGAGGATACACGGATTGCTGGTAACAGTGAGAAGATTGTCAGACCCAGACTAGAGAAGAAACTTGATTGTATGTCTGCTCTCATAGCGGAGCCCCTAAAAGATAGATGTGATGGTGCCCTCGTCGCACGATGCTTAGTAGACCCGAAGAAGACAATACCCATAAGAGTGGCTAACGTACAAACTAACAGGGTCACATTGAAGAAAGGTGAGGTTATCGCCACTTGCGAACCCATTGACCGAGTGATGTTGTCCAAAAACGTGACACCCACTGCATTAGACAGAAGACTGCCAGTAGAAATAGTAGAGCGGTTCAAGAATTCATGGGGCCAATTGAACAATATGGAGATGGAGATGGCCCTGAAGTTCGTATTGGAGGAGGCTGATATCTTCGCTCAAGATAAAATCACAGGTCGTACGAGTCTAGTGCAACACAGAATTAATACTGGCGACGCAAGACCAATTAGACAGCCGCCGAGAAGACTGCCTTTTGCCAAGCAATCAGAAATCAAGGCGATGGTTAACGAAATGCTGGAAGATGGTGTGATCGAGGAGTCTAATAGTCCTTGGTCGTCCCCAGTAGTTTTGGTCACCAAGAAAGACGGCACTATGAGATTTTGCGTGGACTATAGGAAGCTGAATGATGTCACCAAGAAAGACAGTTATCCCCTGCCCCGGATCGACGACACTTTGAACACTTTGGCCGGATCAAAGTGGTTCTCTACATTAGACCTGAAAAGTGGCTACTGGCAGGTAGAACTCCATAAAGACGATAAGGAGAAGACTGCTTTTTCAACCGGGAATGGGTTGTACCAATTCAAGGTCATGCCATTCGGCTTATGTAATGCTCCTGCCACCTTCGAGCGACTAATGGAGTTAGTGCTGAGAGGACTGACATGGGAAACATGCCTGGTGTATCTCGATGATGTCATGGTGATTGGAAGGACTTTCGATGAACACCTGTCGAATCTGAAGCAAGTTTTCTCCAGGCTGAGAGGTGCCAATCTGCAACTTAATCCCAAGAAATGCGCCCTCTTCCAGAAGAAAGTGAGTTTTCTCGGACATGTCGTTTCTGAGAAAGGGATAGAAACTGATCCAGAGAAAATAAAGGCAGTAAGAGACTGGCCTGTGCCGAGGAACAAACATGAGGTCAGAAGTTTTCTGGGACTTTGCAGCTACTACCGACGCTTTGTGAAGTACTTCAGCAGCATTGCGAAACCTCTGCATAGCCTGACTGAAAATAAGGTCGAGTTCATCTGGTCACCAGATTGCCAAGAGTCTTTTAGAGAACTCAAACATCGTCTTCTCACTGCTCCTATACTGGCTTATCCTCGGGACGAAGGACTGTTCATACTGGACACCGATGCTTCCCAGTATGGCATTGGGGCAGTACTCTCGCAGCTCCAAGCCGGAGAAGAAGTTGTGATAGGCTACTTCAGCAAAACGTTCGGAAAAGCAGAAAGGAATTACTGTGTAACCCGGAAAGAACTGCTGGCAGTTGTAAGATCCATCGAACATTTCCACAGCTTCCTGTATGGAAGAACATTCCGCGTGAGGTCGGATCACTCTGCTCTGCAATGGCTTCTGAACTTTAGAAATCCCGAAGGACAGATAGCCCGATGGATAGAGAAGCTGCAGAGCTACGACTTCCGGATTGAACATCGAAAAGGAAGAAGTCACGCCAATGCAGACAGCCTGTCAAGAAGACCATGTTCAGTGCATGAATGTAAATTTTGCGAGCGACAAGAGAACAAAGAGATCGACAAAGTAACTCATCAGATCAAACAACTGGTGGCAGGACAGGAGAATAACACCGATCTAGACGTAAATCTTGAATACATCAGAGACGCACAGAAGACAGATCCAGACTTGAAAAATATTAGAGAATGGCTACAAAAGGGGAAAAGACCTGAGTGGCACGATGTGTCCCGGTTTGGGGCGGAGGTTAAAGGCTACTGGCTACAATGGGACTCATTGTGTCTAAAGAATGACATGATCACTCGAAAATGGGAAACTGCCGATGGTAGAGACTGTATATACCAGACCGTTGTGCCAAGTGAGTGCATAGACAGTGTTCTTCAAGAGTTACACAATAGTAGAAGTGGAGGCCACTTTGGGGTCAACAGGACTCTTGCCAGAGTGAGAGACCGCTTCTATTGGATAAACTGCCGAAGAAGCGTGGAAGAATGGTGCAAAAGGTGTGACCAATGTGCTTCAAAGAAAGGACCAAAGACCCGATCCAGAGGAAAAATGATGCAGTACATCTCAGGTACACCGTGGGAGAGAGTTGCCGTAGACATCGCAGGACCTTTTCCCATCACAGAGTCTGGGAACAGATACATAATGGTGGCGATGGACTACTTCTCGAAATGGCCTGAAGTTACGCCGATCCCCAACCAAGAGGCAACGACCGTGGCAGAAGCCCTGATGGAAAATGTCATATCACGGCATGGCGTACCCTTGGAGATTCATACCGACCAGGGCCGGAATTTCCAATCAGAGGTCTGGAAGAGCCTAATGGACTTGCTAGGCATAAAGAAAACGAGAACAACGCCACTCCACCCTCAATCAGACGGCATGGTAGAACGGCATAACAGGACCATCAATCAGTATCTTGCTATGTTTGTTGACGAGAATCAGAGAACCTGGGACAAGCTGATACCTCTGTTCCTCCTAGCTTATAGAAGCTCTCAGCATGAATCTACCGGCTACACTCCATCCATGATGTTGACCGGCAGAGAGATGCGGCTACCAATCGACATAACGAGACCACCACCGAACGAGGACATAGCGGACCTAGCTACGTTACCTGAGTATGTCGCCGACCTAGAAGGAAAACTGCGCACTATACACAGATATGTCAGAGATAGGCTCCTCTTAAGCAGTGACCGGATGAAGATGCGCTTGGATCGCAGAGCAACACCCCATACATTCAAGGAAGGTGATGCAGTGTGGCTATACCAACCAACAAGGAGAAAGGGCATCAGTCCCAAACTTCAGAAACCATGGGAAGGGCCATACTTGGTGACTAAGAAAATTAACGACCTAGTCTACAGAATCCAGCTGTCTCCAAGAACTAAACCCAAAGTTGTTCACATAGAGAGGTTGAGTCCCTATCGGGGCAACGAACCCCCAAGTTGGCGGCCGGTAAATACTGTTCGGGACGAACAGTCTTAAGGAGGGGGGCAGTGTTACAAAGCACTTCAATAGACGTAGGTGCGGTGTTGCCACACCTCCAGAATTTCCCCAACATCTGGGAATTTTTGCACAATCTGGCAACACCGCCTCCCCACCCCCTGGGGGTGCCTGGGGTGACCCCCCTCAGGCGAAGTCTCAACCCTCTAGGACCAGAAATAACGAAGTTACCAACTTGTACCCCGTCGGAACGGATAACTGAGGTCTGCACATTCCGAACACCCTGTATATACACCCTGTATACGCAGAGAACCCTTACACCCTGTATACGCAGAGAGATCTTATAGTTCGAGAAACACCTCTTGTGTAACATAGGAGTGGTGACCACATTTGGATCATCCTGTATATACATCCCCCTGTATACACACGGGACCGATCTGTATTCACAGAACCTTCTAGTAAAAGAAGGTCCTGGAACGTTCTGGAATGGAACGCTCTAGAAAGGAGGGGAAGGTACGGCGAGTATATAAAAGCGAAAGCAAGCCAGCCCGAGTTAGTTCAGTTCAGTTAGAGAATGTTGAAGGAACTCGAAGAAGCAGTAACTAGTGTGAAGTGTTATAGAGTAGCGACTGTAGTTTCAGTGTATTAGTGACTTGTACAAATTAGTGATTGTAAGGCCAGATAAACTAAGTGTTTTGTGGGAGAGATATTCTAGAACTTTTATTGTATCCATATTTAGAGAGTAAATAAAGTTGTTTTGTTAAAATTTAAAGTCTCACTTATCCAGAACCCGGAGAAAACGTAACAATATATTAAATATTACAGACACAGGTTAATTCTTCTTGTCGCAAAAAGCCAAGATTTACGAGAAAAAGTACATTGAAAATTTAATGTTTCTCTTCTGAAAATGTCAGTGACAATTTTAAACGTAAAAATTGATGATTTTCAAAACGAAGATTCTGGATTTGATGCTGTCTATGAGTGGAAAATAGTGCATGAAATATATTTAACAAGCTCCTAGATTTGTTAAACAGTTATTTATTCCAATAATTTTTCTAGCGAATTTTTGTAGAAACAATAATTAGTGAGGAGATAAGGACTTTGAAGACATTCAATTTAATTTTAATAGGAGATCAGTTTGGTTATTGTTGCCGTAACTTGGTGAAAACATTCGCTACTTAATACAGACGTTTAGACTTTTTCTGTGGCTACACAGATGCTTGATTTCTTCCTTGCAACCTATTTCGCTTTTTACGGCATCGTAAGGCTAGAAAATGTTCTGTGGAAAGCCACGGAAAAAGTCTCTACGTATTTAGATCAGATTATATAACTTTTAATTTATTTTATTGGCAAATTTTTATGTACAAAATGTTCTTGTAATAGTGAATTTATTTACAAAACTTCTTTTGTTAATTTTCTTAAAGAAACATTTTTTAAAATTTTTGTATGGAAAAGTATTCAGCAAAGTTTTGATAAAACAATTTTTGTAGCGAAATTCTTAAAAGAAATGTAATAAATTTTTGTTCAAAAACTGTTTTTCAGTAAATTTTTGTAGACAGATAACATAAACTCGGGTCACCTAAAGAAAACCTTATTTGAGGTCATTTTGTGCTTTTGTCAGCTTTTTTTGCTTATATATATATATATATATATATATATATATATATATATATATATATATATATATATATATATATATATATATATATATATATATATATATATATATACATATATATATATATATATATATATATATATATATATATATATATATATATATATATATATATACAGGGTGGCGCATTGAAAACGAAACAGGCCGATTTGCGTCTAGATAAAAAAAATTTTAAGAAACGCTGAAACACGTCAATTTTAATATTAAGGGGGACATGTTTGGACATAAAACTCAACTTTGTCACATCAACCCATTAAGGGTGGTGATAACAACCCTCATATTTTAAATAGGGAACATGGGTCGAGTGTTACATCATTTGAAAGCTCTTTCTTTTATGAATTCAGCATCAAATTATTTCGAAGTTTTATCAGCTCGTTTAAAAATTATTCACAGTTGGAGTTTCAAGAACGTATTTCATTCATTGTGATAAGAAATGCACTAATTAGTCAATTTTTCGTTTAAAAAAAAACTAAAAAACAAAACCAAACGTTCAAATGTTTATTCAGTTAAGTATGTGTTCAAATTGTTGAACACCAGCTTCCATACAAAAGTACAAATTTTGTTCAAAACGAGCTCTGACATTCTGGAGCATTTGTGGAGTTATTAGACGGCATTCTTCAACAATGCGTCGTCGTAATTCTTCCAGAGACTCCCGTTCTGTTGAGTAAATTCTACTCTTTAAATGGCCCCATAGAAATAAGTCTAAAGGAGTTAAATCCGGTGATCTAGGGGGCACTCAATAGCACCTCTACGCCCAATCCATTGCTCTGGAAACTCTCTGTTCAAAAACTCCCTAACACGTTGTGAACAACACGGAGGAGCTCCATCTTGTTGAAACACTAATTGATTTTCTTGATAGCGATCATCATTTTCAACAAGGTCAATTAGTATAGGGTAAACGATATCTTCTAGTAACTCCAAATACGTTTCGCCACTCAAATTGCCATCAAGAAAAATTGGTCCGATTAAGCGGTCTCCAAAAATGCCAGTTCAGACATTCAATTTCTGTGGAGTTTGAGTGTGGACTTCGTGAAAATTTCTTGGATTATTATCTGGCCAATAACGACAATTATGACGATTGACTCGTCTTGAAAACAGATATTAAACAGAAAGTTTCCGTTATCAGCTATTCGTGCAGTCATAACTTCACAAAACTCCAGCCGCCGATCAAAAGCATCTTCATTTAATTGTTGTACAAGATGAGTTTTATACGGGTGAAATTTATGATGCTTCAATATTCGCTGAATAGTTCTTCTTTTGATGTTTTGAACAGTGGCCAATTTTCTCGTGCTCAAAGTTGGGCCTGCAGCAATTTGTCCTAAAACTTCAATCTCAGTAGTCTCATTTCTAATCGGAAATTCACGTTCAGGATCCCGTTTTTTGTTGGCTACTGAACCACTTTGTCGAAACTTTGCAACTAACTCCAAAATGTATTTTCTGTTAACATGTCTGTTCGGATGTCGTTCATTAAACAAATTTGGGGTACGGTTGGCACAGTCATCGTTTTTGAAAAAAAGAGTAAGTATTTCAACTTTTTCTTCTACAGAATACACCATTGTGAAATTAATTTTCGGTAGTACTATCAAGCATAAGTATAATAAACCGCATTTCTCTCATTCCGATAAGAAATGTTCTGATAGTCAATTTTTTGTTTACAAACCAAGAAAACATTGACTATCAGCACATTTCTTATCGGAATGAGTGAAATGCGTTTTTGCATCTTCAACTGTGAATAATTTTTAAACGAGTTGATAAAAATTAGTGTGCTGAATTCAGAAAAGAAAAAAGCTTTCAAATGATATAACACTCGACCCATGTTCCCTATTGAAAACATAAGGGTTGTTATCACCAACCTTAGGAGTTGATGTGAGTTGAGTTTTATGTCAAAACATGTCCCCCTCAATATTGAAATTGACCTGTTTCAGCGTTTCTTAAAAAAAATTCTCTGGATGGAAATCGGTCTGTTTCGTTTTCAATGCGCCAGCCTATATAATTTTCGTTAAAAAATGGGTATGATAATTGGCTACCATACTGCACTTACCACGCTCAGACTATTAATTTTTCAAATCCGCACACCTTTATGGCCCACCTGTATAACAAAAGTATTGTATTTTCATACACTATCAGGTAATTTTTCAACAATGTGGAATCGTCTCTGTCAAATGACTAACTTTTAGGCAGACTTTGGTCTTTAGACATCTTCGGAGAAAAAAAAAACAATTACCAAAGCAGTTAAATTAATTTATACATTTTTTAACATGCAAAATCTGACAACGCTGGCTAAACGCTTAAATTTCAACTTAGCATTACTCTCACTATTATCCTCTCATAATCAAGACACGACAGACGTGCCTGAGTGTATAACTCGGCGGATCAAAAGAGGTGTCAACTCATGTTCGAACAATAAGCGCAATGATTTGGCGTTTCACTCTCACAATACAACCAAGCCATGGGCACCACAGACATATTCAACATCTTTACGCCAAACCCACCATATTTATGGCTGATTGTTCCCCAACCTACGGCCTTTCAACGTAAACAAGTGTCTTACCCGTGTGTAATTATTATTGACTGTCTTATTATATTGAACACCTACCAGAGATACACTACCACTGGAATATCAAGACATATACATGTTGTGTAGGGATTTTTTTATAAAGGCAGACCAAAAGTGAACATGGATACCCACATATATTCAAGCTTTCAAAAGGTATATAGGGTAGCGCATTGAAGACGAAACAGACCGATTTGCGTCCAGAGATTTTTTTTTAAGAAACGCTGAAACCAATTTTAATATTGAGGCGGACTTGTTTTGACATAAAACTCAACTTCATCACATTAACCCCTTAAGGGTGGTGATAACAACCCTTATATTTTAAATAGGGAACATGGGTCGAGTGTTATATCATTTGAAAGCTCTTTCTTTTCTGAATTCAGCACACTAATTTTTTTGGAAGTTTTATCAACTCGTTTAAAAATTATTCACAGTTGGAGTTGCAAGAACGTATTTCATTCATTGTGATAAAAAATGCACTAATTAGTCAATTTTTCGTTAAAGAAAAAACTAAAAAACAAAACCAAACGTTCAAAAATGTTGATTCAGTTAAGTAAGTGTTCAAATTGTTGACCACCAGCTTCCATACAAAAGTACAAATTTTGTTCAAAACGAGCTCTGACATTCTCGAGTATTTGTGGAGTTATTAGACGGCATTCTTCAACAATGCCTCGTCGTAATTCTACCAGACACTCCGGTTCTGTTGCAAAAATTCTACTCTTTAAATGGCCCCATAGAAAGAAGTCTAAAGGAGTTAAATCCGGTGATCTAGGGGGCCACTCAATAGCACCTCTACGCCCAATCCATTGCTCTGGAAACTCTCTGTTCAAAAACTCCCTAACAGGTGAAAAATGCGGAGGAGCTCCATCTTGTTGAAACACTAATTGATTTTCTTGATAGCGTTCATCATTTTCAACAATGTCAATTAGTAGAGGGTAAACGATATCTTCTAGTAACTCGAAATACGTTTCGCCACTCAAATTGCCATCAAGAAAAATTGGTCCGATTAAACGGTCTCCAAAAATGCCAGTCCAGACATTCAATTTCTGTGGAGTTTGAGTGTAGACTTCGTGAAAATTTCTTAGATTATTATCTGCCCAATAACGACAATTATAACGATTGACTGTAGAGTTTAATAAAAACGTACACTCGTCTGAGAAACAGATATTGAACAGAAAGTTCCCGTTATCAGCTATTCGTGCAGTCATAACTTCACAAAACTCCAGCCGCCGATCAAAAGCATCTTCATTTAATTGTTGTACAAGATGAGTTTTATACGGGTGAAATTTATGATGCTTCAATCTTCGCTGAATAGTTCTTCTTTTGATGTTTGAAACAGTGGCCAATTTTCTCGTGCTCAAAGTTGGGTCTGCAGCAATTTGTCCTAAAACTTCAATCTCAGTAGTATCATTTCTAACCGAAAATTCACGTTCAGGATCCCTAACTCCAAAATGTATTTTCTGTTAACATGTCTGTTAGGATGTCGTTCATTAAAAAAATTTGCGGTACGGTTGGCACAGTCATCGTTTTTGAAAAAAAAAGAGTAATTATTTCAACCCTTTCTTCTACAGAATACACCTCTGTGAAATTAATTTTCGGTAGTACTATCAAGTATCAACCCGACCGATAAACTGAAATAATAAACCGCATTTCTCTCATTCCGATAAGAAATGTTCTGATAGTCAACTTTTTACAAACAACAAAACATTGACTATCAGCACATTTCTTATCGGAATGAGTGAAATGCGTTTTTGCATCTTCAACTGTTAATAATTTTTAAAAGAGTTGATAAAACTTCCAAAAAAATTTGTGTGCTGAATTCAAAAAAGAAAGAGCTTTCAAGCGATGTAACGCTCGACCCATGTTCCCTATTTAAACAATAAAGGTTGTTATCACCACCCTTAAAGGGTTGATGTGACAAAGTTGAGTTTTATGTCCAAACATGTCCCCCTCAATATTAAAATTGACGTGTTTCAGCGTTTCTTAAAAAAATTGTTCTCTTGACGCAAATCGGTCTGTTTCGTTTTCAATGCACTACCCTATATATAGAGAGAACTACAGTTTAATGAAACAATGAAATTTACTGGCACTAGTAAACCCTCACGTAAAAATACAAAATTGTAAAGTTTGGCTCTAGAAAAAGAGTTCTCATTTTTTTCCATAAGAGCATACTTTAGCGATGGTCGTTTGGTAATTGCTTGATTAATTTCTAGCTAATTTTATTGTACCAAATTTATGCAGGGAGCAAATTAAATCGTAACACAGTAAACTTAACAATTCATTCAACAGAAAACACGTTCGCCTAAAGCAACAAAAACAACATTATTAGTGAATTTTTATTTTAAAAAAGTTCACTAAGTAAAGAAAGAGCGTTCACTAATAAAGAGGTATCGATGGTGAACCCATATCCGGGGTAAGTTTCGATTTTTATATGTTTATATATATATATATATATATATATATATATATATATATATATATATATATATATATATATATATATATATATATATATATCCAACCGATAGCTCAAAAAGTAATTAACCGATTTTGATGAAACTCCGCAAGTGCCTTTCTTTTATTAATAGCTTGGATGAGTTCGTTGGCCAGGAAAATCGGACAATGTTTTCCTGGAAAATTTTGAGTTTTCTTTTAAAAAAAATTTTTTCTTCCAATAGTACAAAGCTATTTCGATGAAATTTGGTGTGCATATTGCCTTGGGAAATACCTAACTATGTACCAAAATTCAGCTTTCTAGGTTTACAGAGAATCGAGTTATTCAAATTTGAAACATTTATATTTAATATTACCGCTTTTTATTGACAATTGTAACACTGGTTTATAGGTATATAAAATCTAGTATGTCTGAGCCGTTACCTAGCAACGGAACATTTCATATCATTGCGCAGGTCAGTTACACGCTGTAACTCACGTTTATCGTATATCGTATATTATTAGATCGTTTTCAATTTCAGTTGACAAATTATTTGTGTTATTTGGGAATTTTAATATACAAGTGCAAATTGTTCCTTTACGATTTTATTAATGTTAGTGGGTGGACTAAACAGTGTTTGTGATGTTTGTCCACAGATATAAAAGATCGAAGTTTTACAAAAAGAGCTGATATGCAACAGGTTAGTTATTTTCTCTTTGATGCTTTGGCGGTAGTTTTAGTTAAGTTTATAGTTTAACGGTCTATAATTTTTAGCTAATTTTCGTAAAAAAAAATCGTCAATGAGGCGACTTTAGAATTTTAAGATTTCTTCAAATGAGCGCAAACTAGGCCCCCTATCCATATCCGGGTTTACGTTCAGTTTTTATCTGTTTACATATATACAAGGTGACGCATTTCTACGGTAAAGCTCAATATAATTATTATTATACAAGAGACGAGAAAAAATTGTATAAGTTAATTATAGGGTGTCTTGAGCTGCATCTTATAAAATTATTTTGACTGGCCCATAAGTCGTTGGTGATCCCTACATTTTTTTTCGAACACCATTATTTTATTGCATTTTTTATCGAAATATGTTTGTAAGAAAAAAATCGAGATGCAGTAAGTGCGTTTTGGTAGCCAATTTTCAATAAATGCTTCAAATTTTAATAACTCAATTTGCTATTAACCTAAGGTTTGTTGGCTAGGAAACCAACATTTAAAGTTTATTGTCGGAAAATTTTTGTACATTTTCAAACAATAAGTTATTTTGATAAAATATGGCACATTTTTTCTACTATAAAGGTTATACCGGTAACCAAATTTATGACTGCTTGCATGAAAAAGACATATTTGCTATTCAAAGCATTTTTATAAAAATTCACTTCCATAACGCACTTGCTGCGTCCAGACTTTTTAATAATGTAAAAGGAAGAATAAATCACAGCAAGGCTACTTGGTAGACTTATAAATTAGAAGTAGCCGTGCAAAACACTGAGACTTTGAAACACTCGATGAATGCATGATGCTAACTAAACTACGGTATTAGGTCACTTTTTATTTTCGCAAAAAGGTAGGGACAATACCAACGTATCCACAGGTAATTCTACGAAGAATTTAAATCCTTAACTGTACGTTACGTTAGGAATCGGTATTTTTTTATTAGTGAATTTTTATTTTAAAAAATTCACTAATAGAGAGGTATTGTTTTTACTATATAGGTTATACTGGCAACCAAATTTGAGGCCTGCCTTCTTAAAAAAACACACACATATTTGCTATTAAAAACATTTAAATGAAAATTCACTACCATAAAGCATTTGCTGCATCCAGAGTTTTTGATATACAGTTAGCCCTCGACAAACGAACGGTTCGGACTGTTTTTGGGTAAAATCGATTTAGCGGGCAGGGGGTAAATGGGGGGTGATTTGGTAAAAATTCACATTTTTTCGTTAAAACTCGAGAAATATAACGTTTTAGGGTTTATTTATTAGCAAACTTCTAATTTCATCAAACAACTGGTATTCTGTGCTGAAATTAAATCAAGTGTTGAACTTGTGGGGGTGGAATATTGTTTACAAAAATTTCGAATTTTTTTTTGGTGCTAAAACGGCGTAAAAAGTCCCAAAACATATAGAAAACTTGATTCTGGAATCAAAATCTTTTGGTCTGTCGGTATATACGTCTGCCTGTTAATAGGCGCAATAACTTTCGAACGCATTAAGATATGATCTTCTAATTTAGTATCGAGTTAGCACCTGACAAAGGAACGCCACGGATTCTTTTTGGGTAAGATCGCTTCAGGGGGTAGTGGATAAATAAGGACTGATTTGGTGAAAGTTTAAATTTTTTCAATAAAACTCAAGTAACATAGTGTTTCAAAAGTCTATGGGTACAGAAATATAAATATTTTCTATGTGGTCAAGTCATCGGCAGTAAATTCATTTCATGAGAATGTCTTTCTGTAGAGAATAAATTATCACAGCTATGTGGAAGTTATGGTTCAATTTGCAGCACTATTTTTATATTGCTATCTGCATTTAGTTTTACACACACACACACACACACACACACACACACACACATATATATATATATATATATATATATATATATATATATATATATATATATATATATATATATATATATATATATATATATATACATATATATATATATATATATATATATATATATATATATATATATATATATATATACTATATACACTTGTATTTTATGTGCTTGTACTTAAATGTGCATTATTATCTGCTATAGTTTATAGTTTAAAGGTTTTGTGACAACATTTTATCATTTAAAATTTAGATTTTAATCGTTTATCAGTGGATTTTTATTTGGATAGATAGTTGTTACTAATGTAAATTTCTTTTTGGATGTACTCATTGTTACCTATGTGATATTTTAGTGTTTTTTTTTACTGTGACTTGTAGTAGACTTAGATGGACATGCCCCTGTCATTTGGGTCATCTTGGCTTGTTTCATTTGTAATAGATACATTGTTGACAAAAGTGTATCTAATTTTATGAGCCTGACTAACCTTATGGTGATTAGCATGATGCCAGTGTTTACCTGCCGCCACAATACAGTTTTTCTAAAATATTTCACTAAAAAAGGCATATGTACCTAACAAAATATAATAATGTATAGTCAAAATTTCAAAAGGTGCAACATTTTATGACATAATAACCAACATAATAATCAAAGACAGCAGATCATTTGCAAAACACGTTGATCCACAAACTAAACCTTACACAAATGATTTATAACTGTAACTCTTATATAAAATCTACTTAAAAATACAGTGCGTGACAGATAATGTTATGCAAATTTTATTTTTGCATAATTGATTTTTTACGTGACTACAACAATTTCCAACCACACAATTTATTCTTCTTATTTATTACGTACAGACGCCCAAAGAGCAACATGTTTTAAATGACCACGTATTAGACTTGTAAGAATGTTCCACAATAGAGCTACTGGAGCTAAAGTCCGACATATAAAATGAGAACTAAGAGCAAGCAAAAGCTCCTTTCGACTATTCTGTTCAAATACAAATCCATGGCCCACTGTGAACAAACGGGAGACCTGTCCGGATTTACCAACAAAAGGTATCGATCATGAGTTTGTTGAAATCCAAAAGATTTAGGCAATACATCAATGTTAATGTTGCGTCTTTTCAAAGCTGTGTTTTCTGAAAAAGGGAAGAACGGATCGTAGAATACGTTCGATATAGTATTTTTACTTTTGGTTCTCTACACAATTCTTGAAAGCCAGGACGAATGCTTTAACGACGCCGTTAAAATGTTTGTTATTTCGGATGTTCCGGTTTCAAATCCTTAAATAAATCCCACAAATTGCAGAGCTATCCATAAAGTGTGTTGTATATTTATTCTACACATTTAATACCGTGTGTAATCTCATATTATGTTTATTTCTTTTGTGTTTACATTTAAATGAAATATACACAAAGGTAGGTACACCTCAATAAAAGTCGCTGCCGAAATAACTTTATTACGAGAAATTATTGGCGAAACTAGGGCACAATATTTTAGTTTCAAATGAACGTCATGGCGCAGCAAGTGTGTTATGGTAGTCGAGTTTCATAAAAAGCTATTTACTCTATACGCTGAGCACCAATTCCACAGGTACTTAAAATTTCGTACATAATATGGGTTGGTTTCTCTAAATGCAATTTATCTACTAAATTTCATTAAAAGAACTTGGATATATACAGTGTGTCCACGAATAGAGTTCACATGGGGTGTAAATACCAACAACAAAAATTCCCGTCGATATTTGAGCTTATAGAGGTATCAGTCCTGCTTGGTCTTAAACTATGATATTGAAACAATTAAACCAATCAATTAACACACAAAATTAGATGGAGCTATCTAAAGGTGGCGACAGTAAAGTTTCCCTGTTTCTAAAAATAACAAAAACATCTAATTAGAAAAGTTGTTTTGGATGAAAAGTTATGGCAGATTGGTTGCTGTTCGAACAAATCGGATGACTTAGTATAATAACGAATGAACAAATAATATAAAGGCTATTTAAATGTGCTGCCACCAAGTATTATACATCGTTCAACCCGCTTGGTAAATGCTGTGTGGGCGTTTTGGATTTCCTGATTTGGAATGGCTTCTGCTGCATCTCTTATTCTTTGTTTTAAGTGATTTAAATCGTTATTCAACGGAGCCACGTAAACTTTCTACTTAAGATAGTTCCACAAGTAAAAGTCCACGACAGTTAGACCAGGGCTTCTAGGACGCCAAGGGATTGGACTATTTAGCCCAATCAACCGCCCAGGAGGTGACCATCTAACCATTCTGGATCGATTCTCGTTGAATGCGCTGGGTGACCGTCTTGTGGGAAATAAACAGCCCGTCTACCGTTCAGGGGCCAAATTATGCAAATGGCCTCCGAGAAAAATGAGCAGTATTTCCAAGTAGCTGTTGGTTCGTATTTCGTTAAAAAAATAAGGTCCGATAATGCCATTGTAAAAGATACCACACCACATATTTACTTGTTCATAACATTGTTTTCTGCGGGGAATGTAAAAGTGTGGATTCTCCGTGGACCAGTACTGTAAATTTTGTGAACAGACAATTCCATTAGTAGTAAAAATGCATTCGTCAGAGAAAATTATATTTTTACAAAAACTTTGTTTTGAAAATCTTGATCACCGCACCACAAACAAAAATGTAATTGCCTTCCCTAATAATTTTTTTATAACGTGTGTATAAATTTAGCTTTACATCGTTTCAACTTATTAAAATCGTAGATGACATGAAAATAAGATTTACTAGTATCACCAATTATTTCTAATGCTCTTTTAACGAATTTTTCGTAGAACGAACAGTTCACCAATGGGGAGATCTGTGTCTATATATATATATATATATATATATATATATATATATATATATATATATATATATATATATATATATATATATATATATATATATATATATATATATATATATATATATATATATATATATATATATATATATATATATATATATATATATACTCCAATATATATATATATATATATATATATACTCCAATATATATATATATATATATATATATATATATATATATATATATATATATATATATATATATATAGTGTAATTAAAAAAATAATGGGCCGATTTAGATCAAATTTGCAGTACCCTCTTTTGCAAGAGGCTTGGATAAGTTTGTTAGGAACATCGGATCATTTTTTCGGGGCAAATTTTGGATTTTCTTTCGGTAAATTTTTGTAACTTCAAAAATAACAAAGCTATGGGAACCAAATTTGGTACTCACGTTAACACTATCAAGCTTACTCCGCACACCAAAATTCAGATCTTTAAGTTAAAAGGAAAAGAAGTTATAAGTATTTAAAGATACAAATTTTGGGTGCCACTGATGACCAGAGAAACGCACAAAACCAAAATATTTTGTGTGAATAACAAAATCTATTGTATATTACAGACAAAGATTAAGTTTCCTTGACGCAAAAAGGCCGAGAAATAGCAAGAAATTTACTTTGAAAATTTTATAGTTCCCCTTCTTAAAATGTAAAGTCGCGATTTGAAACCTCAAAATTTGCAATTTTTAGACGAACAACCTGAAATGAATACGGGTTTTTGTAGAAGAAATGTTGTAATAAGTCTGTTTTACAAAGCCTTAAGTGGCCTTGAAGGGTCTCTAGGCGATACGTGTCCCCGTGCATTCCAGACTGATTGAAAAAAAACCTTAAAATTAATACAAAAAAAAATTAAAAAAAGGTTAAAAAAATTTAAAAAAAAAAGGAAAAACGACCAATTAGAAGAAAAAAGTAAATAAGATAAAAAGAAAACAAAAATTATATAAAAAAGCAAAACAAACACAAAACAGCAAAACGAATAAATATGTTAAATGGTAAGAATATTGTTGTACTTAGCCTAGTTAATTATATTAAAAAAAACGACATAATGGTTGGAGCCACGATGAAATAATGTATAAAAGAATACAGGAAGTGCATGATCTACCGTTCTACCGGAAAATTAACTCAGACAATGGGTCAATGGAACATTATCGGCAACCAAAATAATCATGAACAACAACAACAAAAACCTTTAATGACAGCTTCAACCATCATTGTCGTTCAGTTTACTAATCTATTTGCAGAAAATTCATTTCAACTAGACCCTCCCTCTGATGCCTTGGCAGTAGTTTCGGTTATAGGGTTTGTGGTTTAATAGTCTTATCATTTTTAGCAAATTTCTGTAGAAAGAATTGGTTATTGGGAAGACCTCGAGTTTTGTATTTTGAAAATATTTCTTCAAATAGCGCGACCTTCGTCCCCTAAAAGAAACATACCAGGTCAATTTCTGTTTTTGCATGTTAACATATGTACAGGATGACGCATTTCTCCGGTAAAACTCAATATATCCATATTATACAAGATAGGGAAAATATTATAAGTTAATTATAGGGTGGTGTGAGCTGCATCTTATAAAATTATTTTGACAGTCACAGGGTGGCCCATAAGTCGTTATTGCATTGTCCATCTAATTATAACGCATCCTTGTAAAAACAATGATATCGTCCACAGTTTTCGAGTTATTTCACATTTTTGGCACACAACAAAAATTGTGATACGGCAGTTTTTACCACTAGAAATCGGAATCCCGTCAAAATGACGCTTTTAGGGAGGTTTTCGTTTATATTATTCGTCAAAAAAAATCGAGATGCCATATACAGGTGCTCTTAAATAGTGATTAGTCAGCTAATTTTTCTTAAATATGGCATATGTTCATGAAACAAATTGTTAGCAAATTTTCAAGTACACATTTTTTTATTTGTACCAAAAAGCTTTCTGTGAATAATTATATCTTGGCTGGTGTAGTTTTTGTGTAAATTGCTTGGGTAGGTTCGTTGGCCAGAAAAGTCAGACCAGGTTCTTTAGTAAAATTTTAAATTTATGTTCGGCAAATTTAGGTACTTTTTCAAACAAAAAGTTAGTTTGATGAAATACGGTGCATTGTCTCTACCACAAAGGTTATACTATCTACAAAATCTGATGTCTTTCTTTAAACATTAATTTAACATTAAAAAGAGTTCTATCCAAATTGGCTACCATAACTCACTTGCTGCGTCCAAACTTTTTGGTACCCAACCACAGCATAAGAAACATATTAAATATAGAGGGAGAGACTATTTCCCTGAAATCACATTTGTGAAGCAAGAAACATAATAAGTATAGACAGAGATACTATTTCCCTGACTTCACATTTGTGAAGCCAGAGAAACAGTTTCTAAGTCTATATTTAGTAGCTTCTTCTAAATGTTTCTTCTAGTAAGTACTGTTTGTCGATATTACAAATAATTTAAGACGTCAATATTTTTAAACTTTACAAAATGAAGCAAAACCGTTTTGAATAATGTAGAGACTCTTTCTCTGGCTTTACAAGAGCTTGTTTTTTTATCTCCAACCGGTTCACCTATTTCGGCATCGGCAGGTCTGACGATAACGTAATGCAAAATCGGTTGCAGAGAAGAAAACAAGGACTTCTGGAGCTAAAGAAGAAATTTCTTTATCTGTATTTACTATGGAACGGTTTCACCAAATAAGGACAATAACAATGGTAAGGCTTTACGCGTTTCTCTTTACATCGAATAACTAAATACTCTGTTGTTTAATACAGCAATTCTAAAATCTAAAAATTAACGTCATTATACCTTCTACTATTCTAAAAATAACTGACGTCGCTTCTCTCCACCACCACAGCTATATGTACGACGAAAAATTCACAATGTTCTTTTTTTATAGCATTTCATTTAATTTATCACATCTAGTGTGCACAACAAGCAGAATGCTGCCATAGGATTAATATTATAGTTCCTTCCAGGTATGAAACATAAGTACAATTTGGAGAACCCAATTCATCACAATACAGTTTTAGATCTGACAATCGCCTCGCCAACACAGTTAGCGTCATCAGAGGGATGAATAAACTCTGATGGCGCTAACTTTGTTAGAAAAACGATCGTCAGTTCTAAAACCTGTATTGTGATAAATTGGGTTCTCCAAATTGTACTTATCAGTGCTCATCACAGGTTCCAATATTCATTCATTAGGTATGAAACACTTTAATTTCACGATATAAAATCACTGAACCTAAAATGTATTTTCTCCTAGTTTTTAGCGTTTTGGATGTGCTTTAACTGGTCTGCTTATTTTTTGGACATAATTGCTTGTTTTTATTAAACATATTTTCTAATGCTGTAGATGCTTTATGACACTTGCTTTCTAAATTTCACGAGACTTTTTAAGTATTGTTTGATGTAACTGTAGTCATTTAGCTGCAAATTAAGTTGCGTTTTACTTGATTTAAGGAACGAGCACGTTGCCACGAAGCATCACACTATAATTATAAAACAGCGTGTTTTAAGAGAAAATCTCTTTTTATTTAGAACATCCCGTTCAGGGCACCGAAGTGACCATCATTCAGAACATCAACCAAAGCATCACTCAGAGCACAATTTAGAGCACCGTGCAGAGCAGCCTTCAGAGCACCATCCAGAGCACCGTTCAGAGCACCGAAGTAACCACCGTTCAGGGCATCAAAGTAAACATGATTCAGAGCACCAGCCAGAACACAGCATCAGAGAACTATTGAAAGCATCGTCCAGAGCAGCGTTTAGGGCGAGGAGACTAATGCTACCAGCCCCATAAAGCTGCAGAATATCTTCAAACGCCTTGAGAAGTTTTACCAGCCCCATGTAGCTGCAGAATATCTTCAATCGTCTTCAGAAGTTTTACCAGCTCTAAGTGGTCATTTCGTTCTGGGAATGAAGCCCTGTCACATCACCGAAATTGCAACACCCAACGGTAAGTAAAATTAGCTTATTTGATTGATTTTCTTTAATTTATATTTCAATTTACATTACAATTTACATTTTACCTTATAATTCGATTTATTTAAAGTCATAATTTCAATTTGTCATCAAGTATCATTTTGCTTTATTAATTAGCTACATGTCAATGTTCATTATTTTATTCTACAATAAATGATGTAAACCATATCCCTGCCTGCAATTTTAATGAAAATTCGTAGGCATAAGTTACTGTTATAGAAATTACAGTTCCCAACAAATTTTAAGTTTATAGTTTTATGGAAACCTAGGTTATTAGCATTTAAAATTATGTTTGCTCCTTTAGATCATTTTTCACAAATTGCAGATGAAAGTGACGGATTAATAACCTAAGTAATCAAGTATCGCTGACAACTCGCGAAATGCAAATATTATAAGTAGAGTTAGAGATCATTGTGTATCCATTTTTTTCGGCTTTTATAATCTGTTTGATTACATTTTATAATTCGCTTCCATAACGGAATGGCTGCGTAAGACTAGCGAACATTGTAACTTCGAAAATAGTGCCAAAAGCTAGCTTTAATTATTCATTCTTTCCTCAACTGCTTCTGGTCGCGTTGGTGATTGGCCTTATTCGCGGATATAGACTGACGTTAAAGAAAAATGTCTGGAAGCAGCAAGTGCGTTATGGTAGTGAATTTTCATAGAAATTATTTGGCACCAAATATTTTTTATAACTGTTTTTCTTGTAACATAGAAATATAAATTTTGGTATATAGATTCCCTTCAATATCGTAAACTTAAGTACCAAATTTGTTTACCACAGCTTTTCTATTTTTTGAGATAAAATTTTTTTTCGAAAGAAAACCCAAAATTTTCCCGGAAAACCTGGTTCGATTTTTTTCTGGCTAACGAACTTATCCAAGTCACTTACAAAAGGAAGGTATATGCAAAATTTTATCAAAATCGATTCCATTCTTTTTTGAGTTATCGATGTGATACGTATATATATATATATATATATATATATATATATATATATATATATATATATATATATATATATATATATATATATATATATAACAAATAAAAATTGAAACTGACCCCGGATATAGGTTCTAGGCGTCCTAGATCGCGCTCATTTGAAGAATTTGTTTCAAAATTGAAAAGTCGGGATCTCCCCAACAGTGAATTTTTTTCTAAGAAAATTCACTAAAATACAAATCCCTTTGGACAAGTGTATGCATATGCCGAGTAACATGGATTGCTATTTAATCGTACTGTAACATTTTCTGTTGTATAACACATAGGTTTCTGCTTTGGATTGATTGATTTTAAATTTATAAATATACCACATAAACCGAGCATTATCGAAATTAATAAGAAAAATACCTATATTGTTCTTGACAGTTGCAACAATTCAATGCAATAACAAAGACGAAATACTGATTATTATACACAGTGTTTCTACAAGACTGATTGATCATACCAGAAAATCAATTTTGACTCACCTTGGAGGTGCTGGTGGATGGAAAGCAGCAGGAGGTTGCATCCTCGGATCCCACACATATCTTCCTTCGTGAGTCCTTTGATCAACTGGAAGAGGTGCATGGAAGGCGGCAAAAGCCGACGGAAGATGCATCGGAAGACCTGCAGACATCGCGGCGTGATAATCTGCCTCTTTTTCTGGCATTTCACCACTATCACATCACTATCATGTCACCGTAGATGTCAGTTTGGGTCACCAGAACGCACTACTAAAGAAAGTGAATTAGTCCCAAAATGTATATTGGTACACAAAATAAACGTTTCAAAGGCACCGCTACCTACATGGTCCTATTGGTGGGTCTTTATAGCCACTTCACTTTAAACCAATGATTATAGTCACAAGAGTTTCGATGTCTCGCTAATATCGACACTAAAACCTTAGACTTAAAATGTCAAGTCTAACATTAATCATAGTTTAGAGTAACGACATAAACCTCTACCGATATACCACAAACACAGAGTGTCACTGTTTTTTGCTAGACGATACTGGGTTTAAATCAAGAGATTCCTTTTAATTCACAGTGATTTTAATAGACATCCACTGACTGGACAATCGCGGTCCGTTCTTAACTGATTCCAAATTTTGATCTCAGACCCAAAAAGGATCATCCCATGAGTTTTGAGAAAAGCATGCAGCAATGGTATAAGATTTCTCTAAAAAACACTTTGTTTTTGTCTTCACAAACATTTAAACACCGAGGTATTTATATTATAACAATTAAGGCACTGATTATCACAATTGAATCTGCATACAGACTTGATGACATGATTATATCGTCTAGACACTGCTGGAACATCACTGTTGTGTCACCCTACTGCTCAATTGTCTCAGTTATCGTATGATATGTACTCGTGTGTGGCTGTCAGTTACGCACAAACCAAGGCACATGGTTTTGTCAGTTAATTGAAGAGGTAGTATGCTTCTGTTAGAGCTGTGCGTGTAGACAACGGACGGGCGACTAACTAGCGCAGAGCAAAGAGGCAGGCGCAGGGACCAGTTGACAGCCGGGGCTTACAACTCAACTAACGAGTGTGGGAGAGGGGCCAGAGAGGGAGGGGCCTCCTCATAGCCGACTGCGAGGGAATGGACTCGCATTCTCTTATGCTTGCTGGATGCTTATTTACACAGAGGCGTAACGTTTCACGGGTACCCAATTAGCGGAGTCACTGTAATCCGCTAATACAATAAAAGTGAAATGTGAGATGATACTTTTTTAACAGTATGTAAAGCTTTGCTAGGAGTGTACTGTGTTTTAACAAATATGACGAAAATGTAGCTTAAAGATAATTAAACAACATACATTCTTTTAATTAAAACTGTTTTAAGTCAAAATGCAAAATAAGGAGATTAGAAAACCCACCAGCTAGGAGTACTGCACAATGCTTTTTGGGGTAGATTTACAGTTTACCTCCCAGGGATTTTTAAAATTTTGTTTCAGAAACATGCTTAGAACTTCCCCTGAATGCACAAACCACATAAAAAAATTCTTACAAATAACCGGCATGAAAGTTACAGGACCAGAAGTGAATAGGGATGCTTGGTGGGAAGATAAAAAAGACATATGAGCTAAGCCGGGCGCCTAAAAGCTGCCATTTTTTAATTGCCGAGCTTTCGGAATAATTTATTCCCCATTATCAAGGCTACAGCATGTAAAGAAAAAAATGTAAAATTTACATAGGAAAAATAAAAGGTTTAAAATACTTACGTATAACGCAAGTTTTACTTGAACTAATTATTAAATAACAAACATGAAAAAACCGTTTTGAAAATTTGACTGAAGTCGATAAGAGTCACACTGACAATTGCAGCTAACTATTGTGTGTTTGAATTCGTTTTTTGTTTTTGTCTAGGAAATATAAATAGGGGTAGTGATTTCTAAAATTATTAAATTATTATCTTTCTTTAAGTTTATTCAATTGCGGTTAGAAGTAATTTCAAAGTCCTCCAAATACATTCTTTTATTATTTAAGGTTTCACAATGTAAAATACAAACATTACCAAAATTTATATTGTGGCCAGTGTCGAGATTATGTTCAGACAAAGCATAAGCTCTTTTTTTTGTAAACGTATATCACTCTTGTGGTGTGTTAATCTATCTTTAAGGACTCAATATAAATTTTTGTAATGTTTATATTTGACATTGTGAAACCTTAAATAATAAAAGAATGTGTTTAGAGTAGGATGTTCGATTCCAAATCGATTTTCAAAAAGATGGATTATTTGTGTTACAAAATTTCGATTTTTGAATCGATTCGCCAGGTCTCGATTTCCACGAAAATCGATTCATTTTCCCAGAGATCGAATCGATAAAAAGTAATACATAAATGATATTAATTAGTTTTTAACCAGAAAACAGTACTCTTGCGCCACTATTTTAATACAGTATTCTTTAAACAAGATGTTTTGTATTCTATGACAGTATTACTTAATAATACCACAGAACATAATGTATATAATGTGGCGTGTGGCAATACAATACACAGAGATGTAGCTTGTCAGTTATTGTCATTTGTCACCCAATCCGCCAAATTGTGGATCTATTACAAAATTATTAATAATTATAAATTATAACAGTATTAGTGTTGTAGTGTAGTTCCTTATTCTTTAAGCGGATAAGCATGTCTTTTGTAAAAATACTTTTTAAATCAGCCAATAACTTATGTTGGTTCTGATCCTCTTCAATATTGGGTGGCAAATAAGACATTATTTTCTGTGTTATATCCAATTGTAGAGATATATTTAGCAGTAGTTCCAACATCTACACCATCAGAAAGAATGTCTTGAAGAATAGGAAACATTTTAGTTGATAACCGAAACAGGCTATGCCCTCGTCACCTTCAAGAACTATTGTTGTTAAATTCTTTAAACTTGGAGGACTGGTCTATTACCACAAGTAGCCCTGCTTAATAATTTCTTATACTCAAAAATAAAATTGTTTATATGTATGTTTTGTTTTTATTTCCTTTTTATCATCCGTTGTTCTTTTTATTTAATTTTCTTCCCACGTCCCCCTGCGAGTATGGACATGGACCCCTAAATTGATTGTTTCAAGGCTCACTCGGTTAAACTTCTGGATGATGTACAATTAAAATTCATATCTGTTATCTCCCAACAATGCGAAGATGTCTTCCTGAATGATGAAACAGAAGGTAATAAAAATCGAATAATTTGTGAAATACTATTTTAATTGTGTGTATGAGCCGCTAGTCTATCACAGGCTTTTCCAGTCTTTTAACGAGCAAGGGATTGGGCTGCTACTAAACTAACAGCGGTATGGGTGTGCCTCGTCATCATCATAAAGCTTTGTCATTTTATTTAGAAAATGAAATTCATTTCCAGGTAGCTAATTTTTTTTGAGTAGTAGTCTTAACCTAGTGTTAGGTAAAGTCCTTGCTTTTAGTAGGTTTTAACATTGATAAAATATATTACACATTACACAATGGTTTCAGATATGTGGATGCGGTGACAAAAATCAGCGATACCTTTAGGTTCTGTGGGTAACAAATTGGGAATAGATTTTCCAAAAATCGATTCTTTTAGCTCCGATTTTTATTGAATCGATATTTTACCAAACGATTCTTCACGATTCAAAAATCGTTTCTTTTTTATGAATCGAACATCCCTAGTTTAGAGGACTGTGAGCTTACTTTTAAGGACAATTTAATAAACTTAAAGAAAGATAATGGTTTTAGAAACCACTATCCCTATTTATATTTTCTAGACAAAAACAAGAAAAACAAATTTAAACACACAATAGTTAGCTGCATATGTCAGTGTCTCTTATCGACTTCAGTAAAATATTAAAAAAGTTTTTTTTTCATGTATTGGTATTTAATAATTGGTTGTGTGTGACGTCAGATTGCATTGGCTGCGGTATTGTTACCATTCGCACATTTTAAATAATTAGTTCGAGTGAAACTCGCGTTATATGTAAGTCGTAAGTATTTTAAACCTTGTATTTTTGTTACGTAAATTGTAATTTTTTTTCTTTCCATGTTGTAGCCTTGATAATGGAACAAATTATTCCGAAAGCTCGGCAATTAATAAAGATTTTTATTTTGCAACTGACGGGTATCCCAGAATATTAAAAAAAATATTATCTTCACAAAAACTGAATATTATATACATATATCCATACACACACACCCATACACACACACATATATATATATATATATATATATATATATATATATATATATATATATATATATATATATATATATATATATATATAATATTGTTACAACGAACACTCTGGAATGACATTTCTGGAATAGACCAGAGGTGACAGGTGTAAAATAGTTTAGAATAGTGTGGAACGTCTAGAATCTCTATAAACAAGTATAAATAGACGAGCGGTGCACAGAATAAGTTAGTTCAGTATTGAATAAGATGGTGCGAAAGTGATCATAGAGTATATAGCGAGTTAACAGTAAGTGTTGGTCTATAGGAAGCGATCATAGAAGGCGATAGTGGAATATAATTCTATGGACATTTAATAATAGAGAAGAGATATATTTTAGTTGACACTGGTGTTGGAAAATAGTTGGTAATAATAAATAGTAGTTTGAAAAGCTGTGTTTTGTTAGTAAACAAATCCAGCACCCCGTGGAACGTAACAATATATATATATATATATATATATATATATATATATATATATATATATATATATATATATATATATATACATATATGTTTGATGGAGAAAGTTGGACTGAAGTTATTGAGAAAGCTGAGGGAGGGACAAATGCTATGAAATCGCTTCCGGACAATAACTTGCTGTCTTTAAATGCAAGTAAAACAAAATATGAAATTTTCTCTTACTAACGTGGCATCAACTGCTGACTTTGGAGATTAAAATGCGATTGGGAGCGTTAAACCCATTGAAAGGACAAAAAATATTAGGTACCTTGGTGTTGTTGTTGACCAGCAGCTCAAGTGGCATGATGATATTGATTATATCAACAAAAGGATCAGAAACTTAATCAACAAATTCTACTTACTGGGGAGGGTACATTCAATAAAAAATCAATTTATGTTGTATAGAGCACTGGTTGAGTCGTTATTTTTGTATGGAATATTGCCCTGTGGTGCATGTTATGCTCTTTCTTCCCTGCATACCACACAAAATTTTATACTAAGGCTGATTTATAAAAAGATGTACAATATCCGACAACAAAATATTGGACCTGAGACGCTTATCCATACAACTAAAGCAGCAAGGAGAAAAGCATCAGATTCTGACAGTAAACGATTCAATGTGCATAATGTCGTTGAAAATTGTCGGATTTTCATGATTTAAAAAATGGGCGAGGCGGACGCGACGGACGCTGGCTTTGAGAGGTGAACGGGGGTGATCGAGCAGGGAGAAGCGATACGGGGTCCGAAGAAGACGTTTTTTTTAGATTGTCGCCGGAACCGAATGGAAAGCTGCAGGAGAAAACGGCCCGTCCGGAACGTAAAGGGGCTAATTCTTTCAACGCAAAATATTTTTGGCGATGTTGGGGTGAAAAAAATTGGCGAAACAAGAGCAAAAACTGGATTTTCGACATATAAAGGTGCTTCGATGGGGAGGGGAGGGGGTGGTCTATCTCCTCTGAAGATACGGCACTGCGAAATGCGCCATTAGCAAAAACGGAATCTCCAGAAAATTTTACATTATTTTAAAGTCGAAGCGAAATTTTTTATCAAACATCAAAGTTAAAGAACTTTATAAAGAGCGGCTAGTTTTGCGTGAAATAAGCCTACTTTGAACAAATCACGTTAGTGGCATTTTTGACAGAGGGGGTCTAAAAATTATTTGCTCAGGACGTGTACGTTTTTTTTTTTTTTTTTTGTTCCCTCAGGGCTCGTCCGCGGCCTTGCCGCCCCGATAGCACCGCAACCCTTGGTTGATTGTGCATACCCCTAGTCTTACTCCACCCATTCCAAAATCACTGTGCCTTGAACTAGTCTGCACAGCGATTGGTAGGGTGAAGTTTTATATTGCTCTGTCTCCGGTCTAGAGTGACCGTAGATCAGTTGTCTTTTCCGGTCCAGAGCTATACACTCGCACAAGATGTGCTGGGCTGATTCCTCCCCCTCGCCGCAGAGTCTGCATGCGAGGTCCCCTTCGAACCGCCCCATTTTATGTAGGTGTTTCTTGACGGCCATGTGTCCCGTCAAGAGACCTGTTGTGTTTCTGAGCTGTCCTCTGCTAAGGTTTAGCAGCTCCACAGCTCTCTTTGAACTGGGTCCGTCAATTATTGACTTCCCATGTCTGAGCCCTGGACAGTCCGCCCAGTACACCTTGTGTTGGTTTCTGACCCAGGACGTGTACGTTACGCCCGGAATTAATATAGTGCCCGATTAACCTCGATGGCTATTACAGATTACGTTTTTTATCCACCGATTGGGTCAATTGATTGGATTTGTTGAAAAAAAGTTTTTAAATTGATCTTTTTCACCTATTATTTAGGTCGACAATGTAATTTACAATAATTCAAAACGTCACCGAAATTATCCAAGCTGGCATGGAATTATTTATTCCACGTACACAGAAAACCTCTGTAGCCACTCAAAAGCCCTAGTTCTCTAAATCCCGTGCCAAGGCCAGACTTAAAAAGGTCAAAGCTCACAAAAAGCTTCTACACAATCCCAGTCAAGAAAACCGTCAAGCATTTAACGACGCAAGAAACCGCTATGTCCGCATTCTTTCTGAGGCAAAAAACTCGTTTAATAACCACATCAAAAACAAAGTCCTCTTAAGCTCCAGCGGGAGCAAACCCTTCTGGACTCTTGCTAAATCTATTGGGAATAATTTTTGAAAAAGCACGTTCCCACCTCTTGTCTCAGGGGATGAAATTGTTTCTACCGCCCTGGGCAAGGCTGAACTTTTTGCCTCGTTTTTCGCCGGCAATTCTACTCTCAACCCACCTCCAAATGTTCAACCACCAACAGTCCCCAATGTCGCGCATAAAATGACGGATATCATTTTCAAAACTAAAAAGGTACGAAAGATGCTCTCTTCTCTTAATACCAGCCTCTGGCCTTGACGGGATCCCAGCAATTGTTCTCAAAAAATGCGCACCAGAGCTTGCTCCTGTCCTGACTCGTCTGTTTCAGATATCTTATAATAAAGGCATATTACCTAATAACTGGACAACTGCTCGAGTACAACCCGTCCCCAAGAAAGGATCGAAAGCGCTTCCTAGCAACTATAGGCCTATTTCTCTCCTTTCAGTCATCTCTAAAATGATGGAAAAGTATATAAACACCGAATTACTAAAATTTCTTGAAAAACACAGTCTAATCCACGACAGGCAGTATGGATTCCGTCAGCGTAGATCAACTGCCGACCTCCTTTCCTTTGTCACCCATTCTTGGAACAAGTCTATGGAACTACACGGAGAATCCCAGATTGTCGCTCTAGACATATCCAAAGCATTCGACCAGGTCTGGCACGCAGCGCTGCTTAATAAACTACCGGCCTATGGCCTACCACCAAAACTCTGTACGTGGACAGCAAATTTCCTCTCCAACCGGAGCATTTCTGTTGTCGTGGATGGCCATTCCTCTAAACTGTATCCAATTAATGCAGGAATTTCTCAAGGTTCAGCTTTAGCCCCTACTTTGTTTCTTCTCCACATCAATAACCTCCTCTCTAGCACATCCAACCCAGTTCACAGTTACGCGGACGACAGCACCCTCCACTCAAATATACAATATTCTAAGCCTGTCTCTTTAGCCCAATTAGATGAGGATCGCAGACTCATGGAGGGTTCTACCTCCGTGGATCTCCAAAAAATATTAGACTGGGGAAGTAGAAATCTTGTACAATTCAACCCCACTCTCTATACCTTATATACTTCACAAATAAGGCCAAACCTGAAATACTGCTCCCACATCTGGGGTGCTGCTACCGCTTCTACACTTGATATCCTGGACTCCATTCAGAAGAGAGCCATACGTTTCATCGGTGACCCTACCCTCACCCAAAGGCTACCATCCCTTGCCCACCGACGTGCCGTTGGTGACCTCTCTCTCTCTTTTATAGGTATCTGCACGGGCACTGCTCAGAGGAGCTTTCTCCCATAGTTCCTCCACCTGCTGCCCCCAACAGATCTACCAGGGGAACAGAGCGAATGCACCCTTTTACTGTCCAGGTCACCAGACATAGAACATCTTGTTATGTCCGCTCTTTTGTCCCGAGGACTTCCAAGTTTTGGAATTCCTTGCGGCACATGTTTTTCCTTCTCCCCCGAACCTCCAAACCTTCAAGTCCAGAATTAACAAGTTACCTCTTTCCTCCTTGTCGACACCCACAGTACGATAGTATTTAGGCTGTAAGCCCTCGTGGTGTGTTGTTGAAATAAATAAAAAAATAAAAAAATATTGGTTGACGTCTATGTATTTTAAAAATGTCATATTATTGTTATAAAGCATTTTCAGACAAGAAGATCGTGTATAGTTTTTGCAGTTAGGTATTATCTGTTTATGGGTGCGTAATTATTTATCAAGTGATTAGTAATGCGGTTGTAAGTAAACTCAGTTTTCTGTATGTAATATAATATAGTTTAATGGGTTGTGTCAAAATAATCCGGTAAAAGTTTACTTTCGGGGCGCGTGTTCGATTTTTATGAAATTTTGTACATAGACGTGTTTTAGGGTGTAGCTGACGAAAGTCACAATAAAAATGATGGCAGAAGCCAACTTTTGGAGTTATTTGGACATTTTTGTAGGAAAAACGTAAGTTGTACTCACTTTTGCATATTTTACACATTTTCGGGGGTCGTTCGTTTTATATCAAGCTAAAGAAGGGCGTATTCCAATATTCTATTTCATTTTCACATAGTTACTGAATCCCCTTAACTGTTTATGTGGCTGTGAAAATTACCTTTCTTTTCATCGTATAAGTTGAAATTGACATTAAATTGGCTTTATATGTCAAATGTTAATTTCAACTTAGGATAGGTTATACTATGAAAAGGAGGGTAATTTTCGGAGACACATAAACAGTTAAGCAAGTGCACTAACTATGTGAAAATGAATTGGAATAGTGGAATACATCCTTCTTTAGCTTTATATAAAACGAACGACTCCCGAAAATGTGTAATCCTTTCGCAAAGGTGGATCCATGCGGAAAGGTAGATTCATGCCAAAAGATGGATCAACATCAAGAATCAACAATGCTTCTCCTTGTGGTAGTACCGTCCAAAGACTTTTACGTTACAATTTCAGAAAAGGCTAAAGGATACCTAATAAAAAGCATAGATACATTCTTGGCGATTGTTAATAGTTGTTTGGGAATGTGTGTGTGCGCATGTGAGTATGTGATTGGCTAAGTGCTTGTGTGTAGAGGTCTGATTGCGTATGTGTCTTTGTATGAGTATGAGTGTGGGTCTAGGGAAGTGTTGGGATATATACATTAGAGGCCATGGATATAGGGTGGTATATAGACGCGAGTAAGAATGAACGGTTAATTATTTATTTTTGGCTTTTAGTTGTTTTTTTTTGCTTTTTGTTTTATTTCTATGAGTGAATGGATGACTTGTTTATGAGGGGTGGAATGTGAGTCTTTTTCGGGTGAGGTGTGACAGGCAAATCTACCTTTGCTGTGAGAAAAATTTTGAGTTAACTTCTGGATCTTCTTGTGTACGGAAGGCGATTGGGGATGTTATTTCCATGTTTGTATTATAGAGCCAGGTTATGAATGTGCTGTGTACTTTACTTTGTAATACTGGCTTACTATTGGCTTGGTCAGTTTAAATTAACCCAATGCTTATAGTCGTAGAAGTGTTGAGCTTTAAGAAAAAAAGGTAGTTTGTTTTTACATGGTTTTGTTTTGTTTAACTAAGTATTGGTGTTTTGCCTGTAATTGTTTTGTTATTGGGATGGAGATATATGGCTCTGAACGACATAATTTGTGCAAGTTGGAAATATTTAAAAGGCATACACAAGTCGATAGACTTATATGTCTTAGCAAATATTTAGATAGACTTAACTGATTTGAACAAAACTGGGACATATCTTCATTTTTTTAAGACCGCGGACGACTTCGTAAAGCAGCTATAACGGATATTTTTCCCCCCAAATATACATAAAAATATTTTTAAATACGCTTTACTTATGAACGTATTAGGGCAACTCGATTTCACACGTAGCTAGAAATGATGTAAATAAACTTTTGTTGTGCATTTCAAGTAATTTGGTTCGCAAAATTGTAAGTTTTTTTTTACAAATTAAAAATAAAATCTGATAGACATGAATTGAAACGACTTAAACGGTCAAAGTCGAAAGCCTGACAAAGACAGAGTAGTTGGCTACCACGCGTAGATTGATACATACTACAGGACCAAACAATATGAATGACTCGGGTGAAACATGCTAAATTTTTTTATTGCTGATGTGTATTTTTATGAAGAAAATTCACGAATAGAGAATTTGTTTTTAAAAAACTTGTGTTGTTGGAAAAACCGGTTCGCCTAGGTTGACTGAAATGAAATCATCTAGGCGATTAATAAGGAAAATACCTGCCACGTTTATAATTTTGCAGATACTTTCCTTTTATAAATACCAAGTAAGTTTTCTTCTGGAAAGCTTTTGTAACTTTAATGAAATTTGTAATACAAGTTTCTTTTAAAGAGACTTTTCGAGTACCTAGCTATACCTACCAAATTTTAATTTTCTAGCTTCATAGAACATCGAGTTTGTTCATTATTGAACACAAGAAACAAATATGTTTAGGTAATAGAAAGATATTGATGGTAACGCTTAAAAAATTCTTCAAACGTGCGCATATTAAGACCTTTAAAATCCATCATCAAGATCTATTTAAATTTAAAGTAATTTTTATACCATGCCGTACCAATAGTGTACAATTCTTACGAAAATTCACTAGTAATAATGCACTTGTTGTGTCCCGAAAATTTTGCTGAATTTATATATTTCATTTCTCATTCATTTCTTTAGTAATTTTGCAGATTATCCTCCGGTCGGGGTCTAGAATTTGTTTTTCAGAAACATGCTTAGAGCGACACATGCATGCATAAACCACAATAGCAATGTTGGGGTTTCAATACCCAAGAAAGTTACCGGACCCGTAGCGAAGACGGGTGCTGGGCGGGTAAGAAGATTAAAAGGAAGTGCAAATGCGCAATGCAAAAAAAGCAGCTTAGTTTGACTTTCATAAGCGGCTTTTTTACTTTTTGCATGTATACCTTCTTTTAACATTTTTCCCCGCACAGTACCCCTATTCACCTTGCTTAACGTAACGTTCCTGGGAATTGAAACTACAAGATTTATCTTGTCGTTGCCGCAAGTAGGGGTGGTTCTAAGTATGTTTCTGAGTTTTTAAAGTGGAGACCCATCTCCGCTTCTTCCAGAAAGACCCTCGATTCGCGCAACTGGAAACCTAAGGGAAAGAAAGATTACATCACAATAGAGGTACTCTACACTGTTCTCTTCATTAAAAAGGTAAGGGTAAGAAATCCCCCGGGAAAGGGTAAAGAGCACATCATATAGCAAATGCTGACCAGAGACTCAAATAAAACACCTGTGCTCAACCCAAGAAACGCAGTTCGCACGGCTGAACAACCAAGGGAAGGAAAGTTCGCAGAAGGAAGAAAATCATATTACATAGCAAATACTGCCAAAAGATAACAATAAAAATAGGAAAATTTTGCAGACTATTGCCAACGGTTGACCCAATTATGAAGCTAGGGGCAGGGGAAAACCACATCACACTTCACGCCTGCTGATTTTTATCTGACCTCTTAAATAAATCATGTATGTTTGGCCCTTGGCTTTACACTGCAAGACTAAGGACTTTAAAATTCGGCCAATACAAAAGCAATGGTATAACGGTCGTCAATAAAACAAAACGATGCACAATTTCAAAAATGCCTGGTCTTTGCTAGTTTTTCTACGGAAATCGAACCAGCAATAGCGACAACTGAAGACCATAGACGCTGCCAAACCAATTAGGAAGCGCCACAGGCGCTGAGACTGGAAAATTTCATAGAATCCCATGGTCAAGTTAACGTCAAATTGTAATGATTACGACAGGAAAAACGTGTATGGGAACACAACCGTATGAAGAAAATAACAAACAAGAGTGAAATGTTTAAAAGGTTGAAATGTAAATAACATTCCACAAAGAAGAAGCCACGGGGTAACAATGGAATTACGATTAGGTTGGTCAAATGTTGGAATCCAACTATCATATTTTCCAAGCAAAGTATTTATATATTTGCTTTATATTTTCTTATACAATTTCAAAACAAGAGTAACATTAAAATAGACGATTCGTTTTTTGTAACATTGCTAAAAGACGTGAAATACGTATTCAGCATTCGGTCGCGTTGAATGCAACCCATATCTTACCTACCTACGATAAGTTAATAAACAACGCCTTAAGTGTGGTAAAGACGACTGACCAAATTAAAAACTAAAACATAGCCTACTAAACTCATTTTTTTGACCACCATTAAAGAGTTTAAACAATGAAGTTTACTGATAAAGATCAGAGGGAGGAAAACTGCATCTGAGTCAAATTTACATTTATTATTTTCTGAAGTTACCATATATTTTTCATGGTTAGATCGTTTATACAGGACAAATACAAAATTGGCGGTGTTTTGCTCTAAACATATACCGACTTTCAAAAAAATCCAGTAAAAGCTCATAAATTTTAATAAACTTTATACATAATGTGCGTTTGTTTAAACTAAAATAATAAAAAATAACAAAGTTATTGAATAATAAGTGGATCCGTCGCGGTTTGTTGTGCCTTCAATAACCCTTTGAGGCATGCTTGAAATTAAATGGTTTGTTGAATTCGGTGACGAAGGTCCACTATGTTATTTGGTGTTTGGGGGGTGTTTGGGGAGAGAGGAGCCCATGGAAGCAGGTTCGCGTTATTTTCTTGTAAGAACCTTGTAGTAACCTTTGCTGGTAAACGTGCGTTGTCTTGTTGGAAAAGGGGTTAAACTAATCCTCATGTGTATAGCAGTGAAACAGGCTGCAGTGCGTTTCGTATGTCATCATTTACGCTCAGATTTCTGTCAATAAAAACTTGAGAGGACCTGCTACCTTATGTTATCGCACCCTGTATCATCCCACACCGTGTAACGGCATTATGCGGTTCCACAGCAAAATCTAAATTTATGCGTTCTGCACGTAATCATCGTACTCTTCTGCCACCATCGTAGACCCAAAGACAGAATCGGTACTCATCAGAAAACACAACACAATTACCATCCCAATTTCATTTGATGTTACTCCACTCAAGTCAGGATGTTAGTGGAAGAGATAAAACTGGTCTATATTCTGCGATATATCGTTGACACAGAGACTGTTTGTTGTAAAACTCCCAACCAAGCATTTCCAATCGATCGTGTTGTGGAAACTCTGTCTTGTAAAGCCGCAATCCTCAAATGACGATCTTCCCGTGTTGAAGTTGCTTGAGGTCGTCCGCATCCATGACGACGGTTATGTATTCCTTCTTCAGACTACCTGCATCAACACTGTAACACTGTAGGACTGTTGGCACACTGCGTCCGATGCCGTCGGCAATTTGTCTGGTTGAAAAATCGGCTTTCCGCATACCAACAACGCGCCCCATTTCGAATTTACTTAAATGATTGTAATGGTTCCGTAAACGACGCCTAGGCATCACGACTCAACGACTTAATAAATTAAGCACAGATCGCTACGAAATATTGCTTCAAACTAAAGGAAACGCAAATTTAAAGAGATAATTTTTTTTAATTAAAAAAGTTTACGCCTGTTAAAATTTGTTGTTCGTATTGTTATCATTTCTTATCAGAGACAAAATAGAGTCTTATAGAAAATTTCATTGAAATTGGTAGACTCTTACTGGGTGTTCGAATTTTTTTGGAAAGTGAGTATATTTCTTTTAAAATTTTACCTTTCATAATTAACAATACCTTACTATAGCATTCTTAGTTTTGGAACAAGATGTTACCGAAATCGAAGATACCCAAAAGATATTGTAAAGTGCGATGGAGTTTCAAACCAAAACATTTAAAAAGAAGGTAATTGTACCACGGTAATTAAAATTTCAACTAAACATAACCACAAGTCTTCTGACAGAAGTATCCTCTTTAAACTCATCTTATCTTTTACACATAATATTTACCTGAATAACGTTTACCAAGGCTATAGTCTCCATTTTGCGAAGCTGCCGTAAATCTAGCTGTCCTGGATATCGTGCCATATTGAAAATCTACAAAACAAAATTAATTGTATGACGTTAGGTGAAAGTAATGCTGATTAAGATACAAAACTATCGATTGTTGTTATTATCTAGTTATTTTAGAAATCTGAAACGTAGATATAAATACAGGATATATATTATCTATAAATAAATAAATAAGTAAATATATATATATATATATATATATATATATATATATATATATATATATATATATATATATATATATATATATATATATATATAGTAGAATCCGGATTTAACGAGGAGTCAAGGAACCAGCAATAATATCTTATAAAAATAGGATCTCGTTATACTAGAAGTAACTACAAAAAAATGTAGGTATGTACATACTTATATGTAAGTGGACTGGACTAATCTCCTGTAACCCTCTCCATCAATATTGAGAGTCAACTATAACTGTTTTAATGAACAATTTTATTCGCATAAAAAACACATCACTGTATATACTGTACATTATTACTAAATCTAACTTTTCACACATCATAAAAAGTACTCTGTGATTTTCATTTATACTGTCCGTTTTTAGCGAATTTTTATTAAAACAAATTAGCTAATAAAGAAGTATCGATGGTGAGACTTTGCAATTTTTTTTCAACTGACCGCGAATTAGGGCCCCTAGAACCCGAAAACAAGGTCCGTTTGAATTTTTATATGTTCATATATATATATATATATATATATATATATATATATATATATATATATATATATATATATATATATATATATATATATATATATATATATATATATATATATATATATATATATATATATATATATATATATATCTGAAATATACTTGGTTCTCGGGTTGAGCCGCGTCCATAATTTATTAAAACTCGACGTTTTGGCTCCTTTTTTGGAGCCATTTTCAAGAGTTAAAGGAAATATGTAAGGACATGAACTCTAAGGCCTCAATCTGCCTACTCCTTAGAGCGGTGCACAAAGGTGGGTTGGGTTGTTGTAGCTCGATTACGTGGCCTCAATCTGCCTACTCCCCAAATCTCGCCGGAGATCGTCTCTAAGGTCTCAGTGTGTTTAACCATAGGCCAAAAAGAGATCTGGCAGTTCGTTGTAAGTCTTGTATTGTAGTATCGTTTCGTCTACCTGCTTCGTTATCAGTGAAAGTAGTCGGGTCACGGCCAGGGGCTTTAATCACGGTACTTAAAGGATTAAGATGATTAAGAGGATACAGGCATTTGTTGAGACAGATAATGGGGGCAATGAAATGTTCTATTAAACTTATTGTCTTTTTGCGTGTTTGTAATGAAGATATAATAGGTTTGCAAGTAATCGGAAGACAAAGACCATCATATCTCTTATTTAAACAATCAGGACGTTTTTCGATCTCCATTGCTTCGCGGATATTTCTGGTTTTGAAGTTGTAAACCGGGGCTATTGTTTTGGCATTGTCGAAGTCTATACAATAGAATATATGAACGCACCCTCGCAGTTAGAAAATCCGACCCCTCATCGGCACTGGCCATGCATCATATTCATACAGAACACAAAATAGACTTCGACAATGCCAAAACAATAGCCTCGGTTTACAACTTCAAAACCAGAATTATTCGCGAAGCAATTAAGATCAGAAAACGGCCCGATTCTTTAAATAAGAGAGTTGATGGTCTTCGTGTTCCGATTACTTGGACACCTATTATATCTTCATTGCAAACACACAAAAAAACAATAAATTTAATAGAACATTTCATTTCCCCATTATCTGTCTCAACAAATGCCTGTAATCCTCTTAATCATCTTAATCCTCTTAATACTCTTAATCCTTTTAGTCCTCTTAATCCTTTAAGTACCGTGACTAAAGCCACTGACCGTGGCCCGACTACTTTCACTGATAACGAAGAAGGTAGACGAAACGATACATACAATACAAGACTTGCCATGGACTGCTGGATCTCTCTTAGGCCTAGGGTTGAATACACTGAGACCTTAGAGACGATATCCGGCAAGATTTGGGAAGTAGGCAGATTGAGACCCCGTAATCGAGCTACAACAACCCAGCTCACCTTTGTCCACCGCTCTAAGGAGTGGGCAGATTGAAGTCTTAGAGTTCACGTCCTTACATATTTCCTTTGCCTTTTGAAAATTGCTCCAACACGGGACCCGAAACTTCGAGGTTTAATAATTTCTGGACGCGGTTCAACCCGAGAACTAAGTATATCTCACATTAAAGATAGAGGAAATATTTCCGAACCTTTAATTCGCCTTTACGGGGAGGAACATTTATCTCATACAAAAACTTTCAAAAAACTTCTCATCCGCAAATCCCGTCTCCCTTGTGACCCCACCTTTTTAAAAGCCTGCCGTGATCAACACGTAGCCCCAAAATTATTTAAACTTTAATACCACACCAAATCACATACTATCTCCAACGAGCAAGCTTTTCTCTCCTTAGAAATTCCATTCACGAAACAATACAACACCTTAACTGAACCAACACAGTGCTTACGACACGTATATAAAAATACACACATCCAAAATACACCCTGCACTTTGGGACACTCTAGACAGACTCTCACAAAGTAAAGCAGAACATGTTACACAACAAAAGACGGACGTACAGAAAAGAAAATTACAGCATCTTCTAGACGACAAAAATCTCAAACAACACTCATATAATGCCAATCCTACTACAGTAGTTCACAACCTCTCAAATTCCAACATAAGTGACGTCGCCATCAAAGTTATATCCAAAGGTTTTAATTTTGTACCAACCCCTATATTCATCCCAATAGAAAAGATAATTTCTCAATCAGAAAATGCTATAACACACTTACCGACTGACGAAGCTGAAGTTACGCGACAGGATATTGCCAGAATATTACGTTCTGCCAAACCTCCACTTTACAACCTTTCTTCTCACGAACGACAGTCAATCAGAGACCTAAACCGAAACACAGAAATTATAATCCTACCAGCAGACAAAGGCACGCTACAGTCATACTCGACAAAACAGACTATTTACCAAAGATGGGCAGTATACTAAACAGCACAGACTACAAACAAATCCCTAACGACCCTACAACTTATCTTGAAAAGAAAACCAAAACTATTATCAACAACTCCCAACTCAGTCCTGACCTTAAAAAACAACTAATCCACGCCAAAAATCATCTCGCATCCCTAGAAAATACGGCCTCCCGAAAATCCATATGCCTGATATTCCCCTTCGCCCTTTCGTAAGTGCCCACCATTCACCCACATAAAAACTTGCAAAACATCTACCTAAAACTCTCCAACCGTTAGTAGACAACGCTAAATCCTATGTCAAAAACTCCACCCATTTCATTGACCTTCTTCAAAACAACACCATTTCTCAAACCGACATCCTAGCTAGCTTTGATATAGTTTCCTTATCCACTAATATACCTCTATCTGAAACCCATGACATTCTAAAAAATAAACACAATATTTCACTCGGTACCTTATCTCTTCTAGCACATCTAACACTTATTTCCTTTTTCAAAACAAATTTTACAAATAAGTTCGAGGTGTTCCAATGGGTTCGCCACTTTCTCCTGCATTGGCTAACATTTTCATGGAAAACTTCGAGACACCAGCCCTCAATAATCCCAACTTAAACCAACCTGTTGGTTAAGATACGTTGGCGACATTTTCGCTATCTTGCCACACGGTAAAGAATCTCTAGACGAATGCCTTTCTTACCTAAATAACATCAACCCCCAAATCCAGTTCACCATGGAAATAGAAAATAATTTTTCTTTGCCTTTCTTAGATATACGCATCACTAAAAACCCAGTCAGAGGATTTTTTTACACTGTGTACGGAAAACCAACCCACACTAATCGTTATCTTAACACCCAACCTCACCATCACCCATCGCAACTAAATTCCGTGGTTCGAACACTAGTAACGCGAGCTCTTAGACTAACTGACAACAACAATAAACAGACAGAATTAAACTTCTTACAGACATTGCTAGAAAATGGATACGACAACAATCATATACTACGAAACATTAGACACGCACAACAACAAACCATTACACCACAACAAGAATAAACAGAGTCCACACAAGAACACACAGCGTTTTTACCATATACTAAAAGTGTTATCGACAAAATAGGCCGAATTTTTAGAACCCATAATATCAAAACCATATTCACAACAGAGCAAAAACTGTCAAATCTGATAAAAACTCCCAAGGATACGATTCCAAACGAATACCAGGGAGTTTACGAAATTCCTTGTTCTGACTGTTCGCGAACTTATGTAGCACAAACAAATAGACGCATCCAGAATAGAATATATGAACACACCCTCGCAAATCCGACCGCTCATCGGCGCTGGCCATGCATCATATTCATACAGGTTTTGCGAAGTAATCAGGATTAAAAAACGTCCCGATTGTTTAAATAAGAGAGATGATGGTCTTCGTCTTCTGATTACTTGCAAACCTATTATATCTTCATTACAAACACACAAAAGGATAATAAAGTTAATAGAAAATTTCATTTCCCTATTATATCTCAACAAATGCATGTAATCCTCTTAATCCCCTTAATCCTTTAAGTACCGTGACTAAAGCCCCTGACCGTGACCCGACTATGTTCACTGAAAGCGAAGCAAGTAGACGAAACAATACATACAGTACAAGACTTGCAACGGGCTGTCATATCTCTCTTAGGCCAAGGGTTGAACACACTGAGAATTTAGAGACGATCTGCGGCGAGATTTGGGGAGTAGGCAGATTGAGGCCCCGTAATCGAGCTACAACAACCCAACCCACCTTTGTCCACAGCTCTAAGGAGAAGGCAGATTGAGGACTTAGAGTTCATGTCCTTACATATTTCCTTTACCTTTTGAAAATGGCTCCAAAACAGGAGCCTAAACGTCGAGTTTTAATAAATTCTGGACACGGTTCAACCCGAGAACCAAGTATATCTCACACTAAAGACCGCGGAAATCTTTCCGTGTATATATATATATATATATATATATATATATATATATATATATATATATATATATATATATATATATATATATATATATATTGTGGTGTGATCCAGGCTCACGTACGCACATAATAAGTATTATTATTATTATCACTATTGGTATTATCGATACAAAAATTTTTCTAAAAGAGATGGTGCAGCAAATTTGATAACAGCAAATTTGATAGCCACGTAAAATCTGAATTAAAAAAAAAATTGAATCAAATTGTAATTTTCAGTGCTCATCACAGGTGCTAATCTTTACTTTTTATGTATGTGATATGCACTACAAAAATTTTGTACATTTTATAAAAAAATAAAAGGCAAAGTTAAGAAAACACAACATGGACTTAAATAGGCAATGATACCACTGTAGATAATTAAGATATTAGTCAGTAGGGTGTAGATAACTAGTTTAGAAGAGATTTAGGAGGTTAGATGTTAACCACAGACAATAATTTCTTTGTGTTGCATAAAATGTTAGTTTTAAGATTCTTATAAAATGTTAGTTTTAAGAATTCTATTAAGAAGGCGGACTGTCATGGTAACAAAAAGTTTGATAGGTAGGAAATTTTTGAAAGGTGGTGTCAGATGAGATAGATGTTGGAGTTTTGATGTGAATTTAACTGATGAATGGATATAAAGAAGTCTAGAACATAAGATTGACGTTATATAATTGTGAAGCGCAGCTGTTTGAAAAAAGACTAGAATGTTATTGTAAACAATTTGTTGTAATGGAATGTTGTAAGGTATAAATAAATTGATTAAAACCCGGATCGTTAAAAGTCAGTAAATGAAGTTTAAATAGTAAGAATTGTTCAAAGTGGTATTGGAAATAAATGTGAGTGAGCGGAAGCAGTCAATGATCGTTTATAGCAGACAAAGAGGTTGTATATATTAGAGGGAACAAAGCCGAGTTTGCAGCCTGTCGATTTCCCACTCCTGTCACCGTCCAATCACAAACAAAATTTTGAATAACGCGCTAATGTGTTTTGTTTTGATTCGTTCCCCCAACCGCTCTTGAAGTTATTGTCAGCTGTCAACAAGTATTTGAAGTGTTTGTTGATTTGCGATTAGAGGTTATCTTGTGTGTTTTGCCGTTTTTTAGCAGTGTTTTAAGAGTGTAAAAGTTAAAAAATGCCAAGGTGTATTGTGAAGAACTGTATGTACAATAAAAGTGCCAATTATGAAAAGGATAAAGCAACTGTGCATTTATTTCGGTAAGTTGTTTACATGTCTTCTGTTTCCTTGTTTGGCGCCAAATGTTTATTGGTTTTCACAGGTCCGTATTTACACATTGTATTGCTTTTGTTAAATCTTTAGCATTTATTATTGTCAATTGTGTTTTTTCAAGAAATAAAATCTTAATAATGCATTATTTATTGAATATTTTTAATGAAATTAAGCATTTTGTTTGGCAATTATTATTTGAATTAGATGTATTTACCTATGTAGTTCCAGTAGAAGCAGAAAAAAAGTAGAATAGTTTCGTTTTATCTATTACTGCATCTTTCTAGAGGTTCAGTCACTGATAAAGTAGATAATTCGAGATATTATTTTCAGATTTCCCAAAGCTGGTTAAAGATACGAGGCTTGGAAACGAGCATTAAATTTAAGCGATGAAGATATTTTTATGAACTCAAATGTGTGCAATTTACATTTTACCGAGGAATCTTATGATTTAGAAAAATACCCTTTTGCAGTATACTTTAAAAAAAGTTCTATACCTGTATTGGTAAGTACTGAATCAAGGTTATTAATTTATGTAACTATTAGTGATATATATATATATATATATATATATATATATATATATATATATATATATATATATATATATATATATATATATATATATATATATATATAGCCAAACAGCGGTTTTTCAATGGCACTGCTATCAGTAATGGTTATTTTTAAATAACAGGGACTTTAAACAGCTACTGCGATTGTGGTTTAGCCATTTACAATGCTGCATGTGCGTATGCTATTATTTTAAACACTTACAAGCTGTTAGTGTTAACCGCTTAATTGAAACCACAATATGATCTTCAGATAGCTTTTAAATTATAATAATTTTAAAACTACTCAGATTTTTACTATTAATAGAAGTTCTATAAAATTAGCATATTACAAGAATATACGATGAGAGAAATCTACATATTATTTTTATTTTAATATAATGAAAAAGTTGGAAGGCATATATATGCTACAGTTCGGTGCTGCTTTAATTTTAGATTCAGCAGGTTTTTCCATGATATAATGACTTACAAGATATATGATATTGCGCATATGCCCCGTCCCCTCCTATGACATCACATGGTGAGTAACGTTATAGAAGGCCAACTACACACTTAACACAAAGTCATTCGCAATCAAAAAGTTTCTATACGTCAGTTTAATGTGGTTAAAGTTACATTCCATTCCATTTTTATATTACATATATATATATATATATATATATATATATATATATATATATATATATATATATATGCACAAGTGAAGTATAATAATTAAGGGGAGCCCTGAATTAGCATTGGTGATACACAAACTTAAAAAGTAGAGAAGACGTTCGTAGACATTTACAGGGGGCGTTAACATTCATAAACTTGATTTGATCATCATGTCACATAATCATAGTATAGTATTCTGATCTTAAAAAATTAATTCCAACTGTATGCACTCAAATATCAGTAAAATACCTAATTTGTTAAGGGGTTGTGATGAACCGTCAAACTCCACTGTACGACAGCATATTATTATTGCATTGGACTCACCACATGACGCCATGCGCGTGACGGTTCTAAAAATAGATAGTCTCATTATCATATCTCGCGTTATTTGTATCATGAGTTTTTCGTTTTCTACCTATAAGAAAAGGATAAATGTTGTATTCTAATACTGGCGAGAAGGAAAGTATACAGATACTTCTACTCGCTCGCACAAACTGCGATTGCGTGTATTATGAATACAGCAATTGCTGTTTGTCATGGAGTTTTTAGTATAAGATGAATTTCATAGAAATAATTACTCTAATGATTTGTGTAAATCTCGGTTTTCACAATCGCTGTTGTTTTGTGTTTTAATAACAGCTGCTAACAGCGATCTTTTAATAGAAGCGATTAAATCACCGGTAGCTATATATCGCTCATCTCTAGTAACTATGCTACTAGTTACATTCACGTAATATATTGTTATGATATTTATCGTAATTTAATTAGCCCTGCAAATTTACATTAATGGTATTCGTTTCAAATTTATTTATGCAGGTAACAAACAAGCCATCAACACAAGTCGTTTTTGGCGAGCAGCCAATGACTGATATAACTGCTATCAATGTGCCATTTGCAGCTGCCCCGTCAACTAGTACTTGGTCTGGTAGCAATGTACCTGTAATGGATTATTCTCGGCCATCAACAAGTGCTGGTTTTTATGAAGAGAAAACTGTTGTAGAGGTACCGCAAAGATCGTTTAGTAGTTTAGGATTTGCTGAAATGAAAACACCTTCAATGCCACCCACTTTGAAGGACATGGTGAGTTAAATTCAGTTTTTGCCGTTTATGAAATCAGTATAATTTTAAAAAACCTAATATGTTATTCCATCACATTTTATATGGTGTTTAAGTTTGTATAGTCCATGATTAAATAAGTTAGAAACAACTGTTTGCAATTTATCTCAACCACTATTAACCAAAATGTGTTGTTGGAAATTTTGTTTATATATTCATTTTACTTGAGAAAATAAATGGTTTATCATTGAACATTTTTTATAGGTTGTTACACCGCGCAAACGTAAACTGAAGAAGCAGTTATTCGATGCATGAAAAAAAATTAAACGGCTCAGCAGTAGTGTTCATCATTATAAGAAGAGAACAGCAACCCTTGCGAATATAATCAAACAACTAAAAGGTAAAGTAACCGATGAAACATTAGAAACATTAATGCAAATAGAACCTAATGAAGAATTTTTACAAAGACAATTAGGTCGTAAACATAAGTATGAAAATCAACTTAAAGCTTTTTCTGCTACGCTGCATTATTACTCTCCCAAAGCTTACAGTTTTGTCAGAAACACATTTAACTCGGCTCTTCCTCATCCAAAAACTATATCTAGATGGTATCAAAGCGTTAATGGGGAAGCTGGTTTTACGTCAGAGGTGTTCAACTTATTAAAGTCAAAATCAGAAAGCACAAATGGAAAACTTATATGTTCTTTAGTCATAGATGAGATGGCAATTCGCCAACATATAGAATGGGATGGGGTAAAATATTATGGGTTTGTAGATTTTGGTATAAATCTTGAGACCGATTGTAACCCTGTAGCCAAAGAAGCTCTTGTTTTTATGCTTGTTAGCATTAATCAATCATGGAAGCTTCCTCTTGGATATTTTTTAATCGACTCTTTAAGGGGTACACAAAAACAAAATGGTATTACAGTGTTTAACGCTACTAAATGAGTCGGGCATATACGTGGTCTCAATAACTTTTGATGGGGCAACAAATAACCTAACGTTAGCAAAAGAACTTGGCTGCGATTTGAATTGGAGGAACATTAACTCTACGTTTGTTGATCCTAGTTCAGGTAGGAAAATTGCAGTCTTTTTTGATCCATGTCATATGATCAAACTGATAAGAAACACATTAGGCGATAAAAAATTAATAATTGATGAGAATGGGGAAAATATAAAGTGGGATTATTTAGTAAAATTAAATGAGTTACAGGATCAGGAGGGCGTTCATTTGGCAAATAAATTAAGAAAATCGCATATATTTTATACAAACCAAAAAATGAAGGTTAAATTAGCCACACAACTTTTTAGCCACTCAGTGGCACAATCTTTGGAATATTGCAATGAAGTTTTACATAAACTACCATTAACTATCTCCTGTTTTTAAATTCTTATAATATGAACACTTTGTTTGTAGTGTAGTTGCCATAGTATAAACTATAAACCTAGTGCACCTGGTGACTCTAAAAAACAATATTGGAATTGGATCTGGATTCTGCAGCTCTTATCTTTTGAACGTTATAAACGTTATAAGTGTGTTTTATAAGTATCTTTATTTTGTATTATTTAAGGAAAAATTTTCCTTAATTGTTATGCTTATTGTGTGTGCCATTGTCGTTCTTATTGTTAATTTTTTGACGTACATGAACATCCCTGTGTCATTCAGGTGACATTGGCCTGTTTCATTCTTAATATATACATTATACATTATACATTATACATTATACATTATACATCTTGAGGAGTTCAAAGAATGTGAGGGAACTGTGAAATTTATCCGACTTATAAACAATTTATTTGACATTCTTAATTCTAGAAATTTAAACAATTCAGATTTTAAAAAAGCAATAAACGCAGAAAATTTTGAAAACATTAATGTATTTTTAAGAGAGCTATCACAATATTTAACGTCACTTAGGATAATTGATGGACCGCTTCTGTGTGAGAGTGGTAGAAAAATGGGTATAATTGGCTTTTTATTTTGCATACAAAGTTTGCAATTTGTTTATAAAACTTTAATTGCCGACAATAATTTTTTGCTGTATTTTCCCACTTACAAAATCAGTCAGGATCATATTGAGCTTTTTTTTGGGCAAATTAGATCCATGGGAGGCTATAACAATAACCCATCAGCAAAGCAATTTAAAAGTGCATATAAAAGGATGATGGTGCATCTTGAATTAAAAGATTCATTTAAAGGAAATTGTATCCCTTTAGAAGCAATTCCTATTCTGTCACCCATTGAGGTAATAAATAAAACTTGTGGGCGAGAACGAATATCTGAAGAACCAGATGAAGACATGAGTCAAATAGATAATTTTGACGACGACACAGTTCTTCAAATATTAGATATGAATATATCAGAGTTTAAGAAAGAAGTCGTGACATATATATCTGGCTATGTAGTAAGGAAAATAACAAAAGCTCTGAGATGCGAAGAATGCGCGGGTGAACTTGTTGGGGAGAGGTCTGCGTTATTAACATCGTTTATAGATCAGAAAGACAAAGGTCAACTCCTCACATACCCATCTGACGATGTAATATCTATTTGCACTATTGCAGAAAAAGTTCTTCAAACATACTTAAATGAATCTGCGGTGATTATAAATGTAAAGGAAATAAACATGCGAATATTAAAAACTATAATAAACCAAAACAGCATATTTAAAAAACTTTGAAGTTCACTTTCGAGAACAAAATCTTTTGACTTGCCATTATGGCCATCTAATTAAACTAATATCATCTATGTATGTTTCTATTAGAATACATCATTATAACAAAAATCTATTTGATAAAAGTAGAAGTTTAAGGGCTGTTTATAACAAACTTCTCTTATTTAAGGGCCAATAATTCAGTGTACATTTCAAGTACTCGTATGTCCTTCAAATAATGTTATCGGGAAGTTATTATGTCTTATAATATGACCAATAAATTTTAGCTTCCTCTCGATTTCTTTGAGCAAGCCTCTTTATTCTTTCACCTCTCCTAGCACACTTTGAAGCGTCTTTCTATCAACCTGCACTGTCTTTGACATTTTTCTTGTCTACATTTCAAAAGCTTATATTCTCTTCATATCCTGCTTAACTACAGCCCAAGTTTCCGCCCCATACATTACCATACTCCATACACGTACGACTTGCATTTGTTCCTCATGTACAGGTTAAAATGTTTATTAGTGAGAACAGTACTTTGGTTATTGAATGCTTGTTTTGCCATCGCGATCCTCTTCAGACCTTTCCTACACTTACCATCATCTGTGATAATACTTCCAATCAATTATTTGAAATAATCTAATAAATCAAGCGTCATGTTATAAGATTTAAAAGCTACTTTTGTATTTGTATAGGTATTCAAAATTTGTGAAATGCACACGTAACGCAATCTACATCGATCAAACTTCTAGAAATTTTAACACCCGATACAAAGAACATATTTTTGCATTTAGAAATAACCATGCTGACAAATCTACATTTGCAAAACATATTATTGATACCCAACATAGACCCACAGTAAATAACGGCATAAAACCACAACATTTTTGTCATGACAAGTGTAAACTAGACTTGTTTTAAGCTTTAGAAGTAAAAAAGCATATACACGACAATATTTAGGATTTCTGAGATATTCTTCTTCCTAATTAAATAAATCAGACAACATAAATCTAACTATTTTTTCCAAAAAGTTGTTATAAGACATGATGTGTGTCGATATTTTCATTGTATAGTCTGCTTTATTAATGTGTTTGTTTAGTTATTTTATTGTTGTAATTGTTATTATAGTTATTACTGTTATAGGTTTCTTCTATCTTTATGTTAAATATTGATATACATCACGTAGACATTTTAAAGGCGTCATCCGTCATATTTGTTTTATTTTATTTTCACTTTTAAAGATTTTTTTGATTATAACATCATAAAATAGCAACAGATCTTTATTTGTAATTGTCATGATTTCGTATTAATTCAAATTTTTTCTGTCTGAGGATACTATCAAGCAGCAAAACCAGTAACAGAGACGTTGAAGAACATCTAGAATTCAGAAGGGCCACTTGCTCCAGTTAGCTTACGCGCTGGCTACGTCCTTCACCTACGAAAACGAAAACCAACAGTGAAACCAGAGAAATAGTCTCCAAGTCTGTATGAAGTATGGACCAGTTTCACGAAGTAAGGGCAACAGCAATCAATGAAATTAATCTCTATTTCTTTAAAAAAGACAAGGAATGTTAACATTAATTTGTAAACAGTACAATGTACTTTATGTTGTATTTTCTTCTGTTGTTGAAATAAAAACTATTATTATTTATCTAACCTTTTGAATATAAAACTTTATCCAATATATTCATCCAACAATTTATCCAACCAATAACCCAAAAAATATTTGACTAATTTGGAGAAAATTTTGGAATTACGCTTATTTTGCTAATGGCTTGGATGAGTTCGTTCATCAGATCTTAACACATAGTTTTTCCTAACAAAAAATTAAATATATTTTTGTAAACACAATAGCTTTCAAATTGTTTAAGTGATTGGAACGAAAATTTACAACTTAAAAGAACATACAGAGATGTGGTTGTGTACCAATTTTCAAGTCTTTTGATCAAAGAAAAATGAAGTTATTCGAAATTAATAATAAAATAATCCTCGACATCACTTCAAATTCTGTAATGCAATATCTACAATGTTGGACAAAGGCAGAGCAATACAGCTACCTGTACTGTTATGCTATTTAAATAAATTGTAGATAAAATCTAAATAATGGAAGTCACAACCATTGCCAGATGTCAAGATGTTGCTGACCGGGGTTGCCCGATCTTCAGGAATTTCATGTAGTTAAACCTTTCATGTATAAACATATGAAATTTTTACAACTTCTGATAATAAAGAAAACATTTTATAAAATTTAATTTTATCAGTCAGTTAAAAAATACTGTATTTAATACCTGCAAATTTCGAATTACCCATTTCTCATGATTTTTAACTTAGGTATCCCTCCGATCATAATTTACTCTATCCGACAACTTTGTTAGACTGCGTCTGTGCTGAAGCTCAGCTGTCATTTGTCATTGTGTGGTAGTGTTATTTATTGACAATATCAAATTGGAAATTTAGGACAGTAGAAACAGACACCATAAACAAAGAAGAAATTGGAAATTTAGCCTCTAGTGTAGGTTTTTGACATGATACCATAACTAGAGAGATATGATAATGTGGCAGCATAATAATATTATGCTAATGCTGTGGTACAGTCAGTTTGGCGTTTCATCACATCTCGTAACACACCAGCTGTTGTGTGCATACAGTTAGATGTAATTTTTTATTATCAGAATACTACTGTAACATGATGAAATCAAGTTTATAACTGTTAACATACTGTAAATAATTTCTCCACTTTTCAAGTTTGTGTTGCTGCAATGTTAATTAAGGGTTCCCTTAATTATACGCATATTGTGCTTATAAATGTAATAAAAAAATAAATGAAAATGCAAGTGAACCTATTTAATTTAGCTCTGTATTCTACATTATCTGAAAAAGACATTATAGGCGACGAAGTAGAATGTAATTTCGGTAAATATGCAGTTGACTGCATGAGGGTTTTAGATATTTTTTTCCAGCAACATGCTTAAAACCTTCCTCGGCCACAAGGCAAATTTTCTGGCAAACAACCCCCAAGAAAATTAAGGGACTTTGAAAACATGCGTTTTTCACATTTTACAGCAATACCTCCTTTAAACCCTGTCTACCCCATATTCGCCCAGGTCCAGCAACCTTCTTGGGGGTTGCTCACAAGAAATTTTTCTTGTGCTTTATGCTTTGAAGGTAGTTGTATGCATGCACAAGGGGAAGGAGAACCCCCCGAATTTTTGGGTGAGGAGCAGAAACCCTCTTCCTCCTGGGGTTCTTCTCCTGCATGCATACAATCACCCTCAATGCATCAACCAAAGGATTTTTTTTTCCAGCTTTCTAGTGTATTTTTCTAGAGTATATTTCCTGTTTATCAATTGCTTTGTTTGAGTTTTGTATCCAAATTACTCTATAAATATATGTCATAGATCATGTTTTTGCTTGTCTTTCTTTACCTTGTTTTACTGTTCCTAATTAAATAAATTAATTTTCATAACCTTTAATATAAGGCTAAATCTTACAGCTTATATAAATATATTATTTAATATTGTTATGAAAATTCACTATCATAACGCACTTGCTGCGTTCCGAACCTTTTTAGGTTACCTATTTATACAAAAGCTTAAGAAATTCATGAATAAGCATTACATTTCAATGATTGAATAATTTCAGTTTTATTTCTAACCAAACTAAAAATTCCTAAATACGTCCCTGACGTTTCTCCCACTCAAGTCACCGAACTCCGCCCAGTTAGGAAAAGTGTACAGGCTTCTTGTATTGCAAAACTGCACCTTTGTTACCTCTATCCCTTACAACCTCTTTGATAGCAGACGATACAGAGGTGTCTACATCACCAAACGCAGAGCCTCGTTTAAATGGGAATTACAAAGAGCCGAGAAGGAAGAAAAAAAGGAGGTATTTATAACAAGTAAAAATATTATTTTCCAACTGTTAAAAATATGTAAAAGGTTCACAAGAAACAGACTGTAGTTCGCTTGTTGATTCATAATTCTCAGTAAATATATTAGATAGACCTAGTAAAATAAAGTGGATGGGGTTGTGTATAAATAATAATGGATCAATTGAAGACGTTTGTAAAACGAAATGAAAGAATCTTAGCGGGAAAAATAGAACAGTAAAAAAAAAATATATATATATATATTGAACTACTTGTGCATATAAAATAATTAGGTACTGAAATAGGTTGAGAAGTTAATATAAACATATGTTAGAAGTAAGTAGTTTTATGAGGAAATTTTGAGATAAATAGAAATAGAAAAAATGTTAGTAAAATCATAATAATTAAAGAAATAGAAGTATAGTATTATAAGAAGCCCAAGTCAATTTCATTTGTCATAATAGAATTATACAAAGAGTTCAGAAGTGACTGTAATGGGTATTGAAAGAAAGCTTATTTAACAGTAATCAAATATTGGCGATAAAAACACATTTTTATGAGATCAAGTTTTGTTTTTTTTTTTTTTTTTTTTTTTTATTAATTAATAGTTGAATCCACCCTGGGATGAATTTAATAAGGGCACAAATTTTTTCTCTTGTATTAAGATAATTGTAGTGGTAAAATAAATTACACAGAACATATAATAATCCTACAAAATGGCGACCAAACGTGAGGGCTTGGAAAATACATGCACGGACCTATAAAAAAAATTAGAAATAATAATATAAAAACGTAGATAAAAGAAATAGTTGAACCATTTCCAATTTCAATACCCATATAAATAACATGCCTAACAAAAAAGCAACTAGAAAGACAGCTACATCGAGAGACAGACAAGACAGAGGAGATGACAGAGCGAATGAGCTACAGGAAAATGTTGAAATGAGTGAGGAAAGAGTGGACGAACAAGAAATAAGAGAGAATATGGAAGAACACGTAGAAATGACTGTAAATACGAGTGCAGAAACAAATGGAGGAGTGTCAGCACCTGAACAAAAACGTGACAGTAACAACGAAATATTTACGAAATTAATGCAAAATATGAATAGTATAGGGGACAAAATAGAAAAACAAGAACAAAGTATGAATGCAAATATAAATAGCATAATGCAGGAGATAAATGAGAAGTTGGCGAAACAGGAAATTAATATAAAACAAGATATAAAGGATAAGATAGAGAAACAGGAAATAAGCATAATGCAAAATATGAATCAAAATATGAGACAGATGAACGACAGATTAAATGAAATGGATATAAAAATTACAGAAAAATTTGATAAAACAGTGCAAGTATTAAAAGTAGAAATAGAACGAAAGATAGAAGAGAAAGTCGATGAAGAAATGAATGAAGTACGCAAGGTTATAATCGAGAAAATCAAAGCAACTGACGACGAGATGAGTAGTTTGATACAGATGGAAAATGAACGGTATCAGAGACTAGTAGGAGTAAACACAGTGATGGAAAGAAAGGTAGAGAACTATCACAGTGAAATAAAGGACAAATTAACAGAAGTAAACGGGAAGAACTAGTACCCTATTGTAAAAAAAAATCAAAAGAGTGGGAAAGAAGGTGCAAGTCAAACATGAAGGCTAGGTAGCAACAGAGCAGTAAGAACAAGGAGCTGTGCTAAGAATTAGAAGAGTAGGAAAGAAAGAGGCTAAAATTATCAAGGCCGAATGGCAAAAGGAAAGCAAGATAAAAGAAAAGGGATGGATGCAAGAAAAATGTAAGCATATAGAAAACTTGAGGCATAAAATGGAAATCAAAGAAAAGAAAAGCAACGATGACTGACAAAGGCAGGATGAAGCAAGCTAAAATGTAAAGATAACAAATGAATGAAAATGAAGTAGAAAATATGATAAAAATATTAGTATATGGCGAAAAATATGAAGAATTAGTAGTTTGTGTAGCGAAACCAGTAAATAAGAATAGAAAACCTAAGATAGGTAATGATAAACTAAGAATATGATGATAATGAATATTGATATATGAAAAATGAAGAAAAGTAGGAATATAAATGGAATAATGAAAATATAGGGGAATGTAGATTATGTTTAAAGGATCGAAGCCATATAAAATAAAAATAATATGAACAAGTTAATAAGGGATATTGAGAAAGCTGCAAATCCGAGAAAATAAATCAAAATAAGGTAATGTCGTTGTGAATTAAAGAAAGAAAAAGATTTGAACACCATAAAGAAGAAAACCCGAGAAAATATATATGTAGATATATTGAAGTGAGACAGTAATAGAAAACAAGAGTCGTAGATAGCGGAATATAAAAACGTCCAAATATGGGAGCAGAATGAAGTTCGAAGAGTAGAAAAATGAAAACATATTGGTAATAAACAATTTGACAGGTTGAAATCTAGATTTCAAAGTGCCGAAATTGTTTCTTAGGGGAATTTGTGGTGTGATCCAGGCTCACGTACGCACATAATAAGTATTATTATTATTATCACTATTGGTATTATCGATACAAAAATTTTTCTAAAAGAGATGGTGCAGCAAATTTGATAACAGCAAATTTGATAGCCACGTAAAATCTGAATAAAAAAAAAATTTGAATCAAATTGTAATTTTCAGTGCTCATCACAGGTGCTAATCTTTACTTTTTATGTATGTGATATGCACTACAAAAATTTTGTACATTTTATAAAAAAATAAAAGGCAAAGTTAAGAAAACACAACATGGACTTAAATAGGCAATGATACCACTGTAGATAATTAAGATATTAGTCAGTAGGGTGTAGATAACTAGTTTAGAAGAGATTTAGGAGGTTAGATGTTAACCACAGACAATAATTTCTTTGTATTGCATAAAATGTTAGTTTTAAGATTCTTATAAAATGTTAGTTTTAAGAATTCTATTAAGAAGGCGGACTGTCATGGTAACAAAAAGTTTGATAGGTAGGAAATTTTTGAAAGGTGGTGTCAGATGAGATAGATGTTGGAGTTTTGATGTGAATTTAACTGATGAATGGATATAAAGAAGTCTAGAACATAAGATTGACGTTATATAATTGTGAAGCGCAACTGTTTGAAAAAAGACTAGAATGTTATTGTAAACAATTTGTTGTAATGGAATGTTGTAAGGTATAAATAAATTGATTAAAACCCGGATCGTTAAAAGTCAGTAAATGAAGTTTTAAATAGTAAGAATTGTTCAAAGTGGTATTGGAAATAAATGTGAGTGAGCGGAAGCAGTCAATGATCGTTTATAGCAGACGATACAGAGGTGTCTACATCACCAAACGCAGAGCCTCGTTTAAATGGGAATTACAAAGAGCCGAGAAGGAAGAAAAAAAGGAGGTATTTATAACAAGTAAAAATATTATTTTCCAACTGTTAAAAATATGTAAAAGGTTCACAAGAAACAGACTGTAGTTCGCTTGTTGATTCATAATTCTCAGTAAATATATTAGATAGACCTAGTAAAATAAAGTGGATGGGGTTGTGTATAAATAATAATGGATCAATTGAAGACGTTTGTAAAACGAAATGAAAGAATCTTAGCGGGAAAAATAGAACAGTAAAAAAAAAAAATATATATATTGAACTACTTGTGCATATAAAATAATTAGGTACTGAAATAGGTTGAGAAGTTAATATAAACATATGTTAGAAGTAAGTAGTTTTATGAGGAAATTTTGAGATAAATAGAAATAGAAAAAATGTTAGTAAAATCATAATAATTAAAGAAATAGAAGTATAGTATTATAAGAAGCCCAAGTCAATTTCATTTGTCATAATAGAATTATACAAAGAGTTCAGAAGTGACTGTAATGGGTATTGAAAGAAAGCTTATTTAACAGTAATCAAATATTGGCGATAAAAACACATTTTTATGAGATCAAGTTTTGTTTTTTTTTTTTTTTTTTTTAATTAATAGTTGAATCCACCCTGGGATGAATTTAATAAGGACACAAATTTTTTCTCTTGTATTAAGATAATTGTAGTGGTAAAATAAATTACACAGAACATATAATAATACTACAATATATATATATATATATATATATATATATATATATATATATATATATATATATATATATATATATATATATATATATATATATATATATATATATATATACGATAACTCAAAAATTATTAACCGATTTTGATGAAACTCTGCAACAATCTTTCTCTTATTAATGGCTTGGATGAGTTCGTTACCCAGCCTTATCAGACCAGTTTTTCTCAAAAAAAAAAACAATTAAATTTTTCCTAAAATAATTTGTATCTCAAAAAATAACAAAGTTATTTTGATGAAATTTGGTTGATATGTTGTCCTCGTAAATCCCTTAGTACCCACCAAATCCAACTTTCTAGGTTTATAGAAAATTGAGTTATGCAAATTTGAAGCATTTAATGAAAATTCGCTAACGCACTTGCTGCGTTCCAAAATTTTCTTTTTCGTTATTTTCCAAGAAGTTTACTTTGGAAGTTAATAAACTTAGGTCATTCTCTGAGTTTGAGGCCTTCTCTAAACATGTTTTAAGCTTCTAGGCGGAATCTATGGCATCTTGAAGTGCAACATCGGTGCATTGAGGGCTTTTAGATGCTTTGTCCAAATCGAAATATTCTATCACTTCTTGGGTAGTGTTCGAATTTGCAGCTTCAATTATCTCGGAATCTATTGGAATGCCTGAAGTTTGCACATAATTATCTATGTTTCAGTGATCCATCGCATCCGACACTTGTGGAAATTTCATAACCCTAGCACATTCGCTCAGAGGAATGTCATCGTCTTCGCCGGCGATATCTTCGTCAGCAATAACATTTAGAATAAGGCGCACGTTTCAAGATTTAAACAGAAAAACAAAAAGCCACACAAATGTACAGTTGTAACGAACTTAACGAACGTTGATTTCAAGTGGTAAGAGGGACTCTATCATTGTCTGAGTGGAATAACCCATAAATATTTTCTCTTATGTTGTGTACAGTAAAATTTATTACCCACTAGTGTCATGTCTCAATCAAAAAACTTGTGCATCTAGAACTACTGTCTCTGAATGGTCATATTTTTAGATAGAGATGCACCGAAATTCACAGGACAAAGTCCTCTTGTTTACTTTCGCACATTCTTGTATCCCAATAAAAATGTGAACGGGTCAGTGCAATAATTACCTCGCTAAAGCCTAAATCGCCTAAAAGCGGTCTCGTTAAAGCAGAAACATTTTAGCATTGTCTCTTACAACAACAAAAAAACAATTTACATAGGAAAAATACAGAGATTTAAAATATTTGATTATAATTTTTACAATTTTTAAGAAGTAATAATATTACCGTCACAAAAACTTAATAATATATATATATATATATATATATATATATATATATATATATATATATATATAAATATAATATATATATATATATATATATATATATATATATATATATATATATATATTATTCATGTAAATATGAACTTAAAGTATATTGAATCAAATTAACCTTAAAATGCGACACGTCATAATTATGTTTCCATGATTTGTTCTGTCCAGGTTAGCAATATCCGTCTTCACCAGGCGCCAACAGTTGAATAGTTGTGTTAGCGTTTGCGTTCACTACTCCTGCTGTGTTTTCGCCGGCACTCAACTATTGTCTGTCAAGGCGGAATGACAGACAAACATCACAAAACAGTACTTGAAGTCAAGAGTGCGTTTATCAGTTTCCAACTGCTGAAATGCGTCGGTAATCAGCAGATGAGCGCTTAAACACAGACTAGAAATCCTGCTATAAATACTCTAGTTTCAAATATTATCTGGCTCAATAATATTTTATAATTCGTAATAATAATTATATATATATATATATATATATATATATATATATATATATATATATATATATATATATATATATATATATATATATATATATATATACAGGGTGTTCAAATAAGGACACGGACCGGCTGTATCTCGAAAACCATCACAGCTGCAGCTTTCGGAAAAAAATTAGCATAAGTAAAGTGGCCATGAGAAAATGTTGGAAATTATTTTCAGCTTTCTAAATCTGCTGCTAGGTGGCGAAAATGCCATGGCTTACCTAAAATCTTTAATTTCTCGAGAATCTTGACGCATAACATAAGCTGGTTTTAGGTAATTTGTAATCAACGTTTACTTATCTACAACTACTGTTTAAAATAAAATTTCCTTATGGACCAGTGGCGGAGGTAGGGGGCGAGAATTTTTTTTTACAAACAAATGCCTATAACTTGATAACCAGTAGACATAATTTTAAGAATTTTGGCTTGTTAGAAAGAGCTTTCATAAGAAATTCCAGGTATTAGTATTTTAAATCTACAGTCACACATGCACAAAATACAGAGGGCGCTAGAGTAGAAAAGTCTAGTTTTATTAAATTTTACGAAAATTTTCAAATTACAGCATAGTATTATAATATAACTATCAAAAAGTGAATGAAGTTAGAAAGAACTCAGTGAAAACCCAAAACGACTATGTTTTTCCGTTTCAGAGAAAACTCGAATTTTATGTATTTTGGTGCTTATTATGCCATTTCTCAAAATTGGATATGAATATAGCAAAATCTCTATAGAATATTTATTTTCAGGCATCGTTATACAAATTAACATAGTTACCAATAACAATTAATCACTTTAATATGAAATAAATTTATTACCTTATCATAAAACTAAGATACAAGAGCCAAGAATCGATTTTAAGGTTTTATTCGTAAATTAAGTGATTATATTATGAAACCGAAACTATATGAATGTAAAAACCTGATTTTTAACTAACATTTTATTATTTACAAATGTTCAATATGCTGTCCGTTTTTATGTATACATTTAACTAATCTCTGACGAGTAGAGGCTACCGCTGTTTGAACTTCAGCCGTAGATATGCTATGAACAGCAACTTATATGCTATCCATCATATTTTCTCTAGTTGTTGGTCGAGTTTGATATACCAAATCTTTCACTCTCCCCCATAAATAAGAATCTAAGCAAGTCAAATCAGGTAATCTGGGTGGCCATGGAAATAAGCTTCCTCTTCCTATCCACCGATTTGGAAATTGAACATTAAGATATTCGCGTACATTTTGTGTGCTGGACACCCGTCGTGTTGCAACAACATTATTAATCTTGTTTCTAGAGAAATGTCTTCCAATAACATTTTTATGCTTTGAGTTAAAAAAAAAATTAAATACAGATCTCAGTTAAGTGGTCCGTCAAAGAAATATGTCCAACAATTTTTCCTTTAGCTATACTACACCATACGTTTAAAGTCCATCGATTTTGCCGATCTAATTCTCTCATTCAATGGGGATTACTGTCCGACCAATATTGCATATTATATAGATTTACTTTCCCACAATTTGAAAATGTTGCTTCATCTGTCCATACCATTTGTGATAGAAATCGTGGTGTTTCTTTTAGCATACTCAGCATACAATGGCAGTAATTCAGTCTGTGGTCACAATCAGTTTCATTTAGCGCCTGATGCAATACTATGTCATATGGTTGCATATTATGGTCTTTTAAACATTGTATACAGACCTATGGTCACACCTTAGTTTCTAGAAATTTGTCGTACACTAATATGTGGATTAGCAGTAACAAGAGCAATCACATTAGTAATGTTTTCTTCATTTTTAATCCTACGAGCTCTGACTTGTCTTCTGGTGCGTCTTACAGATCCAGTTTCCTGCATATATCTTGCAATGCGAATAAACACCTCTCTTGAGTAATGTCTTCTTTGCGGGCACCTTAAAGCATATTCTCGTGATGCGACAACAGGATTCCAAAAAAATATAAAATAAATTTCAAGCATATCAAATGCTTCCTCGTTAGAATAAGACATCCTGAAAACGTAAAACACCAACTATTGATAAAAAACACACAGAAACACTACAAATAATTAATAAGATCAGTAATAAATTGAACATAGGATTTTGACGTTTATAAAACAAATTTTTTCATTTTCCTTACCTTCGTTGACAACACATGGACTACATTGACTGAAGTACAAAACTGCATATGAATTTCACATGGACATTAACAAGTGTTTAAATAATTTTAGACATTGGTTGTATTTATTACTATATTATGTTAAAGATATTATGTATGGAATGAATTTTCAAAATAAATACTAAGCATTTTCTCTAAACGCCGAATGAAAAGTGTTTTATTTTCATAATATAAATTAATTGTTTCATGACTTCTACATTACTTCTGTATCGTAATTTTATAATAAAGTAATAAATTTATTTCATTTTAAAGTGATTACATAAATGCTATTGGTAAGTACGTTAATTTGTATAATGATTGTAATGAAGTTTAAGTCCGTGTCCACTTGGCAGACATGATATTCTAATTTAAAGTAGACACCTTCTAGGATATAATCAAATAATATATAACGTATTGTTTTAGTGCGTAGGGTGTACAGATGTAAAACATTCAAAATTCTGATGCCGGTACATGGCACATTATGTTCTGAGCATAAATGAACCTGCTCTGTGGTTCTGTGTGCCGGTATGCGCGAGTCGCACTTACGCGATTTAGTCCAATCACAATCACTGACGAGATAACTGTCACGTTCGACAGTGTCAAAATTTCCTATTCACGCAAGGGAGTGTTCTGTGTTCACGCATTAACCATACACAGTTTATTTTCAAATTGCTTCTACTCGTCAGAGATTAATTAAATGAATACATAAAAAAGGTCAGCAGTTTGAACATTTGTAAATAATAAAATGTTAGTTAAAAATCAGGTTTTTACATTCATATAGTTTCGGTTTCATAATATAATCACTTAATTTGAGTTTTCTCTGAAACGGAAAAACATAGTCGTTTTGGGTTTTCCCTGAGTTCTTTCTAACTTCATTCACTTTTTGATAGTTATATTATAATACTATGCTGCTATTTGAAAATTTTCGTAAAATTTAATAAAACTAGACTCTTCTACTCTAGCGCCCTCTGTATTTTGTGCATGTGTGACTGTAGATTTAAAATACTAATACCTGGAATTTCTTATGAAAGCTCTTTCTAACAAGCCAAAATTCTTAAAATTATGTCTACTGGTTATCAAGTTATAGGCATTTGTTTGTAAAAAAAAATTCTCGCCCCCTACCTCCGCCACTGGTCCATAAGGAAATTTTTTTTAAACAGAACTTGTAGATAAGTGAACGTTGATTACAAATTACCTAAAACCAGCTTATGTTATGCTTCAAGATTCTCGAGAAATTAAAGATTTTAGGTAAGCCATGGCATTTTCGCCACCTAGCGGCAGATTTAGAAAGCTGAAAATAATTTCCAACATTTTCTCATGGCCACTTTACTTATGCTAATTTTTTTCCGAAAGCTGCAGCTGTGATGGTTTTCGAGATACTGCCGGTCCGTGTCCTTATTTGAACACCCTGTATATATATATATACACCCTGTATATATATATATATATATATATATATATATATATATATATATATATATATATATATATATATATATATATATATATATATATATATATATATATATATATATATATATATATACATATACATATATATATATATATATATATATATATATATATATATATATATATATATATATATATATATATATATATATATATATATATATATATATATATATATATATATGATATTTGATTTGAAACATTGTATAGCACAAGAAATATAACAAATTTCACCACAAGTTATACACAATGTTCAGGAAGAATTTCTTTTCAGGCTTGGACACTGTCAAGCAGTAAACGGGCATCACTTCAAACAATTACTTAAATAATTAGTTTCCGAAAATCCCTTTAAATGTTTTGTAATTACCTTCACTATTTGACGGAGAATGATATGCTATGTTTCATTTCATTTATTTGTTTGAGTTGACTGGTAAGCAATTTTTACCCCTATTTTCCATCAAAATTACTTTCTTGTAGAACAAAGCATTATTGTAGTGACAATAATGACAGCAAATTTTTCATTGCTTAAATATCCTAATTCAAACAGGAATTTTCAAACTACTAATGGCCACCATTTTGAAACAGCGTAACAATATTTAACATAATCCGAGAAGAATACTCAGTAGGAATGGGCCTTTCAAAAAATGTATCACAAGTCATGTGTTGCCGGTTAAAACAAAATCGATGAGGTCACATCTTTGACAGATGACATTTGAAAAATTAGCAAATACCTCCTAAAGTTGAGTATCAAAAAAATTAATTGACATACTCAAGCATTCTTAAAAACAATTGAAAATAACGGAAATATTATGGGTAACCAATTCTTTTTGTGCACACTCTCTCTCTCTCTCTCTCTATATATATATATATATATATATATATATATATATATATATATATATATATATATATATATATATATATATATATATATATATATATATATATATTCCTATTCACGCAAGGGAGTGTTCTGTGTTCACGCATTAACCATACACAGTTTATTTTCAAATTGCTTCTACTCGTCAGAGATTAATTAAATGAATACATAAAAAAGGTCAGCAGTTTGAACATTTGTAAATAATAAAATGTTAGTTAAAAATCAGGTTTTTACATTCATATAGTTTCGGTTTCATAATATAATCACTTAATTTGAGTTTTCTCTGAAACGGAAAAACATAGTCGTTTTGGGTTTTCCCTGAGTTCTTTCTAACTTCATTCACTTTTTGATAGTTATATTATAATACTATGCTGCCATTTGAAAATTTTCGTAAAATTTAATAAAACTAGACTCTTCTACTCTAGCGCCCTCTGTATTTTGTGCATGTGTGACTGTAGATTTAAAATACTAATACCTGGAATTTCTTATGAAAGCTCTTTCTAACAAGCCAAAATTCTTAAAATTATGTCTACTGGTTATCAAGTTATAGGCATTTGTTTGTAAAAAAAAAATCTCGCCCCCTACCTCCGCCACTGGTCCATAAGGAAATTTTTTTTAAACAGAACTTGTAGATAAGTGAACGTTGATTACAAATTACCTAAAACCAGCTTATGTTATGCTTCAAGATTCTCGAGAAATTAAAGATTTTAGGTAAGCCATGGCATTTTCGCCACCTAGCGGCAGATTTAGAAAGCTGAAAATAATTTCCAACATTTTCTCATGGCCACTTTACTTATGCTAATTTTTTTCCGAAAGCTGCAGCTGTGATGGTTTTCGAGATACTGCCGGTCCGTGTCCTTATTTGAATACCCTGTATATATATATACACCCTGTATATATATATATATATATATATATATATATATATATATATATATATATATATATATATATATATATATATATATATATATATATATATATATATATATATATATATATATATATATATATATGATATTTGATTTGAAACATTGTATAGCACAAGAAATATAACAAATTTCACCACAAGTTATACACAATGTTCAGGAAGAATTTCTTTTCAGGCTTGGACACTGTCAAGCAGTAAACGGGCATCACTTCAAACAATTACTTAAATAATTAGTTTCCGAAAATCCCTTTAAATGTTTTGTAATTACCTTCACTATTTGACGGAGAATGATATGCTATGTTTCATTTCATTTATTTGTTTGAGTTGACTGGTAAGCAATTTTTACCCCTATTTTCCATCAAAATTACTTTCTTGTAGAACAAAGCATTATTGTAGTGACAATAATGACAGCAAATTTTTCATTGCTTAAATATCCTAATTCAAAAGGAATTTTCAAACTACTAATGGCCACCATTTTAAAACAGCGTAACAATATTTAACATAATCCGAGAAGAATACTCAGTAGGAATGGGCCTTTCAAAAAATGTATCACAAGTCATGTGTTGCCGGTTAAAACAAAATCGATGAGGTCACATCTTTGACAGATGACATTTGAAAAATTAGCAAATACCTCCTAAAGTTGAGTATCAAAAAAATTAATTGACATACTCAAGCATTCTTAAAAACAATTGAAAATAACGGAAATATTATGGGTAACCAATTCTTTTTGTGCACACTCTCTCTCTCTCTCTCTCTCTATATATATATATATATATATATATATATATATATATATATATATATATATATATATATATATATATATATATATATATATATATATATATATTACCTGTCATTACATATATTAATTTTATGTTACCTGTCATCGCCAAAGATTAAAAAAATTATTTACGCTCATAGACCAAGGGTTTTTCTATCTCAGTTGCTTAGTTTCAATTGCGGTTTTCATAAGAAACATTTCCCTTATAGAGGTAACGAGTTTTGAACTTTCGAACAATTTCTTCAAATGAGCGGAAATTGATGCTTTTGGAACTTAATATGTTTATACATGTATATACATTTTTTTAAATCTTTGGCGATGACAGGTAACATAAAAGTAACATATGTAATGACAAACAATATATATATATATATATATATATATATATATATATATATATATATATATATATATATATATATATATATATATATATATATATATATATATATATATATATATATATATATATATCTGTGTGTGTATCTACAAAATAGTTTGCGAAGCATCTACGCCACCTAGAGACTTTCGGTTTTTTCATTGCACTGGAAAATTATTTCCGGAGGCTAAGTTCGTTGACCAGTTCTGAGATTGCAAATTTTCTTCTTAAAAATGCTATATCTTTGAGTCTCGTCAATCTATTTTTACGAACTCGAACTCATATATTGTCATCAGTGTTCCAAAGTTTATTTTAGCTGAATAATTGCAATTAAAGTTCCTTCGCATTTAAATTTATCTGAATTTGAAAAATTCCACAAAATATATTCCTTGTTGTTAGAAAAAAACATTACTATTTATTATAAAGTTCAATAGTTATGTCATTAGAAATCATATGTCAAAATTTTCGTGCGCTCACTTATAAACAAATACAAAGATTTTGGTAAAGTTTATTGAAAAAACTCTATAGTAGAAAGTTGAAGGCTTAGCGCAAAAAGTTAACATGATTTGGATTGAAATGCGTATAAAAGTCAGGTACTTAAATTTAATATGTTTGTTTGTGCAGAGAAAATGACGTCATTGGAAGGTTATCCACCACTCACACACAAAATTTACGACAAGTAAGTTGAAACAATTCCAATGGAATGCTTAGCAGAAAGTAACTTATTTTAAGTTTTACACAACTTGGCTACTATAACTCAATTGCTGCGTTCACACATTTATTAGTATGTATCTTATTTCTGCAAATTCTTTTATAATTTTGGAAGCTTTCATAGCGTGTACCCGAAATGATACACGTAACCTTGTGATATGTTTTACCCTCCCAGACATGGTATATCTTAATTGATAAACTAAAACATTATTGCAGTTTTATTACATTGGCTCTTTTGTATTAAATGAGATAGCAGTTTAAGGTATATCATGTATATGTATATTTTTTTACACCGGTATGAGTTTTGTTTAAACAAATGAGGACAATGACAAAAAAATATTACTCCATTGCAAAGATTAAAAAGAATGCACAAGACTGGTAGTTATCCAACCGAAAGAGAAGATCTTAGTGCCGAAGTGGAAGATTTCGAAAATTCTGATGCTGATCCACATTATATTCAGGATGAGTGAACAAACGATATTAGTAATGATAAAGTATCAAATGCAATGCCGACCAACATCCAGAGAAGAAGAAATACCAAGGGTTTGTCAGCTAATTCAAGACCTTCAACACCACAGCATCCAGTATCAAGAAAACATTCCAAAATTTCAGTTAACAAATAGGCAGATCCAGTACGCAATTTGTTGGTTTCAGTTTTCGGGAACTGGTGGCATGGATCCAGCTGTTAGTGGTATGCTGGAAATATCTGAGGCTATTGACTACTTCAGACTATTTTTTACACCAGAAATCATAAATATGATGGGTCAGGTAGCTAAAAACTACACCAATGGAAACCCCTTGGTGCACAAGAAATGATGTGTTTTGTTAACTTGGTCTGATGAATGAGATTAACTAAAGTTCCAAAACAGCGATTATTGAAGCTGAAACCGAAGCAAAGCAAGTTTGAGCTTCTTCTAATATTCTGCCACTTTGTACCGCTCGCGTCAAATAATAAAATGGGGCAGTAATTAAATAAATCTGTTTTCGTTTAATAATCTGAACGCTCTCTTAGCATATTATAAACTTTTAGGATCGACGTAGTTACAAACACAAGAAAAACCCGATTACCTCATCTTCATTGTATTTTAGTTCTAAAAACGTCAAATCCATAAATGTGTCTATAGCAAAGAAAAATATTAGAGAATCTTAACAAAGAATTAACCTCGAGAAATAGATAAACAAATATTGTCACTTTATATTCTATTTAAAAGCAGCTTTAGAGCCTCGGTGGTTCAGTGGTAAGAACGTGTGTCTCTGAACCAAAGGGTACTGGGTTCGATCCCAGGATTCTCCTTTCACTTTTCAGTACATACTGTAACATTAACATTAACCGAGGTTGTGGCATTGTATTTGAGCAAGTTGAATGTCTGCACGGTCCGTCCTTCGAAAAGATCGTAAAGCCGCTGGTCCCGTGTGCACGCGATGTTGGGTATGTTAAAGATCCCTACCCTCCACATACATAAAGGCAGGGTTTCGGCAAAATTTCCAGGATAGTGAGGTGAAACTGCTCTCTGGCGTCGCTGATTGGCCTTAGTCGCGGTAATAGACCGACATTAAAGAAACAAACACACACACACACACTAAAAGCAGGTTCGGAATATTTCCACAATGTTAAAAACATAGGTTCCTTAACGTAAAACTTAAAGGTCTCGAAAAAAAAATCTCGAGCAGCTTGCGCACCTGCTGGAGATAGAAGTTAACACTTCTATGATGTTACCTCATACCGCCATTGTCTTTATGAGTTATCTGAGTTTAGTGAGCGTTCCCTATTGGCGATAAGTATGTATAAAATGTTGACACTATTATCTAGCTGTTTTTTAATAGCAAATTTTCTTATTTATATCAGGGAACACTCAGCCACTTGCCAAAATTTTCAAGTACTCTGGAACACCCTTCCTCCTGAATAATAACAGTTAATTTTTTTTTGGATACTGTCGACACCTGACACGAGACACAACTCTGTGGTTTTCCGCTTGGTCAAGATGTTTACTTAGCCTGAATTCTTTGGAGGATTTAACTGCAGGCTATCAGGGTTCAAGTACCTCAGTGGATTTGTTGAGTATGCCGAGGGTATCCCTGATTGGGTTTTTTACTATTTTCAAGACAATCAAGAGTGGTTTGGTTGGAAAAATCTTCTTTGGATTTCTTATATATATATATATATATATATATATATATATATATATATATATATATATATATATATATATATATATATATATGTATATATATATATATATATATATATATATATATATATATATATATATATATATATATATATATATATATATATATATAAGTATAAAACGCAAAAATTAAAAGACAAAAGTTAAGATGGAAAAAACAACTATAGATTGTAAAATCACTCTCGCAAAGTAAATGTACCCACCAAATTTGATCAAAATCGGTCCATTATTTTTTGAGTTATCGGTCTGATACTTACATACATACATACATACATACATACATACATACATACATATATATATATATATATATATATATATATATATATACAGTGTGGAACAGCCAAATGGAATAAATTCGATAACGGATAAATGAGGGCGTGTTGGGAAAAACGCTTGGACACGTCGATTTGTATTTTTAACTGCGCATCTTTTTCAAGAAAAAAAAATTATATAGGGTGCGTCATGTGACAGTGGCCAATACCAACTTTCTTATTTTAAATACAAGCCCCTGTATATTATTAATTTTTTGGATTCTTCAGAAAATTCTAGACATAATTCATGTACAATGTTCTATACCTATCTTCAACTGTTTCGGAAATATTAAGTATTTTCAGATTTATTACAAAAATTAACATTAAAAATAGAAAATTATTTTATTTCACAAATTCGCTACATTGCATTCAATACTTATTTCCCATTCAGCTCTTGATAATGAGAAAGTAAACAAAAACCATTCCTGCGTTTCTTTTTACTGATATGAAATGAAACAAAAACAAAAACAGTTTTCTTTCTGTTCGTATAAAACTCGTAGCCTTAGCAACTTGTTGTCTGCCTGCATGACAGTAGTGATTAGTGTCAGTGCTATTGTCGTTTGAATTTCGTTAACTGTACGTAATAATATCAGAAAAATGGTTCATTTAACAGAAATGCACAAAATAACCATTCTACAAATGATTGGTTATGGAGATAACACACGGACACAGATGGAAGTGTCTCGCTTATTTCACGAAAAATTTCCAAATTTGCCGCATGTATCCCAAGGAACAATTAGCAAAATAGAAAAGCAGTTTCGCGAGCTTGGTCATGTGAGACAGATAAAAAAAGTAGCTGCCAATGCAGTAAGTGATGATACGAAATTGGATATTACGCTTGAGTTTCAAGAAAACCCACATACTTCTGGTCGACAAGCAGCCCAACTATTCAACGTTAGCCACACAGCAATTTTTCGAACATTAAAGGAAAGTAAAATGCATCCCTATAAAATGATACCAACTCAGGAGCTCATGGAGGACGATTTCGATAGGAGAACGTATTTTTGTGAACAAATGATGGCAATGTTAGATAACAATGTGATCCAATTAGAAGATGTTTTGTTTTCTGATGAGAGCACATTTACACTTCACGGTCATGTTAATCGTCAAAATTGCCGCTATTGGTCTAATGAGAATCCTCATTGGATGAGAGAGGAACATACGCAATATCCTGAAAAAGTTAATGTTTGGGCAGGAATTGTTGGAAATCATATCGTAGGTCCCTTTTTCATTGATGGCAACTTGAATGGGGATAAATATTTAGAACTGCTCCAAAATAATGTCGTGCCAACTTTGACAAACTTATATCCAGATCCAGCAAACCCACAAGTTCCTGCCAATAAAATATGGTTTCAGCAAGATGGAGCACCGCCCCATTACCAAATCAATGTCCGGCAGTACCTGAACCAAATTTTTCCAAATCGGTGGATAGGGAGGCGCGGATCGATAGAATGGCCAGCACGATCTCCTGATCTGTCGCTATTAGACTACTTTTTGTGGGGATATGTCAAAAGTATTGTATACAAAACTAAGCCCCTCAACTTAGATGACTTAAAAAGACGAATCACGCTTGCGATTAGATCAGTCACGCCTGAGATGTTGAGTAATGTTAGAAGACATTTCTATACCAGATTAGCATGTTGCCAAGATGTTCGTGGCGAGCATTTTGAACATTTACTACATTGACATTAATTTTTTTTTGTTTTTTTAAATTATTAAGAAATAATCAGTATTTCTTATTAGAATTTGTGAAATAAAATAATTTTCTATTTTTAATGTTAATTTTTGTAATAAATCTGAAAATACTTAATATTTCCGAAACAGTTGAAGATAGGTATAGGACATTGTACATGAATTATGTCTAGAATTTTCTGAAGAATCCAAAAAATTAATAATATACAGGGGCTTGTATTTAAAATAAGAAAGTTGGTATTGGCCACTGTCACATGACGCACCCTATATAATTTTTTTTTCTTGAAAAAGATGCGCAGTTAAAAATACAAATCGACGTGTCCAAGCGTTTTTCCCAACACGCCCTCATTTATCCGTTATCGAATTTATTCCATTTGGCTGTTCCACACTGTATATATATATATATATATATATATATATATATATATATATATATATATATATATATATATATATATATATATATATATATATATATATTGCGAGAGTGATTTTACAATCTATAGTTGTTTTTTCCATCTGAACTCTCTTCTTTTAATTTTTGCGTTTTATACTTGGGCCCTATTTCATATTTAAATATATTCCTCCGCCCCTGTTCCGGTTGAAAATACCTCTAGTAACTTCATTAATGGTAGAGAAGCGCGATAGACCCAACGCTATTTTAATTGAGGTAGAGTGAGAAAGAGACGGCAAGAGGCTATCGCCACCAACACTTCCACACACACATACTGCTTATAATTTTACTAAATTAGGATTTTTTGTGTGTATCAAATAATAACAAGCCTCTCTCATCATCACAAACATCTGGATCGACCTTACATAAAATACCTATCATATACAAATTCCATAGACCTGTTTGGAGTAGTCATTTCAAACAACGGTAAAATTGATGTGTTAATTTTTACTAGATTCTTCCTCTTGATATCTTCTTTTTAACTCTTTAAACAGTGCGGTTTAAGTAATATTTAGACATAAAGATTATAAATGTACTTTATATAAATTTATATGCATATTTTTTACATTCCTATGATATGTCGATATATATATACATACTTCCAAAAACACTATAAAACTGTCTAGCCTACAAGCTACAAACCGGCTTTTAAACATTTGATTTATTAATTAAATATGCCTGTAACTTATACTTGCTATACAATCTTGTTGAACATAAAAATTCCTGAAACGCTTATAGCTTTTGCTTTTAATGTTACTTCATTGGAAGGACATTATTTGTAGAAATATGTAAACAAATCAAATAAGTAAACTAATACTAAATATTATATTTCATTATTATTCCGCAGGGAAACAATCTATCGCTGCTGTTATACTAGTGAATTTTCATAGCAAAAATTCACTAATGGGGCGATCCCGACTTTTGAATTTTGAAAATTTTTTTACAAATGAGCGCGAACTAGGACCCCTAGAATCCATATCCGGGGTCAGTTTCAATTTTTATATGTTTATATATATATATATATATATATATATATATATATATATATATATATATATATATATATATATATATATATATATATATATATTGTTAGATACATTATGATTTAACTATTTGACGGCCCTCCACGAGAGGTAAGAAGAAAAGAAAAAAGAAGTGTGGTGGTCACCCTGCATGACTGACAGGTTAGCTACCCTCGATAACGCGAATGAACGACCCAGCCCTCTTGCACAGTGACCGTCGTTCGTAACACATCTAAATATACTACAAATTATAGACTATTAAATCTACAACTGAAACTACTGCTAAAGCGTCATAGAAATGGTCTATTTGAAATGAATTCTCTGCAAATATGTGAGTAAAATAAAGGACAATGACCATTTGAAACTGAAACTTGAGGTTTCTCATTTCATGCTACATCTTCTGTCTTCCCTCATAGCCAGCACAGACCGGCTATTATAGAGATTGGCATATGTATCCCACTTATCACATCATTTCCACGACCAAGATGGAACTTTAAGAAAGCCGACTGAGAGAGCTACTCTAACAGATCCGATAAATGCATATGCTGGATCCCACCAACAACCGAAAACTACCAGATGTTCATAGGAGCGATTATCGAAACAGCAAAAAAGACCATACCCAGAGGATTCCGCAAGGAATACATATCAGGATGCAATAATGACTGTGAGGAGCGGTACAGGGCATTTCTCGAGAGCGGAGACAGGAAAATGGCTGATAGGCTGTTCCACAGACTGGATGTAGCCCGCCAAGAACGGTGGACAGAAGTAGTCAACAGCCTAGACTTCAAAAAATCCAGCAGAACAGCGTGGTCACTCTTGAGAAGGCTCAGCGAGGGCCCAAAAATCGCAAGAAATGACCCGGAAATACATCCAGAGAGGATTGCCTCCCACGTAGTGTCCACATCAAGAGCCCCGCGGGACAGAGCCCACTCACCTCGCATTAAACATGAACTTAAAGCCCTAAAAGCCAACAGCCAGGAAGAAACCGAGTTCTCACGTCCATTCACCGTAGACGAGGGGGCAGACGCTCTGAGGAACATGAAGGCCGGAAAAGCACCAAGGCCCGATGGAATCCATCCAGAATTGATTGAAAAGGTCCAGAGTTATCGCTATCCTCAAACCAGGAAAGCCGAATGATGACCCGAAAAGTTACCGCCTAATTGCCCTACTAAGCGCAATCTATAAGCTCCTTGAGAGACTTCTTTATAATAGAATCGGACGCAAAATATTGCAAAGGGTCCCCATAGAGAAGGTCGATTTTAGACCACAGAGAGCACAGATCAGATCATGTCACTCACAACCCATATTGAAGCAGGCTACCAAGATAACCTGAAAACATCAGCCGTGTTCGTGGACCTCTCTACAGCTTACGATACTGTGTGGAGGCATGGACTATTCTACAAACTTTATCAATCAGTCCCATGCAAAGAAACCCTGCAACTTATTGATAACATGCTTACTGGGGTGGTTTTTCGGGTCATACTGGGCAGCAAAACGAGTTTCTCAACGACGCTTAATGATGGTCCTCCCTAAGGATCTGTCCTGTCCCCACTGTTTTTCATCCTCTATATCTCCGACATGCCTGAAACTAGATCTCGAAAGTTCGACTACGCGGATGACTGGGTACTAGCCACACAACACCGTCTCTTTGAAGAAACAGAAACTGTCCTCTCTTCAGACTTGGCGAGCTTGGGGACGTATTTCCGTAAATGGAGACTGAGGCCAAACCCCAATAAAACGGAGATGACGTGCTTCCGTCTCTCTAACAAGGCAGCGAATAGGCAGCTCCAGGTCTACTTCGAGGATATTCTACTGCGCCACAACACACAACCGAAATACTTTGGTGTCACCCTAGATAGGACATTGACCTATAAGAGGTATCTGGAGAACACGGCTGCGAAGCTGTGAACTCGGAACTACATCCTCCACAAGCTATGCGCCACCACATGGGGCTCAACTGCTGAAACATTACGATCCTCAGCACTTGGGCTGGCTTAATCAACTGCAGAATACGGCGCACCGATCTGGCTCAACAGTGCGTATACCTAAAGGGTGGACACACAATTAAACGAGACCATGAGGATAACCAGCGGAACGCTAAAATCGACTCCTATCGAATGGCTATCAATACTTAGTCATATACCTCCTCCAGATCTCCTGCACAAGGCAACTCTTCTCCGAGCATATAAACGTATACAAGGCAACCTTCAACTTCCCATACACCAGGATACGGTTAAATCGTGCAGAAACAGTCCACGATCCAGAAGACCAACCATAAGACATGCAAGAGAACTACACACGTCACAGTTCGACCCCATAGATTCTTGGGAGCGAAAATGGACAGACAACTGCCCCCCTCAACTCAGAAATCTTCCGTGCATAAGAATGAAACCTCCCGCCCTCGGACAGCCCCCCAAAATATGGACATCACTGAACAGAATACGCACCAACCATGGCATATGCGCGGACTCACTACACAAATGGGGTAGGGCGCAATCTACGAGGTGTGACTGTGGAGCGGAAAAGCAGACCGTCCAACATATGGTGATGGAATGCCCAAATACAGCATATGAGGGAATCTTTGACGACTTCCTGGTGGAAACTGACGCTTCAGTTGACTATGTATGAAATTTGAATATGTGCTTGTGAATTAGAATAACTTGTTTTGTACACTTTTTATGTATTTGTGTACACTTTTGTGTTTTGTGACATGTGCAGCTATACGATAAATCGTTGACATTATGGGACTCGTATCTGACCAATAATGTGAGTTATGCTGGTTAAACAGTAATTTTTTTGTGAACTTAGATTCCTCTGTCCAAATTACATTATTCAGAGAATTTTAGGTTTCTTGGTTCTTTTTTATCCTTTTTTTCTGCGCCAGTCTGTTCTAAATATTGAATGACATGTATGACATACGGTTTGTAATTATGTTTTTCCAAGACTGTGTGAATTGAAGATTTTGGAAAATCAGTTTATATTTCGGAGTCTCTTAACGATGCTTGTGGATTGGCTCTGAAGAAATCTTATATGGTTATTTCATTTTCTTTGTAGTTTACAAACGGCTTGCTTTTTACTGGTTTCAATTTAAAAGATCCGATACTCTTGCAATTCTCGATTAACCTCTTTAAAATATCTCTGGTTGGCGTGCGTTTATCAGTTGCAACGAAAAAGTATTACACGTTTTCGTTGCAACTTTATTGCATTTGCCATAAATAATTAATAAATTTAAGTAGTCTTCATGAGTATAACCCATACGTGACATAATAAATTGAAAATACACAAATATACACAGAAAACTCTCAGTATTATACTACCTAGCTAGTTTGACAACTCTGTGACAATTTTGTTCTGACATTTAGTTTCATGGCCAACATATGAATTGCAGAAATCTCATAAAACAGCGATTTTACAAAAAATCGCCAACAACATAAAAACTGTCACATTTAGGTATAGGGCTGTAAGTGGTTAAGGAGTCGCGGGCCAAAGGACTCCAGGGGGCAAGCTGAGGAAGTGGAAACAACAACATAAACTTTCGATGAAGCTTTCCCCAAGACCGTCATGCGCGGTGAAAAGCCGCATCCTACACGAGGTGACCCTGCTAATAACTAAACACGACGGATCTAGACAAGGAGGTCGAACTAAACTCCCCCAATCTACGGTGTCACGTGACCCGTGCCTAGGGATAGATAGCACCAGGGCGATGGTGTCGTGAACGGAACCTCTGGAGTACCGGGCAACCCTCCAGAGTAACCCGCCTTGCACCACACAGGGAGTTCTGATGGTGTGGACAGTATTTCCCCCATTCTCGTTGGAACAGCATGAAGATAATAAATACATATAAAACCAAAACCAATGAGGCTCGAGGAGTGGCCCCGGCTACAAACTTGTGCCTTGAGTCTATTCCGCAAACGAAGACCAGCCAGGGGGCGGCGGCGGCGGACTCTGGAGGTCTCACGACCGACGTAGATACGGGGGATCAGGGGGTAGCTTCGGCCAGACATCTGTCCCCGACACCCAAGCTGCAGGCTGGGTCCCACCGGAGGGCGGCGAGCTCCGCGGACTCCGGGGGCCCCTCCACCAGTGAGGACCATACCGTAATGGTAGAGGGACTGCCCCGGCAGTCAAAGCGTCTTTCCGGGGCGCAAAGAAAGAGGTTCCGGAGGGCGCAGAAAATGGCGACAGAGACGTGGACGGTCGAGTAACCTGTAAAGGCGCAAGAGGGGAGTACGAGTCAGAAGAGGACGCGCTCGGACTCTAGCACGTCTACTACATACAGACGTCACAAAAGGGCCAGGGCACCTGTAAAGGCGCAAGAGGAGAGTGCGAGTCAGAAGATGCCGCACTCTGGCTCTAGAACGCCTACTACAGACAGACCTCCCAAAAGGACCAAGGCCGGAACACCGGAGCAGACTGGTTCATATAGGGAGGCTGCGGAGGGCCTCAGAATGGCGGTGATTGACAGACGCCATCCTGAGGTCACGCTAGACCAAGGAAAGGCGGACCTGATCCAAGCTGTGGTGGTAGCTGCGGTGGACTATCTTCAGGAAGGGGAGAGCTCGCCTCAGTTCCACCGGGCGCGCCTGTCGGGGGACATCCTCTGGATAACCTGTGCCGCTTGGCAGTCGCGGGACTGGCTGCGGAAAACGATCGGGGGCCTCAGTCAGATTTGGGAGGGGGCGGACTTAACAGCCGTCGAGCCCAAGGAACTCCCAAAGAGACGCAAGGTCCTAGACGGATCCCTGACACCGTTCCGCAGGAGATGGTGATCAGAACCCTGAACTGGTCGGTTGTAAGCAGGAAGGCAGTGAAAAAAGGACAGACTCTCGCCTTCTCGATCGACCAGGCGTCTTACAGAGCCCTTGAAGGAACCTCCTTCTGATGGCTCTGAGGAACACGGATGTGGCCCTCATCCAGGAACCGTACTCCTATAAAGGAGAGATCAAGGGACTCGGCGGAGCTGCTGGAAAGCCCATGTACAGCAGATCCAGCGAAAACCCGAGGGCCTGCATGTTTGTCAGGGAAGGGATAGAGTTTCTGCCTTTAATGAATTTCTGTTCCAGAGACCTGGCAACAATCAAAATTCGATGTGAAGCAGCAGATGGGCCGAGGGACATTACTGTCGCGTCAGCTTATCTGCCAGGGGACAGCACGGACCCTCCTCCACCCAACGAATTGGAGCAGTTGATGGTGGTAGCAGAGCAGGTGGATGGCAGACCATCATCGGCATGGATTCGAACGCGTACCATGAGTTGTGGGGTAGCTCAGACACAAACTCTAGGGGTGAGGCACTTTTACAATTCTTTATGAAATTTAATTTAGACATATTGAATAGAGGTAATAAACCGACCTTCGTCACAACACGGCGTGAGGAAGTTTTAGATCTAACAATTTCCACCCAGTTTCTGGGTGACTTTGTTAAGAGCTGGGCTATGTCTGAGGAAGTGAGTAGCTCAGACCACAGATATATCCGGTTTGAAATCGCCAAAGTCGAAAGACAAACGGTATGGTACCGGGACTCCCGCAAGGCGGACTGGGAAGCCTACAGGTCAGACCTAGCAGTGGAACTGCTGGGGGTTAAGAGTACCATAGACAATTCAATAGACCTCGAGATTGCAGCAGCCCAATTGTGAGATGCAATCACCTCTCCCTATAACGCCAGCTGCCCCCTGAAAATAAGGGTGTCCACCAGGAACGTCCCGTGGTGGAACGAGGACCATACTGGAATGCTGTCTCTGTGTCTTGTTCCTTCCCCAGTTGAGAAGCTACGACATAATGTATTGGATAATCCATGATTACATTGCTTGTGTATTATGACAAATACCAGATCTAACTTCAAGCGGACATATTTAATAACCTAAGAATGTATGACATCGTGAAATGCATGCTCTTCTTCATACATTTACTTTCCACCACAAACTTTTGATGGTTATTTCTTTAAACCTTTATTATTTTTTTGGCAGATATTGTCTGAATAATTACACATACTAAAAAAAGTTCGGGACGCAGCAAGTGCGTTATGGTAGTGAATTTTCATTAAATGTTTGGATAATTCAATTTGGTATAAACCTAGAATGGTGAATTGTCATGTAGTGGAATCTTTGCCAGGGAAACATACCCACTAAATTTTATGAAAATAGCTTTGAAATTTTCGGAGATAAAAATATTTTTAGAAAGGAAACTCAAAAATTTCCCGGAAGACCTTGTCCGATTTTCCTGGCTTACGAACTCATCTAATCTATTAATTAAAGACAGGCGCTTGCCGAGTTTCATCAAAATTAATTATTTTTTGAGTTATCGGTCGGAAACACACAGACACACGCACATACACAAATATATATATATATATATATATATATATATATATATATATATATATATATATATATATATATATATATATATATATATATATATATATATATATATATAATTTATAAATGAAACTGACTCCGGATATGGGTTCTAGGGGTCCTAGTTCGCGGTAATTTGAAAACATTTTTGCAAAGTCTCACCATCGAGACCTCTCTATTGGTGAATTTTTTAAAATAAAAATTCACTCAAAGTCAATATTTGAATGACTGTTTTGATGCATAAAAAAAGTGATGCTGTCTTAAAAGGATGGTAGGAAAATCCACTACTGAAAATGATATTGCATAAACAATGTGATTACACAAAATAATAAACAAGTCTTGACAATATAAACTCAAATTATATATTACTGTGTGTGATACAGTTTAAAACAAAACTTCGGGTGCAACGGAAAATCACATTTCTTTTGTTGCGCATCTTTGCTGGTTTTCCTGGTAAGTGATCAGGTGATTCAATCTGTCGAATCGGGAGTATGCTTTTGTATTGAAATTTCTTTTTCGTGGACCTATTTTACCATCCTTCCCGTTTGTTTCCAAAATATTTCCAGCTGAATGGGTCAAGAAACTATTGGTCGATTTTAATATTGATTGCAATGGACCAAATCCAATATTCGAAGACAATACCTCGTGCATCAGGATCGCTGAAGTGCCGCATGAATACAAGCGAATGAAGCATATAGATGTGAAATACACTTTTGTGAATGACCATGTGGCCCAAAACAAATATGAAGTTGTTTACATTTCAACAAAAGATCAAGTTGCAGACATCATGACAAATACTCTTGGTAGATTCCTTTTTGTCAAGCATCGTGATAGTTTGTTTGGTTTGATGACTTAAAGACAATTTTCAGGCTTGTGGACTTCAAAAAGGATTTTATTTGATGAGAAATTTATTTTGGTATCAAGTATGTACTTCTATTAAATTAAGAGGCAGTATTGGTATTACAATGGTAATTTAAGTGAAGTGATTGTGAACGACAGTTTTTTCATAAAAGGTTTAGCAGTAAGTGAACATACCACAATACATGTCTTTTCACTTTTGACAGTTTGACAGTACACAAGTTGTATTCTGTATCAATAATAATGTAAGTCGTATGATAAACACACATAACGATAAAGATATTTGAAGTTGGTTTGTTCAAGTTATTATCACTTTATTTATTTTCATTAATCAAAGATCCTTGAATCTCCGAGTTTATACCTAAAAACAAAAAACCATACTCACTGCATTCATGTCTAGTATCTTCATCACTCTTATCTAAGCAGTCATTGTCTCCATCACAGATATATATCCTAGGAACACAATTTCCATAATCACAGGTAAACAGATCACCGAAGCATGTGCGCCACTCACTCTTGCAATATTATGGTGGTTCGTCTGCACCACTACCACAGTCGTCATCACGATCACAGGACCTGGAAAAGGATAAACAAATAAATTATTTAATAAATGCTTGTCCACTGTGGGTCCAGGGTCGAATTACAAGAATAGCCCCAACGAAACCCCTGCCTGCCATAGAAGGCGTCAAACACTGGCGGGGTGACGGGTCCGGAGAAACCCCAGAAGTTGAGGTCTCCAGTGTGTGCTTCTAAATGGACAAACGACCTCGTTTTGGTGATGCCCAGAAGAAGGATTTTGTGGGATATCACTCTGAATCGAGCAGTCGGGGGTGTCGGGTTTAGACGAACCCAGAGGGGAGCTGAGATATCCACAGAGTGGATTTAACCTGGATGGTGAGGCCTCCACTGTGATAGTCAAAACGGACTAATGATCCCGCATGGAAACTGTTTGGGAGCGTAACTCCATATGACACCGCCTCAAGTCAAACACTGACTTATGTCGTGTCTAGTCAAAATTGGAGAGAGGCTATCTCTCTGTGAGCTTTGAAACGGGCAAACGACGGTGATGCCCCTAAGCTAGACTTCTTGTATCGAGCACTGGCGGGTGTCAGTTCTAGGCGAATCCGGAGGAGAGCTGAGATCTCTAGAGGGTAGAGGTTGAGGCCTGCAGTGTGAGCTTCGAAATGGGCAAACGATTTTGCTTGGATGTTGCTCAGAAACGGGACTCCATATGATGGCTTTGCTCAGATGGCATTACAGCTTAACAGCGGGCGAATAAAAAAGCCCCCCAAAGGACCATGCGAAATAAACTTTCAGCCTAAAAAATATCGACTCCTGGATTTGATTGCTGAAATTTAAGCAATTAGACATCTGCCTCAATAGACCTAACGTGGAGTGACTGGAATGGCCCACTCAGATTGAATCTAATTATCTAGTAAATCTTCTTCATGTCTTGTTTTGTCACTTTTTTAAGAAGGAGAAGGAGGGAGAAGCAGCATGGGAAGGCATACAGAGAAACTGCAATCCTGCTCCACTTGTTTGTAAGGCATTGCAAAGACAAGAGGTCTCTAAAGATTGATTGTGTCACGACAGAAAATTGATGCCTTGTTTTTAGTCATTCAATAGTAAAATCAAATAAATGCATTGCGCATTTACTAATGCTTAAACAATGAAAATACTGTCCAGACTTTGATGAATATAAAAAATACTAAAAACCAAGGAAATGGAATGATGAGGTGCACCTAATTTACCTAAGAAATCTGGTTTGTGATGGCATACAATATCTACACAAGACGTAGTAGAACTGAAGTGGGTACCAATTATATTATGTGCCAAGACAAAAATGTCAAAATGTCTAACTTATCAAAATATTTTAAAGTCATTTTAGCTGCCAATTAAAAGTTTAACAAAAAAAAGACTTTCACAAAATTGCGAAGCGACAACATAGCAGAAGGGTTAGACATTTATTGATTTTTGGACTAATTTAAAACCAGATCTTCGAAATTCTAATTGATTCATTTTACCGTCTTTAATAAGATGCAGCTGTCAGGCATTGTGGATGGTCATGTCTATGCACTGGGCAAATAACGGAAAATCCCATTTTTTTCTCTGATAGACAATCTATATAAACTCTGCCCGTGTGGTTATTTTATCATATTAGGCTGTTCGATATTTATCTGCTTTCTTTCCTTTTGGGAAAATCTTCAGACATAGCCCAAAGGAAACAATGGCGTAAAGTTGTAAGCAATGGTTAGCGATACCTGTATCATTGTCATGTCGATATTCAAACTCCCCTCTTCTGAATTTTTTCATCGCTGAAGAACTGGACATTGGACAACGTGTTGTTTTCGCATATAGTGCCTGTAGCATACAAACCTCTAATTTTTGGTACATTCAATAAGGTAATTGAAGTGAAGACGTTATCAGAATATAACTCGAATTGAATACCATTCCATTTCAATTTTAGGACAACTGCGTATTGTAGGACCACACTTAAGCCAAGACCGAATTGTTTTTAATTAGTATATAGGAAATCCGATGCACCATAATATGATAAAAACAACACCGTATATCCTACACGTAGTGCACCTTCTCACAATTTGTAGCCGCATCTAATGGGCTTCCCTCTGACAAATTGTTTACACGAGTGCATTCCGAAGTATGTAACCATTTCTTCATCAATAATATGATGTTGCTCTAATGGCGCAAATTTTAGAAACTTTGTGTTGAGTCGATTGAATAGTAGGCGAACTTTAGCATATCTGTCAGATTTATCCTGATCAGCATTATCAGAGATATGAAATATTTTCATAATATGGGGAAATCTATCTCGAGATATTCCTGTAGTCACCATACTTTTGTTACTGTCACTTTTATTTTTATTTATTTTTTACTTTTTATTTCAACAACACACCACGAGGGCTTACAGCCTAAATACTATCGTACCGACAAGGAGGAAAGAGGCAACTTGTTAATTCTGGACTTGAAAGTTTGGAGGTTCGGGGGAGAAGGAAAAACATGTGCCGGCAAGGAATTTCACAACTTGGAAGTCTTCGGGACAAAAGAGCGGGCATAACAAGATGTTCTATGTCTGGTGACGTGAACAGTAAAAGGGTGCATTCGCTCTGTTCCCCTGGTAGATCTGTTGGGGGCAGCAGGTGGAGGAACTATGGAAGAAAGTTCCTCTGAGCAGTGCCCTGGTAGATATCTATAAAAGAGAGAGAGGTCACCAACGGCACGTCGGTGGGCAAGCGATGGCAGCTTTGGGGAGGGTAGGGTCACCGAGGAGACGTGTAGCTCTCTTCTGAATAGAGTCCAGGATAGCGAGTGTAGAAGCGGCAGGAGCACCTCAGATTTGGGAGCAGTGTTCGAGGTTTGGTCTTATTTGTGAAGTATATAAGGTATAGAGATTAGCCGGTGAAAAGTATTTGCGAACCCGGAAGAGGATACCTAATTTCTTAGCAGCCGCTTCTGCAATTGATGTGACATGTTGGTGCCAATTGAGATTGCGATCCATAGAAATGCCAACAAGTGAAAAGGACTCAATAGTTCAAATAACTTGGTTGTTCATTGTGATGGGTCTAGGGCTGGTGTATCTCTAATGAGAAAGAAAGCAAGAGTGTGATTTGGTGAGGTTGAATTGTACAAGATTTCTACTTCCCCAGTCTAATATTTTTGGAGATCCACGGAGATATAACCCTCCATGAGTCTGCGATCCTCATCTAGTTGGGCTAAAGAGACAGGCTTAGAATATTGTATATTGCAGTGGAGGGTGCTGTCGTCCACGTAACTGTGAACTGGGTTGGATGTGCTAGAGAGGAGTGATGTGGAGAAGAAACAAAGTAGGGGCTAAAGCTGAACCTTGTGGAACTCCTGCATTAATTGGATACAGTTTAGATGAATGTCCATCCACGACAACAGAAATGCTCCAGTTGGAGAGGAAATTTGCTGTCCACGTACAGAGTTTTGGTGGTAGGCCAAAGGCCGGTAGTTTATTAAGCAGCGCTGAGTGCCAGACCTGGTCGAATGCTTTGGGTATGTCTAGAGCGACAATCTGGGATTCACCGTGTAGTTCCATAGACTTGTTCCAAGAATGAGTGACAAAGGAAAGAAGGTCGGCAGTTGATCTGCGCTGACGGAATCCATACTGCCTGTCGTGGATTAGACTGTGTTTTTCAAGAAATTTTAGTTTCAGTTTTTTTCCCAAAACACGTATCTTTTAAGCAAAACTATAGAACCATTTAAAACGAGGATACCTCTGAATCATTTGAACTCTTGAGCAGATACCATAACTTCTAAATTCGTTAGCAAAGCACATCTATTGAAAAGCGTGACTAGCATGTCTATCACTTCAGGATCGAAGAGGCATTCAAATAATTGTAAAGGAGTTAGATTTGGAACAGGACCAGCAGATTTACTCCATCCATTCGCCTGGGGAATAATATATTTTTGTATCTATGATACCGTCATCATTTTTTTGTAAGATGTTGTTGCCTATTATTATTACTGGACATCGGAGCCACTCCAAGATGAAATGGCGCTAGCGGTATGTCGTCATCGCTATCGCCAGGTAGCACATTCGTTCTAGGGTACAGCTGAGCTAATGGTATGTCCTCATCTTGGTGATTTATAATTACCTCTACATAATTTCTTAGTTGACTCCCTGGAAGATGATAGGGCAGTAAATTCCTCATCGCCAGAGTCACAGTTCGTCACATAGTCACTTGCATTATCAGATGGGAGCAGAATGATTCCATTTGGAGCAATAAGTATTCTATCAGGGTGTTCCAGTTCATCCAACAGCTCATGGGATTTCAATGGTCTTCTGAAATAAATTAAACTTTTTTGATAATACAGCAGTGTATTTTGCTGCCACCCTTTTAAAAGAACAGCACAGATTGTTGTTGCTTGGGAACTACTTCATAACCTATAAAGTTCTGTAACAGAAAGCATGACATTAATGAGCTTCTAAACTAACCATTGTTATGCAATAAAAGTATGCATATGTAGTATATTACACAAAAAAAGCTTACGCCCATCTAGACATGTATATTGTTACAATACACTGCACAAATTCGGTATACACAAACGAAAAAACTGAAATGAGTACAATTTTCAAGTAAATCCCAACTGTTCTGCTATTTAGTAATTCACTACCGTAGAGACATATATTGAACAGTAGCCCAACTGCACAAAATCATTCTGTAATTACATTTCCTTTTAAAAGGGAACATTTGGGTTAACTAACAATTTTTTTTGGAATTCCATTCTTATGAAAATTCGCTACCATCACGCATTGGCTTCATCCGCACTTTTAGTGAATTTTGTTAAAAAAAATTCACTAATGAGAAGATCCCCACTTTTGAATTTTGAAAGAATTTCTTCAAATAAGCGCTAATTAGAATACATATCCGGGGTCAGTTTCAATTTTTATATGTTTATATATATATATATATATATATATATATATATATATATATATATATATATATATATATATATATATATATATATATATATATATATGTATGTATGTATCACACCGATAACTCAGAAAATAATGGGAGGATTTTGATTAAATTTGCTGAATACCTTCATTTTACAAGTGGCTTGGATAAGTTCGTTAGCCAGGAAAACCGGAATAGGTTTTCCCAAAAAAGTTTGTGTTTTCTTTCAAAACAAAAAATTAAATCTCCGGAATTAACAAAGTAAGGGAAACCGAATTTGGTGCGCGGGTTTATATCCTCTTGGTAAGTCACCCACCAAAATCTAGGTCTGTAGGTCAAAAGACAAAAAAGTTATAGGTATTTAAAGAAAAGTAAATTGGGGTTTTCCTCAAAACGTCAAAGTTGCGATTTAAAACGTCAAAATTGGCAACATTTAGGCACAGAGCTTGGATCTAATACGGGATATGGAAAGAAAATGTACCAAGAAGAATATTTTACAAACCCTGAAGTCTTAGTTTCAACCGTCATTGTCCTTCATTTTACTTAAACATTTCCAGAAAATTCATTTCAAATAGACCATTTCTCTAATGATTTGGCAGTAGCCTTAGCTATAGGGTTTATCGTTTAATAATATATAATTTTTGTCGAATTTTCGTAAAAAATAAATATAGCTCAATATATCCGTTATTATACGGGATATGAAAAAAGACTGTATACATTTATTATAGGGTGTCTTGAGCTACATCTTAAAAAAATATTTCTAGAATCACAGGATGGCCCATAAGTCGTTGGTGATACAAATTTTCTTTTTTTTTTTAATCAAACACGCCTTATGTAATTGCATTTTTGCATTTTTCTTCGAAATATAATGCGTGTTTGTAATAAAATAAATTCTGGACTCAGCAAGTGCGTTATGGTAGCGAATTTTGATAAAATGCTTCATATTTGAATAGCTCAATTTGCTATTAACCTGTAAGGTTGACCAAGAAACGAGTTTTTCCGGGACACTTTAAGTTTACTTTCGGAAATTTTTGTACATTTTCAAACAATAAAGTTATTTTGATGAATCCTGGCACATTGTTTTTACTATATAGGTTATACTGGTCACAAAATTTGATGCCTGCTTTCTTTAAAAAAACACCAATATTTGCTATTAAAAACATTTTAACGAAAATTCACTACTATAACGCACATGCTGCGTCCAGTGTTTTTAATAATATTAATTACGATGAATTACAGTAATTATTTTCTGGAGCATAATAATATTAATTTTACTAAATATTCGGTAGGAAGTTTTTATTTCTATCGTTTCAGACATAAGTTGCCAAATAATCAACTTTTAGTGAATTTTCGTAGAAAAAAATCACTAATGGGGAGATCCCGACTTTTGAATTTTGAAAAAATTTTTTGCAAATGAGCGCAAACTAGGACCCCTAGAACTCATATCCGGGGTCAGTTTCAATTTTATATATATATATATATATATATATATATATATATATATATATATATATATATATATATATATATATATATATATATATATATATATATATATATATATATATATATATATATATATATATATATATATATATATATATATGTATCACACCGATAACTCAAAAAATAATGGGCCGATTTTAATAAAATTTGGCATGTACCTTCCTTTTGTAAATAGCTTTGATAAGTTCGTTAATAAGAAAAATCGGACAAGGTTTTCTGAAAAAATTTTGAGTTTTCATTTGAAAAAAATGTTTATCTTAAAAAATAAAAAATCTATGATAACCAAATTTGGTAGGTACATTTACGATATAAAAAGTAAACTACACACCAAAATTTAGATTTCTATGTTACAAGAAAAAAAGTTATGATAATATATTTTGTGCCAGATCATTTCTATGAAAATTCACTACCATAACGCACTTGCTGCGTCCAGACATTTTTTTTCGTGAACGAATGGAATACACACTTTTACTAACAATTAATAATTGTCTCGATTATCACTTAATATATTCATGTTATCACTTATTATCTCGAGAGCTCTTATAATCCAAAACATTTGCATGAAAACCTTTTTTAGATGCTACCACATGCATGGAAACATTCTCATCTGTTTAGTCACATGAGACATCATGTTTTAATAAACGGAACATTTGTATACAAAGTATTCAACAAGACCACATCATAAGGTGAAACCCGATAGCAATTATTACGGATCAAGTTTGATGTAATAAAGTCATCATCACGATCAGATTGTTGCCCAGCCAACTCTCACGAAAGACCTGTTTCCTCGTAAAGCTACATTGAATGAAGTAGGTCCTATGGAATTTGGACACAGGTTTCTTTTAGTTCTTTCACTTTACTGCCCGCTGGGTTTACCATCCTTCTCTTCCTCGTGTTTTGGAGGTCAAATGATATCTTTTATCTTTGTTGTCTTCGACCACTTTGGGTTTCGTCCACAGCTCTGAGATGTTGAACTCACTATACTTCTTAAATATTTCTATTTACTTTATCGTTCGAAAAGAAACTAACTACTCCTACGACTTTTAATAAATCTGGTTCTTCGGGCTGTAATAAAAATAAATACTCGAGAAGGTTGTGTTTTCATTTCAGCTTCTCAACAACAATATCCTGTATTATATAATTGCTTGGGTCTTGTTTGTTGCACCTGTATTTGTATTTGGGGATTAAATGAAGCGTTTGATGTTTTGATTGGCTTAACTTTTTATTAACTTGATTTGATGCATTGGGGGGTTTCAAATAAGGGTGATAATTAACGCCTGTTATTTTCTAGTTTACTTATTAATTACGAAGCTTGTCAAGTATAGGAAGAGACGTGCTAATATCACTTGCCGCGCACAAGAGAGAGCGAGACTCCTTCGCAGGAAAAATACTAGATTGTACGTTTTTAAATACAACCCCATGCAATAGTTAAAGACATTTTGAACTAATGATAAAAATTAATAAATGATATAAGATACAATCTATATACAGAGTGACCCATTTAAAATCGAGACAACTCAAAATTCAAAATTTCAACGCCTACTACGATTTTTTTCATCCCCAAAAATTAAAAAACGTGTTTGCAATTTTTTAAAAGTGGATTTGTGATACTTTATATATATATATATATATATATATATATATATATATATATATATATATATATATATATATATATATATTGTAACGAAGTAGAGGATTTCTCAGCCGGTGACCAGAGGGACAATAACGACGAGGGGCAGAGAGAGTTCATCGTTTGCCGTAGCGTGGTTAAGTTTATAGCTTGAGTTCCGCATCAGTGAATTAAAAGTCCGCTTGTTTAAATTATAACAAAGTATTAGGATAGAGTACCGTCCGTGGCGTTGTTGTATATAACAATTTTTACTCTAGTAATTCTTCCGAATATAGTCTAGGTAAGAACCTTTAAGTTTTTCTTAATGCATTTATATATAGCGAATTTTCGGATATTTTCTCAGATCCGTGTGTCTCTCCGGTGACGTCGAGATCGTGGGATCGAGCGTAATCTCCTTCCGTTCCCATATCCTATTTTTGTTGGCGTCTCGTAAAACATTCGGAAGGTGATGCTGTCGCTAACACAGACTTTTCGAGTGTATTACGTACGACTGTTCTGATTCGACTGTGTTCTGGACGCTATAAGTACACAAGCAGGCTTAGGTCGAGTTAGTACGCGGCAATATCCTTCCACAGGGTGTTCCCCTATAATCTTTCCCGTTCCTTATCGACGCGCTGACGTCGAGGCGCTTGATCTCGCGATACCGGCTTCGACGGATAGTCGCCATTTAGTTATTTGAGGAGCGTTTCTCCAATTGACCCACTTAACGGCTGCATCCACGAGTCGTAAACCACAGTACTCGGAGGGGGTAGGTAAAAATAAGTGGTGATTTGGTGAAGATTGACATTTTTTCAATAAAACTCGAGTAACATAACGTTTCAAAAGTTTATGGGTACAGGAATACAAATATTTTCCTTGTGGTCAAGTCATGGGCCCTAAATTCATTCCAAGAGAATGTCTTTCTACAGAGAATAAATTATCACAGCTATGTGGAAGTTATGATTCAATTTGCATCACTATTTTGGGTTCACTTAGCGAATTTATGAACTTACCAAAGCTTATAATTTACGATATTCTCTGGATATTCTCAATAACACGATTACTATTGCCTATCTTGTATCCCGAGTTAGTCACATGTCGGGCAACGCTAGATTTTTCTGCTCTATTGAATCTGAAATGAGCTATATACTCTTTGAAAAAAAAACACGAAATCTCAAAATTTAGTTTTTCGAATATCTTCTGAAGTAACTTCTCGGCAGCATAATATTGACTACTAGATTGTAATCTACCCGCATTTATAACTGTTACAGTTACCAATTTTGTCCAATCTTATCTTGGGCACACTGTAGAAGCTGTGAATTGCATAATAAATGAAACATCTGAAAGCAGCAAGGCGTTGTAGTAGTGAATTGTGATAAGAATTGTAGAGGGTGGCTCAAATTCAAGCCTAATCATTGGGATCTCAGAAACCGTAAGAGATACAACGTCGGTTAAATTATGGCAAAGTTGCGTAATTTGATGCTCATCAAAATGCTGCTTAGAAAATTAGAACAATCCGAATACTTCCGGTGATAATCGGAAAAAACCTAAAACTCATAATATCTGTTTTATTTTTTTCTGGCGTTATTTGAAAATATATAACAAAATAAATCCCACTTGATCGATGTCACTTTTTCTCTCCTACAAGATGGCATTTTCAAATTTGAAATCCGATGTTTGGTCTTTCAGAAACCATCATCAACTGAATTTTTTCAAATACGGCCCTGGTTTTTTTATTTCATATTTTGTTTCCCTTGGACTACCTAAAAACAGTGCCTCGTCACTTTTTGGTTTTTAAACGTTTTGATAACAAAAAATGACATTTTCAGTATTTTTTGAAAATATTTAATCCTTACTGAACTTTTAAAATGGACAAATTAAAAAACCTAAAGTAAATGCTCGAATAAGCCCCCTTGGACTTCTATGCATTTTCGCATACGTCTTCGCAGATTGTTCGTAACAGCCCGGTGGATTACTCTTCCTCTTGTTCGTAGAGTTGTGAATTTTAACACTAACTTTTGGCGCAAAATGTTTATATCATTCGGAAAAGTATCCTTGAATAAGCGATTGTTCAAGAATCCCCATAAAAAATAATCCATCGGGGACAAATCAGGACTTCTGGCAGGCCAGCGCACCACTCCTTGGTGTCCAATCCATTAATTGGGAAATGCTTCATTAAGAAACACGGTTACTGCCCTTCCAGTATGGGGTGGTGCACCATCCTGTTGGCACCACAGCTGCCGCAGCATATTCAACGGTTCATCTTCAAGCGCATCGAATATATAATTATGGATTAAATTATGATACCGTTCAGTATTTAAGTTTCCATCATAAATAATTGGCCCTAAGATTTTGGTTCGATACATTCCAACATAAACATTGAATGATTTCCGCCCTGTCTTCGAACTTGCCGATTTTGGTCCGGATTTTGTACTGCATAATAATGCTCATTGTTTCTGTTAAAAAGGCCGCTTGTGGAAAAAATTACATTCATCTGTCCAGATGATTTTATTTAAGAAATCATCATCTGGTTGCATTTTTCCATCAAGCCAATTGCAGAATTGAAGCCTTCTGTCCCTGTCTCCTGGTCTTAGTTCTTGGCAAACATGAAGTTTATAGGGATAATACCTATGTTTTTGAAAACCTTCTGAATTCGGCTTCTAGTCATATTCAGTTTCGAAGCAAATTGCTGTATTGAACCACGAGGATTTTCCGTAACATTTAACAAAACGTTTTGGTGAAATATCTTTGACATGGTATCGCAAAATATTATAGTAACAAAAGATTGCATAGCATCATTTTATAGCGATACTTACACCATTTAAAACAGTTTCTTCATCTTCAACTTCCATCCGTTGGTCGTACGAATTTCTAGGTTTACCAAAACTAGCAAAGAGACCGAAATTTCTGTCCAACTTGTTAAAATATGAATAATGGGGTTGTGGACGCTCCGGGTATTGCTCTAAATATCGTTCACATGAAATGTGCGAGTTTCTGTTATTACTATAATAAATCAGAATCATATCACGTTTCTCCAAATTGGAAAACACAATTGTTGCTCTCTTAATGTTTATGTTGAAAGTTAAATTGTCAAAAGTTCTATTCATATTATGACAAGCGAGGACTTGATATTTCTGAATATCAATGCCGCCGAGATGAACGAACAGACATGCCATTGCCTTGCATTGGATTGAACTTAAAATATTTGATTCATAATCATAAATTCGGGTTCATCTTTAACTGTATTCAAATTATATTATTGAAGAAATATTTTGTTTCAAAAGCGGAGTCGTATTAAATATTTACAAGAAAGACAGAAAATGTCATTTTTTGTTATCAAAACGTTTGAAATTTAAAAGTTGTGATGAGGCATTGTTTTGAGGTAGTCCAAAGGTAACAAAATATGAAATAAAAAATCCTGGGCCGCATTTAAAAAAATTGAGTTGATGATGTTTCTGAAAGACGAAACATCGGATTTCGAATTTGAAAATGCCATCTTGTAGGAGAGAAAAAGTGACGTCGATAAAGTGTGATACATTTTGTTATATCTTTTCAAATAACGCTAGAAAAAAATAAAACAGATTTTATGAGTTTTCGGTTTTTTCCGATTATCACCGGAAGTATTCGGAATTTTCTAATTTTCTAAACTGCATTTTGCTAAGTATCAAATTACGCAACTTTGCCATAATTTAACCGACGTTGTATCTCTTACGGTTTCTGAGATCCCATTGATGAGGCTCGAATTTGAGCCACCTGTATTCTATCGATTCGGCATATTACTTATATTAATATTTAAATTCAAACATACCTTAAAGATCGGTTTTAGAAGTCCCAATACGCGCTCATTTGAAAAATGTATACGAAAGTGTTATCAGTTAGTTTTCTCTATTATTATAAAATATATTTTAATCTTGTATTCTAGCTTCTTAAAAAAACATCAAATGTCCAAATTTTCATTTTCTATGAAGCTAGAATTTTAAAAATTTTACTTTAAGTCTATTTCAAAGAAACTTGAATCGAAACTTATTTTATATTTGCGAAATTATAAACATGGCAAGTATTTTTCCTAATTATTAACCTGGATGATTTTGTCCTAGCCCATTCGAACCGAATTTTTTAGCAACAAACAAGTTTTTTACAAACAAAGTCTCTATTAGTGGATTTTCTTAATGAAACTTCAATAACATCCACAATAAAAAAATGTCTGCTGAAAATTATAATTCTAGACTCAAAGTTACCCAGACGTTAAAAAAAAGAGATCTTGGTTCAAACGTATGAAATCTGGAAAATATTGTTGCTACCGAATATGAAAGTTAGTGAAACAAAACAAAATGTTACATGCATGGAGCGGGAATGGAAACCGGGTCGCCCCCGTATCACGCGAGCATTCTGCCACTGAACCACGGATGTTAGCTAATAAACTCTTTGTTTACGCGGTAGCTATAGAGACGGCAACTTGTTGCTCCAGAAAATTTTATTTTATATCCTAAAAGCAAATGTAAATAAACAGCTAATTACAACATTTTTTGAATTGTGACTTGCTGGTTCGCTGATCACTGAAACACATTCGGCTGTTTCAATCTTAGATGACGTCATTTTTTAAAGATAAAAAAACAAACTGCTTTTAAATTATTATCATAAAGACGTGAACCTATTTTGTTTACAATATTTATTTCATTCCATCATGTCTTCTCTTATTCTTTTTATGACACTTACTTATGAATGAAATACATAGTATCATTGCATTTGAAAAAAATATTTTTTTAAACGTTATCTCTTAGAAAACGGCTATTTACAAATGATTGCGACAGTCGCCACTTTCAGCAGCCATTTTGAGTAAATATTTTAAAGAATGGTATATATTACGTTTCAGTTTGAAATACGTTTTTATTTGCAATCCAAAAGGCCGGAAATTTAGGAAACTTATCCTTAGATATCTATTCTAGGCGACTAGTGTTTTAGAGTAAATTCTGTGACAAAAAATTGTCACATCAGGGTTTGGCAAAAGCGTCATATTTGATTTATAAGAGCAATACTTGCTTAAAAGTTTCCTTATTTCCTTCATTTAACCACTATATGCTATATTTGCAGTCTAAAGCTTTAACTGGGGTCGTTTATCAAGCTACAAATATAGTATATTTCAAACATTTTATTGAATTCCCGCTTAAAAAACAGTCTCTTCACAAATATTTAATTTCATGTCATCTATATTCTCAAAGTCGTAATTGCTGACAAACGATTTAATCGATTTTCGGGATTTTAGTGTCCGAGATTTTCGGATCGCTAGTTCGGGTATTATGTTTTACGCGTGTTATTGTATTGTTTGATTGTCGTTGAATTATGATTTATGCCTGTAGTATATATAAATTTACGCATAGGAGCTGATTACCCTGTCTTTGTCAGGTATTGGATTTTAACCACATAAGTCGGTTCAATTCATGTCTTTCAGATTTTATTTTTAATTTGGAAAAAACTCAAATTTTTTAAATTAAATTACTCGAACTTCTTAACAGAGGTCTACTAACACCATTTCTAGCTACATGTAAAGTGTCATTCCAGTTACTCTAATGCTTTCAAAAATATAGCGTAATCAAAAAATCTTGTATATTTTGGGGGAAGACTGTACATTATAGCTAATTAGCGAATTAAAAAAAAAAGTCTTTTAAAATTCGCTAATGAGGAGATCTGTGTTTATATATATATATATATATATATATATATATATATATATATATATATATATATATATATATATATATATATATATATATATATATATATATATATATATATATATATATATATATATATATATATATATATATCCGACCAATAAGTCAAAAAATAATGAACCGATCTTGATCAAATTTGATGAGTACCTTCCTTTTGCAAGTGAGTGGCTTGTATAAGTTCGTTAGCCAGGAAAATCGGACCAGGTTTTCCCGGAAAATTTTGTGTTTTCTTTCTAAAAAAATTCATATCTTCGTAAATAACAAAGTAAGGGCAACCAAATTTGGTACGCCTGTTTGTATTATAAAGGGTGAACCCTGTATCAATTTAGGTCTCTAGCTTTAAAGGCAACGAAGTTATGGGCAGTTTAAGAAACAAATTTTGGAGTTTTCCTCAAAACGTCAAACTCGCAATTTTAAATGTCAAAATTGGCAATGTTTAGGCAAAGAACGTAAAACAAATACCGATTGTGAAAAGAAAATGTTGCAAGAGTGTTCTGCAAACCCTTAAATTTCATATTCAACCGTCATTGCCCTTCATTTTACTAAAATATTTACAAAATATTTGTCGTAGGCATTTTCCTTCCCCCCTCGTGTAGGCGGGGTTTAATGGGGATATGGCTTCAAATAGAAAGCTTTTAAGCAGTTTTCTTCCATTTTTCTGCTCATATTTCCTTTTTACTACCTACCCCGCCCAGCATCCATATTAACTCCCAGTCCCGTAACTTTCTTGGGGGGTGTGAAACAGAAATTTTTCTTGTGGTTTGTGCATCCAGGTGGGTTCCTAGTAATATTTCTGAAACCAATTTTTTGAAAAGCGTTCGAGAGCTAATCTGCAAATTTACCGCATTTTCATTAAATCCTTCAAATTTCAATAACTCATGCTATTAACGTAAGCTTTGTTGGTTAGGAAACCAACATTTAAGTTTATTTTCGGAAAATTGTTGTAAATTTTCAAACCAGAAGTAATTTTGATAAAATATAGTATATTGTATCTACTACATAGGCTATACCGGTAATCAGATTGATGCCTGCTCGCATTTGCTATTAAAAACATTTTTATGGAAATTCACTTCCATAACACATTTGCTGCATCCAGACTTGTGAAAAATGTTTATATATTTTCAAACAATAAATTTATTTCGATGAAATATGATACATTGTTTCTACTATACAGGCAACCAAGTTTGATACCTGATTTCATCAAAGAAAGACATTTGCTATAAAAAATATTTTAAAGAAAATTCGCTACCATAACGCACTTGCTGCGTCCAGAGCTTTTTACGAACTCGTCAGCGCGATATTAACAAAATAAAGATATGTGCCAAGTTTCGTTCAAATCAGTTGTGTATTTTTTTATTTCTCGCTCGGATACATACAGGCAAACGTTTTCATTGAAAAATCATTAACAATGTGAATTTTCCGTAAATTGTCACTTACTAAATAAGGTAATTATGAACTTATTTTAAGAAATATTTCATTCGATATTGATTCAAACATAGCCATAATTGACCATTTAGTTCATTCATGATTGCAGATCACGCACTTGTTGAGTATGTATGTACAAATACGTGTTACTAGCTAAGCCATTTGTTTACAGAAGTTGTTTAATGGGACAATATTTAGGAATTCCACGTTCTATTTACATGTTCTTAGCATTACTCTAAACTGTAGTAACAAACAAAAGGATGTGTTAAAGCAAATACCAGATAATTGTTCTAATGTGGTTACTCAGTAGCAACCTTTACCTGTGTTTACTTACAATCGTGTTAGTTAGGTTTTTGGTAACAGTTACACAAGTCGAATAGACACTTGTTAATGCTTCTTAATAGTTGATTATACAATAAAAGTCTGGACGTGGCAAGTGCGTTATGGTAGTCCATTTTCATAAAAATGTTTTTAATAGCAACTGTATCTTTTTAGTGAATTTTCTTTACAAAAATCACTAATGAGGAGATAGCGACTTTTGAATTTTAAAAAAATTCTTCAAATTAGGGTAAACTAGACCCCTAGAACACATATCCAGGGTCAGTTTTATCTTTTATATGTTTATATATATATATATATATATATATATATATATATATATATATATATATATATATATATATATATATATATATATATATATATATATATATATAGATGTCCCACGTCGAGTAATGTATTAGATTATTTCCGAAAATATACATTTTTGAGTGCTGAAAATTTGTATACGGGGGTTTCCGAAGATGCTCTATTTAAATGAAATAATTTCGATAATTGCGAATTTCCGGTTACACCGTAAATAGATATAAACATCGTTATTTCAAATATAACATCCTGTATATTATTGCATTTTTAGAATACTCATCTAATTTTAGGTTAAAAGTTATTAGGGTATGCTCCCACTATCTTTAACTGTTTTCGAGTTATGTCAATTTATTTGAGAATTCTCTTATGGGGAGGCTGACTTAATGAAGGTGATTTCGTGTCGTGTTAGGATGCTGAAAATTCTTTAATTTGTCAGACACGTTCCAAGGCCATTAAGCTTCGACATGATTGTGAGGAAAAATTGTTTCATATACAGGGAGTTTTTTAGGATGTATTAGAATTTGGTGTGCTTTAAACTAGAATAACTCATTTATTTGAAATAGAAAACCCTGTATATTATCTTCTCATTGAATAGAGCAGATAATTATCTTTGAAACTCTGTAGGCATTCCCTATACCTAAAGTTGATAATTGTCGAGATATTTGCGGTTTACAAAAAAAATATTAATTTAATATTTATGACATTTGAACAAGTAACAGAGAATAATCAAAAGTATTGAAAGTTGAAAATGATTATGACTAGCTAAGAAACTCATGATTGATATTGTTCAAATTGTGTACCATTCGCACTAATACATCGCTCTAAGCGTATTACAACTCCATCACTTGTTGTACGCCGTATTTCTGCGGGATCAATATTATCCAAACAATTACGGACTCTATCTTTAAGTTCTTCCCTAGTGTTGACTGCAGTCGCATAAACATCTGATTTCAATTTACCCCATAGGTAAAAATCCAGAGAAGTGGCGTCGGGCGACCGTGGGGGCCAATTGCATGTTCCGCCGCGTCCCATCCACCTCTCTCCGAATTCATCATTTAAAAAGCTCCCCACCTCTGCTGAATAATGCGCAGGAGCCCCATCTAGTTGATACCAATAATTCACATACGCAGGAAATGGTAAATCGTGCAAGAAATCAGAGACAGTGATTCGCAAAATCTCTAGGTATTGCACAGCTGTCAGATTATTATCGTAAATGCAGTACGATATTTTATCATCCATCAGAAGAGCAAACAAGTTAAAGGTGAATTTTCTCTGAAAACAGCGTTCTCTTTTGACATGAGGATTGTCTTGAGCCCAGTAGTGTATATTATGTCTGTTAAATATTCCTTCATGTGACATCTTTGTTTCGTCGGTCCAAATTATGCTTTTCAGAAATAAATGATCGTTGCGGTGTCTTTCAAGGAGAGTGTGACAAAATTCAATTCAGTGGGCTGGGTCGTTCGGTTCCAGACCTTGTACACTTACAAATTTATAATTATGCATCTCAGGCTTGGACAATATTCTCTGTATGGGGGAACGTGATATGTTCATGTCATGTTCAGCTGAACGTATTGAAGCCTTTGGATGAGCTTCGAAATAAGACAACACAGACATTTGTGTGTCTTGGCCTTCTGTAACTGGAACTGATCTTGATGTTTGTTTACTCGTGCAACTTCCCGTTCTCAAGAAATTGGTTTCATAGCGTCTGAATTTCAACGCAGTCATTGGCTAGGACTCGGGATACCTATCATTAAACAGCCGACATGTTCTGCTGACCACTCTGTTGCACTCTCCATGAAAATTAAATGAATTCAGCAATTGTTCATTTGAATAGCTGGCATTATCCATTATAACGTAGAATTCCTATTAATTCAGACAACAAAGACAAAACAACTCACGTTGTGAATTACAGAAATATAAAACTGACAATAAACGTGAAAATGTCAAACATCACGTAGCACTCTTAGAATTCATACAGATTTTAGAGATACTCCTAAATTTATATATTTTTTGGTAAACCGCAAATATCTCGACAATTATCAACTTTAGGTATAGGGAATGCTAATACAGTTTGAAAGAGAATTATCTGCTCTATTCAATGAGAAGATAATATATAGGGTGTTCCATGTGAAATAAATGAGTTATTCTAGCTTAAAGCACACCAAATGCTAATATATCCTACAAAACACCCTGTATATGAAACAATTTTCCTCACAATCATGTCGAAGCTTAATGCAATAATATACAGGTTGTTCTATTTGAAATAACGATGTTTATATCTATTTACGGTGTAACCGGAAGTCCACCCTTTGGAAATTATTTCCATTAAATAGAGCATCTTCGTAAATTCCCGTATACGAATTTTCAGCACTCAAAAATGTATATTTTCGGAAATAATCAAATACATTACTCGACGTGGGACACTATATATATATATATATATATATATATATATATATATATATATATATATATATATATATATATATATATATATATATATATATATATATATATATATACCACACCCATACCTTAAAAAATAACAAAGTTAGGACAACCAAATTTGGTACGCGGGTTTATGTTACAAAAGGTTAACTATGTACCACAACTTATATGTGTAAGTTAAAAGGAAAAAAAATTATAGGCTTTTAAAAAAACCTTTTTGTGGCTTTCCTCTTAAAACGTCAAAGTCGCGATTTGAAATGTCAAAATTGGCAACTTTTAGGCAAAGAACCTGAAAGGAATACGGGTTATGTAGAAAAAATGTTGCAAGAACAGTGTTTTACAAACCCTTCATTTTACTAAAATGTTTCCAGAAAATTTATTTCAAATAGACCCTTTCTCTAATGCTTTGGCAGTACTTTTAGTTATAGAGTTTATAGTTTAATAATCTGTAATTTTTTGCGAATTTTCGTAGGAAAAATTCGCTAATGAGAAGAATGCGACTTTTGTATTTTGAAAAGATTTCTTTATGTGAGCACGAACTAGGCCCCGTAGAACCCATACCCGGGGTAAGTTTAAGTTTCTGTTTTCGTATATACAGGCTGACGCATTTCTACGGTAAAGCTCAATACATCCGTTATTATACAAGATACGAGAAAAAATTGTATACGTTGAGCAGCATTTTATAAAGTTATTTTTACAATCACAGGCTGGCCCATATTTTGTTGGTGATACACATTTTCTTTTTAGTGAATTTTCATTAAGAAAATACTTCACCAGTCGAAACCAAATTTGGCAATTCCCTTCATTTTGCTAATAGCTTGAATGAGTTCGTTAGACAGTTTTAGAAATAATGCAAAAAACTGTTTGAAAACGCAATATCTTTAAAATTACTAGAAGTATTAAACTAAAACTTTACAAGCACGTAGTCATTGTACACGTGGTCCCACCTACTAAATTTGAACTTAATTGGTTTCCTAAATCTTGAGTGATAACTAAATAAAAGATAAACAATCTACGATATCACCTAAAATAACCTATAAATGGATGTCAGACAGATATATCAGGGTTCCGCTGCCATTGCAAACAAAATCTCTAAATTAAGTTTTAAACGGACAAGAAAATATGTCACAATAAACAATCAGCGGGGTTGCAATTTGCGACAACTCTCATCTGAATCTGAAAATATCAGAAAAATGTAAATAAATAAATATTTTAACGAAAGTGATTAAATTTGTTTAAAACCAATCTAGAACTACGTTTTATTATGTATAAATCTTAAGCTTCCTATTTTCACGGTATTTAAAATGCATCTCTCTCTCCTAGTTTAATCTGACAACACCACTATCAGTCATCTGTTAACTGACATGAGTCATGACAGAAGCGTATACGTTCTAAGCATAATCGCGAAATTAACAGAAGCCATTAACAAATAATAATAATAAGAAGATGACCTCTACATCGACTCCGCTAATACCTTAGAATCTGAGAATATAAAACAACTACTTATATTCTAAGGTTAATACAAATAGGAGTAGGTAAATAATAACCCAATTCTTAATTTTAACATAAGTTTAACAAATGCCTTCGGCCGTCGACTGTAGATATTATGATTCTAACATTCAATCAAACAAATAAGAAAGTGGTTGTGTTCATCAGATTCAGGTTCTTAATCAATGCATGTAGGTAATGTATTACCAAAGTGAAAGAAAATTATTTCAAGAAGAAATGTACCTACCTCCAAGTAATGTAAGTATAATACCTAGGTAGGCACTTATGCTTTTCTTTACTCTTAGTTTTTACGCTTTATGGAAAATTTGAAGTAACTGCAGCTACATAATATCATAAAGCAGTTTAAATTATATAATCAGATGTTCACTGTAAATTATTAAAATTTTAATTTCAAAATTTTGTATTGTTTATATTTCTTTCATTGTCAAAAAATATGGATACAGTAATAATAATTAAGTGTTGAAAAAAAAAGGTGCACCAAGTGCGTTATGGAGAATTTCCGTAAAACTATTCTAAATCTGATAACTCAATTTCTCATTAAGCTGTAATCTTCAATCTTAAGCCATAGTAAAACCTATGTAAACGCAGCGTGGCATCTAAGTTAAAGAAAAATAACATAATGAGCTTCGCGAATAACTGCAAAGTTGTTTTGAAAAACCTTTTTTGTTGTTTTGTTTGCAAAAACTAGTCCGATTGGGTTGACTAAAACAAAACCACCAATTAATAAGGAAAAATACCTCCCATATTGATAATTTGGCAGGTACATTCCCCTTGCAAATAATTTTTTTTTCTGGAATTTTTTTAAAACTTTAATGAAATTTCTAGCACAATTTTTTTAAAGCGACTTTTAGTATTTACATATATGTACCAAATTTTAATTTTCTAGCTCCATAGAAAATAAAAATTTATTCGAGTAATTGCTTAATGGGACCCCTAAAACCAATCTCCAAGATCCATTTAAATTTAATGAATTAGTTTTAATAATATACCTTACTAATAGTGTACAATTCTTATGAAAATTCACTACTATAATGCACTTGCTGCGTCCCGAACTTTTTTTTAAATTGAACATACCTTATATTACTGCATTTTTACATTTTCCATCGAAATATAATGCATGTTGGTAAAAAAATAAACTCGGGACGCAGCAAGTGCGTTATGGTAGCAAATTTTCATTAACTCTTTCAAAGTTCAATAGCCCAATTTGCTATTAACCTAACGTTCGTTGCACAGGAACCAGTTTTTTCGGGAACACTAAGGATAATTTTTGTACAATTTCAAACAATAAAGTAATTTTGATCAAATATGGTACATTGCTGATACTATATGGGTTATACTGATAATCAAATTTGATGCCAGCCCTTTGAAAAAAGACATATTTGCCATTTAAAATATTTTTCCGAAAATTCACTACCATAACGCATTTGCAGCGTCCAAACCATTTTGATGAAACCAGGCATCAAATTTGGTTGCCAGTATAACCTATATAGTAGAAACAATGTACCATATTCCCTCAAAATAACTTTATTGTTTGAAAAAGCACAAAAATGTTCCGAAAATAAACTTAAAATGTTCCCGAAAAAACTGGTCCGATCTTCCTGGCCAACGAACTTCTTTAAGCTACCCACTTACCGAGATATAACTTACCACAAAATGCTTTTCAATAAAACTTGCAAAACATTCTTTTTTCGTGGAAATTTGTAAGCCATTTTGAAAATCCGAAAACATTTTTTTACAATAACTTATTAAAGATTTATTACCAAAGTTACCAAAATTTCACAAAAATTTTACGATCAATGGTTTCTACGGAAACACAAGAAAGTTGTATACGGGACCTAGATTTTTTTTTTCAAAAATAATATAAACAAAAACCTCTCTGAATGCCTCACTTTCATGAGACTGCTATATATTGGTAAAAACGCCGTCAAATAATTTTTCATATGTGTCAAAAATTTAAACAATTAAAATAACTCGATGAGCGCAATCAATTTTTTTTACAAGCATGGATTTTAATTCGATGGAAAACGCAAAAATGCATAATATAACAGGTGCCGACTTAAAAAAAGAAAATTTTTGTCACCGACTTATGGGCCAGCCTGTTACCTTATAATTACGGTATACCATTTTTTTTAGTAACGGCAATATTGAGCTTTAACGTAAAATGCGTCACCCTGTATATATGTAAACAGATAAAAACTGAAACTAACACTGCATGTTTGTTCCAGATTTCGTAATCCACACAAAATATTTTGTTTTTTGCGTTTCTCTGGTCATTAGTAGCATCCAATTTTTTTTCTTTAAATGTCTATAACTTTTTTTTAAATTTTAACTTACAGATCTGAATTTTGGTATTTAGTTTAATTTTTATGATATAAATCCGCGTACCAAATTTTGTTAACATAACTTTGTTATTTCCGGGGCGATAAACATTTTTCGAAAGAAACACAAAATTTTCAGGGAAAAACTGGGCCGATTTAACTCGTTAGCGAACTCCAAGCCATTCAAAGCAAATTCAGAAACATGCTTACATCTCGTACTGGATGCACAAACCACAAGAAATATTTCTTGCAAACAACCCCCAAGAAAGTTACGGGACCAGGAGTGAATAGGGGTGTTGGGCGGGGAAGAAGATAAAAAGGAAATGTGAGCGAAAAAACCAGCTTAGTTGGACCTCTATAAGCTGCCTTTATCCCATTTTGCAGCTATACCCTATTAAAATTCTGTTTATCCCGCCCAGAACCCATATAATTACCTCAGGCCCTGTCACTTTCTTGCAGGTTGTCACCAAGAAACTTTTCTTGTGTACATTGTTCTTGTTTATGCATTGTGGGTGGTTGTATGCATGCAGAAGCGGAAGGGGAAATAAGTGTTGAAAATTGTCTGAGTGCAGCATACATATTATGGTAGAGAGTTTTTGTAAAAGTATTTGAAATTTCCTATTAAGCTAGAATCTTCAATCTTGAACCATAGTAACACCTATGTAAACTCAGCCTGGGCACTAAATTAAAGAAAAATAACATAATGAGCTTCGCGGATAACTACAAGTTGGTTTTAAAAAACATTTTTTGTTGTTTTGTTTGCAAAAACTAGTTCGATTGGGTTGACTAAAACCATCCAAGCAATTAAAAGGAGAAATACCTGCCATATTTATGATTTGGCAGGTACATTCCCTTTGTAGATAATTAATTCTTTTCTAGAAAACTTTTGTGGCTTTAATGAAATTTGTAACACAATTTTTTAAAGAGACTTACAGTACTTACATATATCTCTACCAAACTATAATTTTCCAGCTCCATGGAAAACAGAAACTTATTCAAATAATTTCGCTAACTGTGACCTCTAAAACTGGTCTCCCAGGTCCATTTAAATTTAAAGAATTAGTTTTAATGCTATAGGTACCTTACTCATAGTGTAAAATTCTTATGAAAATTCACTACTATAATGCATTTGCTGCGTCCCGAACATTTTTATTTCATTAATAAATAATATTGAAATTAATATCTGAGCATAACTTGGGCAAAATTTGCAGGTGATGTTTAGAACCGTCACAAATGTTAGATAACAATGTTATCCAACAAGAACATGTTTTGTTTTCTGGCGAGTGCAGTTTTCCACTTCACGGCCATGCTATTCGTCAAAATTTCTCTATTGATCTGAAGAAAATTTACACTGGATGATGGAAGAACATACGCAATACCTTGAAAACTTGGGCAGGAATAGTTGGAAATCATGTCATTGGTCCTTTTTTCATTGATGGCAATTTGAATATAGATAATTATTTAGCACTGCTCCAAAATAATGTCGTGCTAACTTTGACAATCCTATATCTTGATCGAGCAAACCGACAAGTTTCCAGCGAATGTGATATGGTTCCAGCAGACTGGAGCACCGGCACATTGGCGAATCAACAAGAATAACGATTCTGACTAGGTCGACCACGTCTCAGATCATGAATAACGTTAGAAGACATTTTTATTTCCGATTAGGATGCTGCCAAGACGTTCAAAGCATGTATTTTGAACATCTCCTACATTAAGTTTGATGTTTTTTATTTTTTCTCATTATCAAGAATGAAATGCGATTAGTTATTAATTACTTCCACATCATCCAGTCCGTGTGGAGTATGGCAGAAATTTGAAAAAAAAAGTGCTTAAAAACATGATTTGGGAACGAAATTATTTTTTATCTGTCGGTTTGTCGGTCTGCATGTCTGTCTGTTTGTAGCCACGATAACTTTAGAAAGAATTGAGATATCGTCTTCAAATTTGATACACGATTAGCACTCAACAAGTGACGGTTCGGATTGTTTTTGGGTTAAATCGCTTTAGGGTGTAGGGGATAAATGGGGGTAATTTGGTGCAAATTGACATTTTTTCGTTTAATCTCCAGTAATATAACGTTTTAGGGTATATTTTTAGAAAACTTTTAATTTCATCAAACATCTGCTATTTTGTGCTGTAATTAAATTAGGGGTTGAATGTGTGGGGCTGGAATATTGTTGACAAAAATTTCGATTTTTGTTTGTTAAAACGGCGAAAAAAGTCTCAAAACATATAACAAACTTGATTCTGGAACGAAACTTTTTTTGTCTGTCGGTTGGTCGGTCTGTCGGCATGCACGGGTGTCTGTATTACGCCTATTAAGGCGTAATAACTTTCAAACGAATCGAGATATCATATTCACATTTGGTGCCCAGTTTGCACTCGACAAAGGAACGCTTCAAATTGTTTTTGGGTAAGACCACTTCAGGGGGTACGGGAAAAATAAGTGGTGATTTGGTCAAAATTAACATTTTTTCAATAAAAGTCGAGTAATATAACATTTGAAAAGTTTATGGGTACATGAATACAAATATTATCTTTGTAGTCAAGTCATGGGCCCTAAATTCATTCCATGAGAATGTATTTCTGGGAAGAATAAATTATCGGAGCTATGTGGAAGTTATGATTCAATTTGCAGCACTATTTTTCTTGTCTGTGGGTCTGTTGCTCTGTCGATCTGTATGTGTGTCTGTAAGTAGTCACGATAACTTTAGCACGAATTGAGATATCGTCTTCAAATTTGATATACAGTTAGCATCCGACAAACGAACGGTTCGGATTGTTTTTGGGTAAAATCGCTCCAGGGGGTAGGGGATGACTAGTGTGATTGTGTGAAAATTATCATTTTTTCATTAAAACTCGTGTAATATAACGTTTTAGGGTTTGTTTATTAGGAAACTTTCAATTTCATCAAACATCTGGTAATTTGTGCTGAAATTAAATTAGGGGTAGAATGTGTGGTGTAGAATATCGGTGACAGATATTTCGAAATTTTTTGTTTATTGCTAAAACGGCGGAAAAAGTCTAAAAACATATAGAAAACTTGATTCTGGGATGAAAATTAGTTTGTTTGTCGGTCCGTCGGCCTGTACGTCTGTCTGTTAGTAGGCGCACTAACTTTCGAACGAATAGAGATATCATCTTCAAATTTGGTAAGCAGTTAGCACCCGACAAAGAAACGCTTCCAGTTGTTTTTTGGGTAACATCGCTTCGGGGGAGTAACGATTCAAAGTCATTTGCATGTCAAACGCTCATGTACAAAAAGCTGCCACAATTACTCTGAGAGTTCGAGTTACAGATTAACAATGTCAAGCGCAAGGCGCTAGAATTTTCCCTGGCTATTTGAAGGTTACCTTTCACGATGTAATTAAGCTCCAGGTCAACATCATCTTCTTGAAGGGGAGCCTATAATTTTTATCACAGAAATCGAAAGAACAACAAATTTCACCTTTGGACATGACCTCGAGCAGTGACCTTTTCAAATCACCTAAAGGTCAAACGCTCGTGTATAAAATCCGCCATAATAACTTCATGTCGCTAAGAAAAACTTTCAAATTGTCATAACGTGTTGGAGTATGGTAACAGTGACACAATTTTTAAGATAAAAATTCGGCTGAAACTGTGTAAATAAGAAATATATTTTCGGAATGAAAATTGTTGTGTTGGTCTTTAGGTACGAGAATTTTTGAAAAGGTTGTGCTGACGTATTCACATTTTATACACAGCCAGAATAGTTTGGATTGCTTTTAGCTGAGACTTCTGCTAATGGATCAGTGGAAGGAAAATGAGGTTGCATTCCGGCCCGCAAGCCTGGGGGTGCGCGAGAGTTATGCTCTGGGCGCATATACCACGGCATTCGAAACAGAGGTGTACGCTATCCTGTCTGTGGCCAACAGATAGGATGTGAGGACGAGCCCCGAGAAATGTGTATACATTTGTTCGGATAGCCAGGAGGTTCTCCAGGCAGTCTGCGCGGCCAGAATCAGGTCAACACTGGTTCAGGAGTGCGCTGACGCCCTTAACGGACTAGCCAGGGCAAAGGAGGTGCAACTGGTGTGGGTTCCGGGACACTGTGGGGTAGCGGGAAATGAGGTAGCGAATGATCTCGCATAGCTTGGTTCCCGGCGGCTGCTCTGTGACCCGGAGCCTGCGATAGGCATCAGTAGGAAGTCGGTCTCTGTCGCCTTAGACAGGTGGACTGAGGAGGCCATGGAGATGCACTGGGGGTCAGCTGGTGGCCGCAGGCAGGCAAGCGACTTCGTGGAGAGTCAGGGTAGAGATAAAACTGTCTGGCTACTCGGTAGGAGTCGACCTACGGTTCGCCGCATCCTTGGGGTGCTGACAGGCCACTGCGCCCTTAGAAGACACATCACATTGATAGGCGTAGAGAGGGATCCCATTTACCAGGAATGCGGCGAGGATGAAGAAACGTCTTACCACTCACTACCTGTGTGAATGCGAGGCTTTTGGAAGTCTTCGAGCAGAATTGTTCGGTTAGAGGACTCTGCAGAGTAAGTACCGCCCAATTGAACACCGTCACGGCCTTCATTTCGAGGTCGTGGCGGTTTAGCGACGGAACCGAGGAAGTGTGGTTCCTTGGTTGCTGGGGTTGGCAAAAAGGGCCCATTGTGGCCAACTTGCTTGGCTTTAGCCTCCCCACCACTGCTACTACTACTACTTTGCTACTGAATTCCAACTACGAACCTCCTCATGATAGTCTGAATTATTTGTGAGTAATATTGATTTAGAAAAAAAAAGGAAAAAAAAATAGTGGGTTTATTAGGAAAACTGACACTTTACTAATAAAAATCGAGTAATATATCGTTTTAGAAGTGTATGGGTACAGGAATACCGATATTTTCTTGGTAGTGAAGTCATGGACCCAAAACTAATTTCTTGTGAATGTCCTTATGTGAGTAAATTATCACAGCTATGTGGATGTTATGACTCAATTCGCAGCACTTTTTTTAATATTGTAGCGTAGTTCTCCGCTTTCATGAATTTATTTTTTACCGTTAATTTTTGCAATAAATTTTAAAACCACAGCAGTCTTGACTAGAGAATAAAGAGATCTTTCAAATGGGGTGTCATAAGCTCCTACTTCCAATTTAAGAATTTTGGCCGTTGCAACAGTCACTCAAAGGGGGAGAATGTAGGTGTGAAGTTTTTACGTTGCAGGATGTCATTTTTAAATCTAAAATTGACGTGTTTCGGGACTTTTTATAAACATATAAGCACAATAATTGAGATACTAAATTTATTCCATTTGGCTGTTGCACACTGTGTGAACCTGTGGAAAAAAAATTATTAAAAAGAGTTTATTTATATAACTCGTCATTTATTTCTTATTAACTTTTATTTACAATTTCTTCACGGAAAATCATTTTAATGATGATTTGCTATTATAACGAAGTTTTTGCGTCAGTACGTTCTGAAACTTCATTAAACCACTTTAATTTTCGCCTTTTAGTAAATTTACGTAAAATAAATTCACTAATGAGCAGATCCCGACTTTTGAATTTTGAAAAAAATAAATTCAAATGAGCGCTAATTAGGCCCCTTAGAACACATATTCGGGATCAGTTGAAATTTATATATATATATATATATATATATATATATATATATATATATATATATATATATATATATATATATATATATATATATATATATATATATATATGTATCACACCGAAAACTAAAAAAATAAATTCAAATGAGCGCTAATTAGGCCCCTTAGAACACATATTCGGGATCAGTTGAAATTTATATATATATATATATATATATATATATATATATATATATATATATATATATATATATATATATATATATATGTATCACACCGAAAACTAAAAAAAGAATGGGCCGATTTTGATTAAACTTGGTGGATACCTGCGTTTTGCAAGTGGCTTGTATATGTTCGTTAGCCAGGAAACTCGGCCCAGGTTTTCCCGGAAAATTGTGTATTTTCTTTCGAAAAAAATTAATATCAGAAAGTAAGGGCAACCAAATTTGGTACGCGGGTTTATATTATTATAGTTAAATTATGTACCAAAATTAGCTCTGTAAGTTAAAAGACAAAAAAGTTACGGGCATTTAAAGAAAAATAAATTGGGTTTTCCTCAAAACGTCAAAGTCGCGATTTAAAACGTCAAAATTGGCAACATTTAGGCAAAGAGCCTGAAACTAATACGGGCTATAGAAGGAAAATTTCTCAAGAAAAGTGTTTTACAAACCCCGAAGTCTTAGCTTCAACCTCATTTCCCTTTATTTTACTAAAATATTTCCAGAAAATTCATTTAAAATAGTCCTTTCTCTGATGCTTTGGCAGTGGTCTTATCTATAGAGTTTATCGTTATTATGCAAGATACGAAAAAAAAAATGTATACATTAATTATAGGGTGCCTTGAGCTACATCTTAAAAATATTTCTACAATAACAGGGTGGCCCTTAAGTCGTTGGTAATACAAATTTTCTTTTTATTAATCGAACACGCCTTATGTTATTGCATTTTCCATCTAAATATAATGCATGTTTGTAAGAAAAGAAATTCGGGACGCAGCAAGTGCGTTATGGTAGCGAATTTTCATAAAATGCTTCAAATTTGAATAGCTGAATTTGCTATTAACCTATAAGGTTGACCAAGAAACTGTTTTTTTTTGGACTATTTCAAACAGTAAAGTTATTTTTATGAATCATGGCACATTGTTTCTACTATATAGGTTATACTGATAACCAAATTTGGTGCCTTAAAAAACACACATATTTGCTATTAAACAAATTTTTATGAAAATTCACTACCGTAACGCACTTGCTGCGTCCAGACTTTTTTAATGACTGCATTATGATGTGGTCTAGATACATCGTTGAGCCTCTATATAGGACGGTAACAAGAGAGGTGGAATTAAATAAGGAGAGTGTTCAAAAAAGAGAACCATCACGCTCGGAGCACAGAGTGCTGGGTAGAAGATTGGCTTGACCTTGAATATATAAATGAAGTTATTAAGACATTAGGCGTCTGTGGCCACACTCGTTTGCCTCTCGCTTGTGTTATATTATTATTATATCTCTCAGCAAAATCACAGGAGCTATAACTAATTTACTAGATGTATTAATTATATATAACATCGTCCTGTCACAATTCAAATTTCTAAATACTGGATTGTTTGAAAAGGGCTGTGGGTCTGATGATCTCAAGTACCTGGAGATTAGAAAATGAAAAATGAAGATTGTTACCTCTTGGAGCGGTGATTGTCCGAGGATAATCACCTTTCCGATGAATTATTAGATATTTTTTATATAAGGGATCGGTTTATATACCTGAAAGCACCTTCTGCCGCATTGTTGATTATATAATAATGGTGTGAGGTTTTCACGACAATAACGGCTTTGTGTTTTATAGGATTTTTACAAACTACCGGGTTACAAAACGTGTGACCCTACTTAACAACAATTTCGATAAAGTATGGTGATAAAAGTTTTGCAAAAAATCCATAGCTTTGTTGGTAAATTTTATTTTAAAAATCCTAAAATAGGCCAACTTTATTCAAACATATTAAAAAATATATTCTAGACGCAGCAAGGGCGTTATGGTAGTGAATTTTTATTAAATGCTTCAAATTTCAATAACTCAATTTTCTATAAACTTAGAAAATGTAAATTTGGTGTGTAGTAAGGTATCTCCTAAGGCAAGATATCCACCAAATTTCATTAAAATAATTTTGTAATTTTCGAAGAAAAACTTTTTTTTCGATAGAAAATTCAAAATTTGAATAACTCAATTTTCTATAAACTTAGAAAGTTGAATTTTGGTACGTAGTAATGTCTCTCCTAAGGCAATATATACGTTAAATTTCATTAGAGCAGCCTTGTAATTTTCGGAGTAAAATTTTTTTTTGAAATAAAACTAAAAATTTTCACCGAAAACCCCGTCCGATTTTTCTGACTAACGAACTCATCCAAGCCATTAATAAAAGAAAGGCACTTGCCGAGTTTCATCGAAATCTGTTAATTATTTTTTGAGTTATCAGACGGATACATATATATATATATATATATATATATATATATATATATATATATATATATATATATATATATATATATATATATATATATATATATATATATATATATAAACATATAAAAATTCGAACTGACCCCGGATATGGGTTCTAGAGGTCCTAAATCGCGCTCATTTGAAAAATTTTTCGCAAAGTCTCACCATCGATACCTCTCTATTAGTGAATTTTTTAAATAAAAATTCACTAAAAAGCTTCGGGACGCAGCAAGTGCGTTATGGTAGTGAATTTTCATAAAAATGTTTTTAATAGGAAATATATATTTCTTAAGAAAGCTTGCATCAAATTTGGTTACCAGTATAACCTGTATAGGAGAAACAATGTACCATATTTTATCAAAATAACTCTATTGTTTGACAATATACAAAAATCTTCCGAAAATAAACATAAAATGTGCCCAAAAAACTGGTTTCCTGGCCAACGAACCTTAGGTTAATAGTAAATTAAGCTATCGAAAGAAACATATTATGAAAAATCGCTACCATAACGCACTTGCTGAGTCCCGAATTTATTTTCTTACAAATATGCATTGTCTTTCGATGGAAAATCCAAAAATTGCAATAATATAAGGCGTGTTCGATTAGGAAAAAAATGCACCACCAGCGACTAATGGGCCACCTGTGATTGTAAAAATAATTTTATAAGATGCAGCTCCAGACATCGTATAATTAACATATACAAATTTTTCTCATATCTTGTATAATAATAATGGATATATTGAGCTTTACCCTAGAAACGCGTCCCCCTGTATATATTAAAACAGACAAAAACTGAAACTAACCCGGATATGGGTTGTAGCGCTCATTCGAAGAAATCTTTTCAAAATTCAAAAGTCACTAAAATTGTATCCAACTCTATGAGTAAAATTGTGATGGCCAAAAATAAATATGAATGTAAGAAGAAGAGCATGCCGACATTTGTATTACAAATGTCAGAAAACAAAATACTTATTTACATGTCACTTTGAAAGTTGATTTGATATTTATAAAAATAATCTGAGTTGAATATGTCATGTACTGTTGTCGTGGACGAGTATGTACTATTGTATTACGCCTTATAAGAATCTTGTTTTTTTTTGGAGTACGAAAGCTTATTTTGCTGTTTAAACATTTTTCGATCCTTTAACCTGAAATGGTTTTCGTCTCATTTAACGTTGTTTCATTATAGTCACAGTAGGTTTGAGAATCTAGAAATTATTCTATTTTGTGTGACATACCTAGAACAAGTTTTATTTTCCTTCAATTATAAATGACCATTTTAAGTAAATTCCTATATTTTCTGTGCCCAATGTGTGGAACGGATGCGAAACGGGAGAAGGAAATTTCATTTAAAGTTAAAATGTCGAAGAGAACTTTATTCGAGACACGAGAGTTGCTTCCATTTTTAGTGAATTTTCTTAGAAAAAATTCACTAATGGGGAGATCTCGACTTTTGAATTTTGAAAAAATTTCTTCAAATGAGCGCGATCTAGGACCCCTAGAACCCATATCCGGGGTCAGTTTCAATTTTTATATGTTTATATATATATATATATATATATATATATATATATATATATATATATATATATATATATATATATATATATATATATATATATATATATATATATATATATATATATATATATATATATATATATATATATATGTATCACACCGATAACTCAAAAAATAATGGGCCGATTTCGATAAAATTTGGCATGTACCTTTCTTTTGTAAATGGCTTGGATAAGTTCGTTAGTCAGGAAAATCGAACGAGGTTTTCCGGGAAAATTTTGAGTTTTCATTCGAAAAAAATTCTTATCTCAAAAAGTAATAAGCCGATTTGAATAAAATTTGGCATGTAGCTTCCTTTTGTAAATGGCTTTGACAAGTTTGTTAGTCAGGAAAATCGGACGAGGTTTTCCGGGAAAATTTTGAGTTTTTATTCGAAAAAAATTTTTATCTCAAAGAAGGATGAGCCGATTTTAATAAAATTTGGCATGTACCTTCCCTTTGTAAATGGCTTTGATAAGTTCGTTAGTAGAAAAAATCGGACGCGGTTTTCCGGAAAAATTTTGAGTTTCCATTTGAAAAAAAAATTTATCTTAGAAAATACAAAAATTATGATAACCAAATTTGGTAGGTAGGTTTACTATATAGAAAGTAAACTATACACCAAAATTTAGATTTCTATGTTACAAGAAAAAAAGTTATAATAAAATATTTTGTGCCAGATCATTTCTATGAAAATTCACTACCATAACGCACTTGCTGCGTCCAGGCTTTTTAAATATTAGCAACATTTATAGGTAAATTAGCAGATTAGCGTATTGTTCGTTTTTAAAAAAAAATCAGAAACATGCTTAGAGGAACCCCTTTATGCATTAACCATCGGACAAATGCTGTGATCTCAACTCCACAATACAGTTAAGAGACCTAAAGCAAATTTGAGGTTCTGTGCAAGGCAAACATGCTACAACGGAGCTAGAAATGCAAACTGTAAAAAACTCACCTTACAGAATTCCATAGAAAGGAGAAACCACTTACCAACACCGTTTTTCCATAAAAAACTTCTACTTTGCCAAATTGAAAAAAATACGCTAAATAATAAGATAATCTGATTCCTTAAAATTAAATAAATAACTAAAACTGCTACCAAAGCATCACATAAAGATCTATTTTAAATAAATTTTTTGTAAATAATTTAATAAAATAAAGAACAATGAAGATTGTAGCTGAAACTTAAGGCTTTTTAACTTCTTATGACATGTATGCTGCATAGCCGTTCATGTAGATTCTCTATCTAGAACATGTCAATTTTGACGTTTTGAATCGCGACTTTTTTGACGTTTTAAGAATAAAAACTAAAAAGCTTATAACTTCTTTTGCTTTCAACGTAGGAATCCAAATATTGGTACACGGCTTTATTTTTATGGCATAAATCCTCGTACCCAATATGGTTGCCCAAACTTTGTTATTTCCGGAGATATAAAAATTTTCCGAAAGCAAACGCAAAATTTTCCGGGAAAAACTAGTCCGATTTTCCTGGCTAACGAACTTATCCAAGCCACGTGCGAAAGGAAGGGGTCACCAGGTTTTATCAAAATCGGTCCATTATTTTTTGAGTTAGCGGTGTGACACATAAATATATATATATATATATATATATATATATATATATATATATATATATATATATATATATATATATATATATATATATATATATATATATATATATATGTGTCACACCGCTAACTCAAAAAATAATGGACCGATTTTGATAAAACCTGGTGACCCCTTCCTTTCGCACGTGGCTGGGATAACTTCGTTAGCCAGGAAATATATATATATATATATATATATATATATATATATATATATATATATATATATATATATATATATATATATATATAAACATTTAAAGTCTGAAACCGACCTCGGATTTGGGTTCCAGGGGTCCTAAATAACGCTCATTTGAAGAAATTTTTTCAAAATTAAAACGTCGCGAACTCCTCATTAGTTATCTTTTTTAAAAGAAAATTCACTAAAAGGATGGACGCAGCAAATGCGTTTAGTAGTGAATTGTCATAAAAATGTTTTTAATAGCAAATATGTTTTTTTAATACAAGCAGGCATCAAATTTGATTAACAGTATAACCTACAGAGTAAAAACAATGTACCATATTTCATCTAAATAACTTTATTGTTTGAAAAAAGTACCAAAATTTTCCAAAAATAAACTTGAAATGTTCCCGAAGAAACTGCTCCGATTTTCCTTGCCAACGAACCTCTTTAAGCTATTTACCCACCTGCCAAGACATGAATATTCACAAAAAGGTTCCTGACGAAACCAATTTTTTTTTTGCAAAATCCGAAACATTTTTTTTTTTACAATAACTTATCAATCATTTATAAACAAAATGTTACAAAAAGCTTACGAACAAGGAACGCTAACAAAAAATTCCCAGGGTGTAGAAACAATTATGGACCTGTTTAAAAAGGCCAACGACGCCCTCGTGGCGCAGGTTGGTAGGTGTCAGCCTGCTAAGCGAGAGGTCCCGGGTTCGATTCCTGGGCGAGCCAAGTTGACTTTGTCTGGAAAATTTGTAAATATTGAAAGATGGGAAATTAATGTGCTAATGGCCTGAGATGCCGCAGCCAATAATATTAAATAAAAAAAAAAGGCCAACGGGCCAACATAACAAACGAAATTTGTAAAACTTCAACAGTATTTAATATCAACGTTAAATAACCAAGAAGAACAGTAACAAATAGATTACGATCTAGTCCATTGAAATAAGAATAGTGTGGTTAATATCAATAAAGTTTGCTTCTCGAAAGATTTTGTAACTTTAATGAAATTTGTAATACAAGTTTCTTTTAAAGAAACTTACACTATCTACATATATAGCAAGATTAAATTTTTTAGCTTCATAGAAAATTGAGTTTTGGACATTTTTGTCAAAAGGAGTCAGAACACAAAACTGGTTCGAGTAGGTTGACTAAAACGAAATTATCCATGCGATTAACAAGGAAAAATACCTGCCAGGTTTATAATTTGGCAGATACATTCCTTTTCTTAACATGAATTAGATTTTCTTCTGGAAAGCATTTGTAGCTTTAATAAAATTTGTAATACAAGTTCCCTTTAAAAAGACTTACAGTAACTATATTCACAAAATTTTAATTTTCTAGCGTCAATTTGCACCAAACCACCCCCCATTTATTCCCTACTTGCTAGAGCGATCTTACCCAAAAACAATTTGAAGCGTTCCTTTTTCGGGTGCTAACTGGATACCAAATTGGAAGATAATATCGCAATTCATTGAAAAGTTATTGCGCCTACTAACAGACAGACATACAGGCCAACAGACCGACCGACCGACAGACAAAAAAATGTTAGTTCCAGAATCAAATTTTCTATATGTTTAGAGACTTTTTACGCCGTTTTAGCAAAAAAACTCGAAATTTCTCTCACCGATATTCCACCCCCACACATTCAACCCCTAATTTAAAACTTGAAGACGATATCTGAATTTGTTCTAAAGTTATCGTGGCTACAGACTGACAGACAGATAAAAAAAGTTTGTTTACAAATCATGTTTTCTGTATGTTTTGACACTTTTTAAGACGTTTAAGCAAAAAAATATGTAGAAATTTTTTCGCCGATGCCTATTCCACACGTATTGACGATGCGACAGTAAAAAATAAATAATTTGTTAATTTGCATAATCACTATTTTCGTTGTTGTTGATTATTATTGTTTCTTTTAGCTCCTTTTGAGAATAATGCATGCACTTTGAAAGAGAGAAAAAGAAGGTTAAAAAAACTGATTCATTAAAAAATATATGAAACCATTCATAGCATTCTCGATATAATAGGAAAAAAGTAAAACTTAGGAACATGTAGTGCCATTTTGTAACAATTTATATCGCACATTCGATTAGGTAACGTAAAATAGGTCGTTCCGTTTGAAAAAATATATAATTGTAACTCTTGCTGAATGGTATGAATATATGATTATTCTGAGGCAAAAAAAAGTATTTTAATGAATACCTCCAATAAGGAGATTTTTAAACTACAATCAATAGTGGTCTTAAACTTAAGATGTAATTCTAAATAGGGGTTATAGCCCATTTTGTAAACGTCAACCATCAGTCAGAATTTAGGAAAGTAATTGTTTTCTCAAAAACCGTAATAGATGGACATGACATTGCTTAAATAAAAATGATTCAAAATCATGATTCCCACCTAAAAATTGGTAAATCTACAGGATGTTCCATTTAAAATAACAGAAATGATTTAAACTAGACTTCCGAAAGTCCTACAAACCTGAACATATTTTAGCTAAAGAGAATGTAATACATTTCGCTAAGATACCCTGTATATTACCTAAATGAAATGAGGTAATATACCTGACCTGACCTGACCTGACCGCTTCTCATGTTGGTCAGAAGTAATGTATCTTCAGAATCATAAGACTAAAATAGTTGTAGAAGCGTTTTATACAGATTTGACACGCCACTTTGCACCACCACGGAAAAAGCATACAATTTGAAGCACACGTATTTAGGTAGCTTAATAACCTAATAGATACAGCTCACTTTAGAAACAGAGACTGTTATCCTCAGGTCAATGTGTGGTTTAAATATTAAACAAAACAAAAAAACAGTGCGATCATGAAATGCAACAGAAGAACACTTTGTACTAAAATACTTAATTTGATACTGCTAGGTATTCACATGGCGTAGAAAGACGATCTTAATACAACATCTACAGAAATGCCTTATGGATACCACTAAGATTGGAAAGAGGTTCCACCACTTCTTTCCGATGATAACGCGACGACGTGTTCACTTTTTTACGGACCCTTCGTCACTTATGCAGAAGCTTAGTCCAGTCAATGGTTCCAGACATAAACATACATCTACATTTATTTCCAAGGGCTAGCTAGTGCGCATCAGGTATTTGTTGGCCATATGAGACCCACGGTACCGTTATAGCTCCCTTACGGAGGAGTTTCTCAGGTAATTTCCAAATACGACAAAACGTTTCCCGTTAAAATCAGGGGACGTCACAGTACTGGTCTGTCGATAAGATGGAGCCGGCCTACATAATGGTTAATCATAAAGGCTACAAGTCCAAACTGCCTTAGTCCTGAAATGATATTCTAGAGCATAGTCAAGTTGCTGCTGCTTTCTCCAGTGTGAGCTTCCCGATCACCTTAACACCGGAAGTACCCCCATCATAAATTCCAAATTCGATTCGGCAGATGGGTAACACTTGACTCCAAGCAGGATAGACAGACGCTGGAATAACGCAAATCACCTTAAGTAAATCTAGGAAAAGTTAGACGGGCTGTAAAAATTAGATGCGCTCTTGTAAATAATCAAATTAGAAACGCTTTTATATTTTTTCTCAATATTACCGATTAATGTACGTAGAAATACCTGTAAAGTAATTGTACCGCCCCCACCTTTTTACTTAAATAGGAGGTGATACGGTACCGTAGCTCATTAGCCCAATTAGCAGTATGTTTTTTCCAGTGTTTCTAAGTTTCCGTGTTCGGTCTTGACGCGATGTCTAAACGGTTATACCGGGTATTACTTCTACCATTGAAATAACAAGTCAATCACCTAGGCTCGCCGTGAATGATTTCACAATTTTCATTATTAACATAACAACTTGGAACACTAATCAACGTACATTTGATGAACTGAATATCTTCTAATCTTCATGCCAACAATAGGCATGGATGAAAAATGATAATGTTTTGTATCCTCCTACTATGTCGAAAAGCATAACTATTGTACAATTGATAGTCCCTTTATTAATCTTATTTTTAAAGGGGTAGACATTGATCCAATCCAATCCATAGCAGGTGGTAGTGGAATTTTCCTTTACGTAATAGTAAAGGAGTTTTTTCACGCCCGAGGAGGTACCACCCCATACATCAAGGGGCCGGTGAAGTCCCAACAGACGTTTCCGATTCGGTTTCCCTTATAAGCAAAAATGATGATGGCTCCTCCTTGTACAAAAGATTCCGGAGGTAAAATATCCCTCCATTCGGATCTCCGGTAGAGGGGTGTACAGGGGGCGCTAACATCAATATTTAACATATCCTTTTCGAATATATGTGGCCTAAATTCTAACCTGAACTACGTCCACCATTTCCTACAGGCTAACAGGCCTAACTCTTCTTCCTCACCGAAACCCGAATCAGTGCCAAAACAACCACTAATCACCTTAATTTCCCGGGGGAAGAGCTCCTTACTTCCTTTAGATTGCATGGAGGCGTGTGCGCATACGCGCGTGGCAATCTACCCTGCACCAGACTCCCCAATTTAGAAGCTGAAAGAAAAGACATACTATGGATTAAACTCTCTCTCAGGGCTGCAACTAAATTCATCTGTTGCATTTACCGGTCACCTTCTGACAACAACTTTGTCCAGCTCTTTGACTACCTTTCTGAAATCTGATTTCTGAATATCCTTCCTCCGAAGTCACTATTCTTGGTGACTTCAATGTCCATAATAAGGAATGGCTAGGATCTTCAAAAACCGATCCACAAGGGAGAGCAGCGCAGGCCTTTGCAGTCAGCAATTCTTTAGCCAATATGGTTTAGCAACCTACTTACTTTCCCCGTATCCCAACACACAGCTCAAATCCCTTGGATCTCCTTCTTACTACAGAACCTGAATGCTATAAGATATCAGTAACCGCCCCCGCGGTCGCTCAGACCATGGCATCGTCACCGCTTCCTGCGCAATGCCACCCGAGGTCGCACAATCATCACACCCACGTATCGTTTGGCACTAAAACTCCGCAAACTGGGACGAAATGCGGGATTACTTTTCCTCATTTCCATGGGCGTCTGTCTGCTTCTCTCATCCTGATATCTCACAAAACGTTACCGAAATTATCCAAGCTGGCATGGAATTATTTATTCCACGTACACAGAAAACCTCTTCAGCCACTCAAAAGCCCTCGTTCTCCAAATCCTGTGACAGAGCCAGACTTGAAAAGGCCAAAGCTCACAAAACGCTTTTACACAATCCCAGTCAAGAAAACCGTCAAGCATTTAACGACGCAAGAAACCGCCATGTCCGCATTCTTTCTGAGGCAAAAAACTCGTTTAATAACCACATCAAAAACAAAATCCTCTTAAGCTCCAACGGCGGCAAACCCTTCTGGACTCTTGCTAAATCTATTGGGAATAATTTCTGCAAAAGCACGTTCCCACCTCTTGTCTCAGGGGATGAAATTATTTCTACCGCCCTGGGCAAAGCTGAACTTTTTGCTTCGTTGTTCGCCGGCAATTCTACTCTCAACCCACCTCCAAATGTTTAACTACCAACAGTCCCTAATGTCGCGCATAAAATGACGGATATCATTTTCAAAACTAAAAAGGTACGAAAGATGCTCTCTTCTCTTAATACCAGGAAAGCCTTTGGCCTTGACGAGATCCCAGCAATTGTTCTCAAAAAATGCGCACCAGAACTTGCTTCTGTCCTGACTCGTCTGTTTCAGATATCTTACAATAAAGGCATATTCCCTAGTAACTGGAAAACTGCTCGAGTACAACCTATCACCAAGAAAGGATCCAAAGCGCTTCCTAGCAACTACAGGCCTATTTATCTCCTTTCAGTCGTCTCTAAAGTGATGGAAAAGTATATAAACACCGAATTACTAAAATTTCTTGAAAAACACAGTCTAATCCACGAGAGGCAGTATGGATTACGTCAGCGCAGATCGACTGCCGACCCCCTTTCCTTTGTCACCCATTCTTGGAACAAGTATATGAAACTACATGGTGAATCCCAGATTGTTGCTCTAGACATATCCAAAGCATTCGACCAGGTCTGGCACGCAGCGCTGCTTAATAAACTACCAGCCTATGGCCTACCACCAAAACTTGTTACCTGGACAGCAAATTTCCTCTCCAACAGGAGCATTTCTGTTGTTGTGGATGGCCATTCCTCTAAACTGTATCCAATTAATCCAAGAGTTCCTCAAGGTTCAGCTTTAACCCCTACTTTGTTTCTTCTCCACATTAATGACCTCCTCTCTAGCACATCCAACACAGTTCACAGTTACGCGGACGACAGCACGCTCCACTCAAATATACAATATTCTAAGCATGTCTCTTTAGTTCAATTAGATGAGGATCGCAGACTCATGAAGAGTTCTGTCTCCGTGGATCTCCAAAAAATATTTGACTGGGGAAGTAGAAATTTTCTCCAATTCAACTCCACCAAATCTCAGTGTTGTTTTCTATCTCATAAGAGATACACCAGCTCTAGACCCATCACAATGAACAACCAAGTGATTCAAAGTAATGAGTCCTTTTCTTTTGTTGGCATTTCTGTGGATCGAAATCTTAATTCGCAACAACATGTCACATCAATTGCAGAAACGGCTGCTAAGAAATTAGGTTTCCTCTTCCAGGCTCGCAAATACTTTTCACCAGCTAATCTCTATACCTTATATATTTTAGAAATACGGCTAAACCTCGAATACTGCTCCCACATCTGGGGTGCAGCTGCCGCTTCTACACTCGCTATCTTGGACTCCATTCAAAAGAGAGCTATACGTCTCATCGTTGACCCTACCCTCACCCAAAGGCTGCCATCCCTTGTCCACCGACGTGCCGTTGGTGACCTCTCTCTCTTTTATAGATATCTGCACGGGCACTGCTCAGAGGAGCTTTCCTCCATAGTTCCCCCACCTGCTGCCCCCAACAGATCTACCAGGGGAACAGAGCGAATGCACCCTTTTACTGTCTAGGTCACCAGACATAGAACATCTTGCTAGGCCCGCTCTTTTGTCCCGAGGACTTCCAAGTTGTGGAATTCCTTGCCGGCACATGTTTTTGCTTCTCCTCCGAACCTCCAAACCTTGAAGTCCAGAGTTAACAATTTGCCTCTTTCCTCCTTGTCAACACCCACGGTACGATAGTATTTAGGCTGTAAGCCCTCGTGGTGTGTTGTTGAAATTAAAAAAAAGTTAGAAACTCTCAATGTACAACTGAAACTGTGAGTCTCCCCTCTCAGATGATTACCAAGAATAGATTTCTTATTCTTGTTGTTGCTGTCTTTGAGATGTTTTCTAGTTCTCTGTCTGAGTTTTTTGGGAGTTCTACCGACGCTACAGCAGCCAGATATGTAGAATCTACTTTTCAGTACAGGAACAGAATATTGACTTTTAACCAGAGCATCATCCAATGTGTAGTTGTCATAGGTGCCTATAGGTGGATTTAATTTTCTTTTCGTGACGATCCCAGATAAGGCAAAACCGACTGTTGAGAACAAAACAACTATTTGTGAAGCCAAAAAAAAGTCTCCACATCTGTATTTACTTAAAAAAGCTCACCTTTTTCTCATTTCTTTTAAAACAGGACCTAATAACATAAAAATTACAGAACACAGAGTGGTTCCAGTTGATTCTATAATAATTTCAATCACCTTTTTCTCATTTATTTTAAAACAAGACCATGTACTTAAATCTGTCACCTAATAACATAAAAATCACAGACCACAGAATGGTTCCAATTGATTCTATAATAATTTCAATCACCTTTTTTTCATTTCTTTATAACAAGACCATGTACTTAAATCTGTCACCTAATAACATAAAAATTACAGAACACAGAGTGGTTCCAGTTGATTCTATAATAATTTCAATCACCTTTTTCTCATTTCTTTTAAAACAAGACCATGTACTTAAATCTGTCACCTAATAACATAAAAATCACAGAACACAGAGTGGTTCCAGTTGATTCTATAATAATTTCAATCACCTTTTTCTCATTTATTTTAAAACAAGACCATGTACTTAAATCTGTCACCTAATAACATAAAAATCACAGAACTCAGAGTGGTTCCAGTTGATTCTATAATAATTTCAATCACCTTTTTCCCATTTCTTTTAAAACAAGACCATGTACTTAAATCTGTCACCTAATAACATAAAAATCACAGACCACAGAGTGGTTCTAATTGGTTCTATAATAATTTCAAAGAAGAGCAGATTAAGCTTGACAGTTGTCATCACTGATAAATTGAAGTCGAACATAAAAAAATGAAAATGTGTCGTTTAGCCCATAAAATATTTCGCTTCGACCCGCCTTTTTCTGCCCTCTAGTGTAAACTGAAAACATAAAACCAACCACGCTCAATAACAATAAATTACAGAAAATAGCTCTATTTCCTTAATTTATACATATAGAACCATGGCTGTCACAAAAAAATCGTTAGTCTTTCGGAACTTTTGAAACGCCTTGTTCGGTATAAATGACACTCTGATTGTAACCTACCTTATTATTATATTCAACTTTAGTACGGTTGTCTGCTGACACTGCGAGCCGGTTTTCTTGTATCTCTTGCCTTCTGGGTTAACTCTAAGATGCCAGGTTGCCAAACTACTATATTTGTCTGACTGAGATTTTTTTCTTAAAGCTATTGCAAGAAATGTCTGTTTGTAATACATGCAAAGTGTACAATGGTTTTTGAACCACAGGGTAATAGCTTTTAAAAACGGCTTTTCCAAATATTGATCTAGATAGTTAAAAGTAAAACTTACCTTAGCAAAGTTGTAGAACTTTGCTACTCAATCAAAATAAACCATAATTGCGTCTTCAGTTAGTTCTTTTTTCGAGTTATAAGCCCTTCTCTACTACTACTACTACTACTAACTGTCAACGTAAAGCCTGCTACTTCCTAACATTTTCTCTCCATGTACTTCTATTCTGCCTGACGACATGCTATTTTCGGTTCTACGTCATTCATACTTCTCCACATACATGCTCTTCTATCAAGCAAATTTCTGATATCTTTCTTTTTAGTATAACGTCCACAACATCTGACCAAGTTTTCATGGGTTATCCCACTATAATATCCATTAGTAATGCTATCATTATCCATTTGTTCGAAAATTAATATATTATGCAATATAAAAAGTGATTCAATTAGTGCTTTAGAATTTTGAAGTCAAATATAGGCAACACTGTTGCTAAACATAGGCAACACTGTAAAGAAATTAAAAAAAGAGTTTACCTTGTTAGATAATCCAAGAAAAAATCGTGTCAAAAATGCGATAAATGCAGACAAGGTTGAAGCTGCAAGACAAAGTGTTTAAGATAATCCAAATTTGTTTGTTAGACGTCGTTCTCAGCAATTGAATCTGACATGTGGATCAACCTAGATAATTTTAAAGGCGGATTTAGGTTTGAACTCATACAAAATTCAACTCGTTCAACAACTAAACCCCAATGATCATCGTTGTCGCCGTGATTTTGCTGCTTTTGCGATCCAACATTTGACTGAAAACTTGTCTTTTCATCTAACTGTCATTTTCAGCGATGAGGCTCATATTTTATTAAACAGATATGTTAAGCAAAACAGCAGGATTTTAAGTGAGGAGAATCCTCATTCATTTGAAGAAACACCGTTGCATCCGGAAAAAGTTACCTGTGGCATTATTGGACCTTATTTCTTAGAGAATGATCAAGAAAAGCGTGTCACCGTAACCGGAGTTCGTTTTCGCGCAATGTCAATTGATTATTTCTTCGCAATTTATTATCTATATATTATTCATTGAAAACAGACTGGGGGAATTTTTGTTCCGACAGGACAGGGTTACGTGCCATACCGCCAACGAAATCATGGCGTTATTGCAGGAGCGTTTGGTGAGAACGCTATTTCCAGAAATCGTCCTGCAAATTATCCAGCAAGATCTTGTGATTTGACACCTTGTGACTTCTTGATGTGGGATTATGTAAAGTCTAAAGTCTACGCTAATAATCCAAAAACAATTTAGGATTAAAAAAAAACAACATAAGAGACGTTATTCGTGACATACCGGCACAAATGTGTGAAAACGTCATGATAAGTGGGCATGATCGGATTCGCTATTGCGAACAAAGTCGTGGAGCACATTTGATATAATTTTAAAAACATAATTGTAATTAGTATGTTTGTTGAATAAAATGAAAGCATTTTGGCTGCGGAGCAATGTTTGTGTTTTATTTCACGTTAACATTCTAAAGCACTAATTGAATCACCTTTTATATGAGACATGTGAATTTAAACTGAACTTAAACAAATAAATTATGCAGCGAAGTGACCTCAAAAAAAACTCAAAATAAGGAGGAAAAGAGCGATAAATCTACATTTAGAATAACAAGTGTTAATAGTGTTTAAGCGGTTATGGGCACAAAGAACAAATTGCGTGAACAACAATTGTTTAAAATGGGGATTTTCTTACTTTCAGTATTAAAAAAGACTTAAATATGGCACTAAAATGTACATAAGTAATTACTTACCTGTATGTTATATCAAGAACCAAGAAAATAATATTTTTCTCACTTGAATATGGACCTAAAAGATGATCGCCACTTGTTGCTTACAACGGCAAGTGATTCAATAATGTGGGGTAAGGGCCAAAAGAGTCGCTTACGCATATTAAGTGAGAATAACTCTATAACGGTGAATCTGTCTGTAATCGATGCGCTGTAATTTACTCTGTGACGAGTATTGAAAACTCCAATTTCGATTTTTTTGGCGATTACTCCCTTTTGTCAGATCATCATCGATCATGATTTGTGAGGCTTCTACGCCACCTAGAGACTTCCCTTTCCTTAATAATATTGGAGAAACACTACTGATGCGCCCCTGCCTATACATTTTACTTGCTATTGCTCTTATGGATAATCTTTTACCTGAATATTTCTTTCGGGGATTCCCAATCTTTGCAAGTTGCCGGTACCCATATTCTTTAAATATCGGTATATTACCGGTTACCTTAATTCTCTAAGCGCCTTTACATCAATAATCAATTCTCATTAGTACATTTGGATTTATTTTACGCCTGATTACTGCCATACAAGCATAAACTATTTACTCTTAGGTTCTTTTCTTCAAGTTAATTATTTCTTAATATTTAAACCGGATGGCCTCCATGCAAATACCAACACTACATCAACTTTCTGTTGGTGGGAGCGCCATCAGGAAGCTCCGTAAAAGCCGACTTCTCGCCGGACATTATTCAGTTTTGCCCTATTCACATTTGCATTTATTTTACGCCTGATTACTGCCATACAATCATAAAATATTTACTTACTCTTTTCTTTAACTTAATTATTTCTTAATTTTTAAACCAGATGACCTTTCTGCAAATACCAACACTACATCAACTTTCTGTTGGTGTGATCGCCATCTGGAAGCTCCGTAAAAGCCGACTTCTCGCCAAATATTATTCAGTTTTACCAAAGATCCTCCTTCGGAGTTTGCTCTAAGTTCTCCATCTTCCAAGTTCAATACTTCGACTTGCTTAGAAACACTCGATGCATTTTCTTCGAAGTTCCCTAATAGATCTCCATCTTCGCAGTTCCTTCGGAATTCTTTCTATTTTTCAGTGATGTGACTTACAACATATTACTGCATTTCCTTCGAGATCTCTACAAGAGTTCAATCTTCTCCGGAGTTCTGTTTGAGTTGTCCATCTTCCGAGTTCCATCCTTCGAGTTGCTTACTAGCTCTCGATGCATTTCCTTCGAAGTTTTCTAATAGATCTCCACCTTCGCATTTCCTTCGTAATCCTCTCTAAGTTTTCTATCTTCCAGTGATGTTCCTTGGAAGATCTTATTGCATTTCCTTCGAGATCTATACAACAGTTAAAACTTCGCAATTTCTCTGGAGTTCTCTCTGAGTTCCTCATCGTCCAAGTTCAATCCTTCCGAGTTGCTTACAAGGTCTCGATGCATTTCCTTCCGAGTTCTCTAATATATCTCAATCTTCGCATTTCCTTCGGAATTCTCTCTAAGTTTTCTATCTTCCAGTGATGTTCCTTACAAGGACTTATTGCATTTCCTTCGAGATCCCTACAAGAATTCAAACTTCAAAGTTCTTCATCATTTAAGTTCAATCCTTCGGAGTTGCTTACAAGCTGTCGATGCATGTCCTTCGGAGTTCTCTAATAGATCTCCATCTTCGCAGGTCCTTCGGAATTCTCTCTGAGTTCTCTATCTTCCAGTGATATTCCTTCTAAGATCTTACTGCATTTCCTTCGTGATCTCTACAAAAGTTCAATCTTCCCAATTACTACGGCTCTCTAAGTTCTCCATCTACCAAGTTCAATCCTTCGCGTTGCTTACAAGCTCTTAATTCATTCGGGTTCTAATAGCTTTCAATCTTCAAGTTTAATTGCACTGTTTGTGCTTTCATCTATGGTTGAAAGACAAGTAGTTTCTTTTAAGTTTTTTATGTAGAGGGATGCAGTGTTTCAGACATAATACAAAAGACATTCCTTTCTATTCAAACATACACGTGCCTTTAAGCAAATTCAATACGTAAGTAACTAACGGACTTGTGAATATCCCGAGTAATTAGCCAATTACCTGTAAAACTGAAAATTGTGAACATTTGCTAGTGTGTACATATTGTAAATAGTGCCACGTAGTTAATGAATTAGCGAGGGTGGGATCAATTGACCTGCAGCTTATTGGGGATAGAAAATAAGCTATTTCTCCCCCAAATAACACTGGAAAACATCTGACCGGAGGCTAAGTTCGTTCGCCAGTTCTAAGAGTCAGGTTTGTCCATGGAAAATTGCAATTTTTTTCTCGAAAATGCTACATCTTTAATGGGTAATGAAAAATTGTTGGCAAACTTTGGCTTGTGTATTTTGTCTTATAAAAAATGATCATACATTAGTGATCTCCTGGAGTCACCCTTTAGAGTTCGTTTGCGCCTAACAGGATTTATATTTACACGTTCATCTATATATGACTCTTGAGGGCTACTGTCACGCATACTCCAGAAAGGATTAAACAATTCTTGTCTTTCTGGGAAAGTCAAATAAATGCAATAATTTTTGCACCTTTTTCCCTCACAGGGATTAGGCAGCATTGTTTTGGAAGATACAATTCTTCCCTTGTAGTAACTATATTCAGGTCCTTTTTTGCTTTATTCCTTGCGTTTCTGCTCAATTTTTTTCTGCGCTTTTCTATCCCACATACGTGGCTTGACGAAAACGACGGGGAGGTACCACTACTCCTAGAAATTAGACTGGAAGACACTTCATCATGTGCAATATGGAGTGATTCAGGTTCATTCTCTAAAGAACTGCTACTCTAGGGCACCTTTTTTCTCGCTGGTTAAATGGGCACAGTTTGGGTAGATTTCAACATCACTGAAGTTTTCATCAAAATCAATGAGATGGCTTCAAAGGTGTTGCTGGTTGAAGCAAAATATGATGAAACAACATTGTCGTTTAGTATGTTTATAACATTATCACGTAGATTATCATCCTTATGATATACAATTCCGTTAGGCTTTGTCAACTATTAGTTATATTGTCAAAGCATTTAAAAACAGATATTTTACGTAAGCGCGGCACATATAATGGGACTTTAAAATTTGTTTTATTAGAAAATAAATATACTCTGTAATATATATAAAATTAAACAAACAAATTACGCAGAGTCAAAAAAAAACTAAGGAGGAAAAGAGCGAGAAAGCTAAAATTGAAATAACACGTGTTAATGATGTTTAAAAGCAGTTCTGTGCACAAAGCACAAATTGCGTGAACTCAAATTGTTTAAAATCATAATTTTCTTATTTTCAATAGTAGAAAAGACTTAATATAGCACTAAAATCTACATAAGGAATTACTTAGCCGTATATTATATCATTAACCAACAAAATAATATTTTACTCACTTGAATATGGACCTGAAAGACGTTCGCCACTTGTCGCTTAAAACATTTAATCGAATAATGTGAGGTTAGGACCCGAAGACTCTCGCTTATGCATATTTAAGTGAAAATAACTCAGTAACGGTGAATCTGTCGGTTATGAGTCTGACTGCAATAGATGCGCCGTAATTTACTCCGTAAGGACTGTTGAATGTTCGATTTTTTGGCGCTTACGTCATTTTTCCAGATCAACATCGATATATTATATATATATATATATATATATATATATATATATATATATATATATATATATATATATATATATATATATATATATATATATATATATATATATATGCTCAACATGATTAGCGAAGCTTCTACGCCACCTAGAGACTTCCCTTTTTTTAATAACAATTTAAAAAAATCCGCAGGCTAAGCTTGTTGGCCAGTTCTAAGAGTCAAGCAAACACTATATAATGACAATACGGGACACTCCTATGCTTTAGCATTGGTGATATTTGTGACAAGTACATTAGCGCCACCTCGAGTGAAGTACAAACAACTTAGCGGGTAATTTGAATTGTATATTTACCTAAATATTCTTAATTTAGACAATTGGTTTATTATAGATGAATATAAAAACTTGTGCATGACAAAACAGTTAAAATTTTCTGATTATATAGTTATAAATAGAATTTGTATCAACAATGAGCTTGAAACCTAAATGAATTCAGCATGAATAATTCTGTAAATTTCTCTTACCCATAATCTTATTTCATCATAATTTAATGTACTACCTTGAAACCGTCGTTAAATTACTATTTCAAGGGTAGATATAGGAATATACTGAAAGCTGTTTCTGAGGATATTAAGTTACAATCTGTACCTACTTATAAATAATTGTTCTAAGTATAAATGGTAACACAGTACTTAATTTGCTATATCTCTACATGAAAACTGTCTTATTAATCTAATATTTTAAAATATGTAACTGATATACTTAGTACATAATTAAGAAATTGTGCAGATGAAAGGTGAGACTAACTATTACTTCCGTGAATAAATCTATTATAGGGCTGAATCTGCTATTTCTAATTGTCTCTTTGAAAACTTGTCTTGGGAAGATAATTAAAAGCCTTTACCAAGTAAAATAATTTTAAATGTGAAAAAATGTGACAATTTATGCCATACAGAAATAGAAAAAGACACAGAAGAAGATAGAAAAAACAGTTTTCTTATATCATTTATTATTAATGCAAAACTTTTTTTGCCTTCATATCTCTTTTTCTTATGCACTGGAAGACAAGTTATGATTGAGGCCTTTCAACCATCGGTTTACGAAATTTATCTATAAATAGGTACATGATGGTAAATATTACACAATAAATTATCTTCTGCGAACTGTACATATTGGCATAGAAGTGATTCTGAATTTATCTTCTGCTTCAACAAATTAATTCTTTTGAAAGTGACATTGAAATGTAAAATGCACCTCGTGTCTTCAATATTATATCCAAATCAGTTCTTTTTGGTAACAGTACCATTTTCTTGCATCTATAATACAAAATTATCCTCAATACATGTTATAGTTATTGTTTAATATTAATTATTAGGCGAATTTGTAAAAAAAATCGCTGGTAACAAAAGAAAACACAAAAAATCATATTCACGTTTCGCCATCCTTTGGAAACCTATGAAATGTCTGATAGATTTAGCACGTTATAATTCGAACAATTATAGATTGCGCGCACCCTACCACTAACATTTATTGTAAAAAACACAGCTCAAACTTAATTATACACGGTTAAACACCAGCAATTGCTAGTGTTACACGTTCTCGAACGACGTAACATCAGTACTATCCGCTAGGGGCGCTGATATTCTTGAAACAGGAAATCAGCCGGAGTGTCCTGTATTGTCATTATAAAGTATTTGAGTCAAGTTTCTCCATATATACCAATTGCAAATTTTCTTCTCGAAAATGCTACATCTTTGAAACTCGTCGATTTATTTGTCCGAAATTAAATGCGTATATTTCTATGAAACTCCAGATTCAATGTTGCACAACTCATTTTAGTTGAATAATTGTAGTAAAAGTTTTTCCATAATTAACTTTAACTGAATTTGAAAAATGCCGCAGAATATGGCTTGACCTGACCTGACGGTAAAAAAAGACAACTGTGTATTATAAAGTTCAATAGAATAAACAAATCTTTTGGTTGTCAATAGTTTTTGTAATCAACTTGTGACATCATTTGAGTGACATATTATATTGATATAAAAAGTCAACATGTTTTGGAGTGAATAATTGTTTATAAGAATCAGCTACTTAAACTTAATATGTGTGTTTATTCAAAGAAAGTTATGTCATTGGAAGGTTTTCTATCATCTATACGCTAAATTCAACATAGATGTCCAGTGGAATGCTAAAAGTAAATTACATTCGGTTTAAAAAACTTATGAAAATTCGCTACTTTAATCACTTGCTGCGTCCAGACTTTTTTAATTAGTGAGTTATAACAACTAATAGTCACTTAAATAAGCAAATAACAGTTAACCAGACAATACCTGGTTTTGATACAATAATATAATTAAGGCATCTTGAAATGATCTAGATATGGCAACATCGTTTTAAGTCTACGGGTGCCTTCTTATTACTCTGGTTTTAAGTGGGTGTTGCACGAATACAAAGAAAATCTGAATAGAGCCGCTCACAAGTAATTAAAAATTTGAGAACTGTGTAATTAGTAGATGTTGAAGTTATCTGAAATGTCGGTTTCGAGTGAATGATCGTACTTCTCGGAATACATCTAGTATCTAGTAACATGGTTATAATTAGGTTACTGAATGGAGAGGTAGAATAGACCTGTCGATCCGTCAAAGGCGGCTGGGTTGTGAAATTACCTACACACGAATAAAACAAAACACTGTAACGCTGTAGGTTGCCAAGAGAAAATGACAAAATAACACTGAAGGCGCCAACTCGATACCTGCCAACTGATAAAAAACGATAGCTGTCTTAACTTTAGTGCTAATTCTAAAAACACTTCTTAACTGAACAACTCAAAGAACGCTGACATTATATTGTTGACGAAAATCAACTTACTAGAATAAAGTCTTGACGCAGCAAGTGCGTTATGGTAACGAATTTCGATATATATTTTTTAAAGTACAATAATAGTTTTTTTATATAAGAACTATTCAGATGCCAAAATAAAACATTAGTAAACAATAATAAATTATAATTATTATAAATAATTAATAAATATAAGACTTTAAAGTTGACTTTAACGTTTCTGTCATAATAATTTGCCAATTATATTATGACAAGTAATGTTACCATGGAGTAAATCCACTACGTTAGGCCTTAGAATCTCGGGTTTTATTTCGCATAAGAGATAAGAAAATGCGCTTCTGTGACGCATTTGCTGCAGCACTTCTACTACTGGATATATATATATATATATATATATATATATATATATATATATATATATATATATATATATATATATATATATATATATATATATATATATATATATATATATATATATATAGGGTAAAAGTGGGATAGATTCCGCAATCATTCCTCAACAGATTGCTCTACTTACACCATCACATATTGCTAGTGATGGGAAAAACTGTTATATTGCTGTAACAGGTCGCACCTGTTACTGTTATTTAGAAATAACAGTTAAATATAACAGGTTAAAAATAACAGTATGAACTATGAATTATTAAGAATTCCAGGTAGACGTAGTAACAGTAGCTGAACCCGTCCGGTGGTGTAGTTGGGTAATGTTTAAAATAAAAAATATTCTTGTATTATGTTTAAAACAATTAATAACTTTTTTATTAAAAAAATGATGGAGGTTTTTTTGGGTATTCATCACTAATAATAATTTGGTAAAAAATTCAACAATGCAGAATTTCTTTCGAATTTTCTTAACTAATTAAGTATTAGTTAAGCATTGAGCTTGAAAACCTCTATAGCCATCTTTTCCTTGAAAATGAGAGCTATATGAAATAAATGAATTATTGTAAGCAAAAATTAAATAAATAATTTAAAAAAAATTAAAACTAATTTTTTTCTCTCTACCTATAGGGCGAAGTGTGTCTGGTTTCAACTATACCGGGTACAGGGAATATTTTTATAATTTCATTAAAATTGGTACTGTTTCTGAGATTTTTTAGGTTTCAGGGATTTTTTATTTTGCAGTAGTAATAAAAAAAAGATGTTTAAAATCGGACCTATTTCTTAGATTTCCAAAGTGAAAAGTAAAAGGGAATATTGATTTATTAGTTACATAAGGCAAAGAAGAATGAGCAAAAAACTACCTAATATAATATAATACCTATAAGGACTCACGTTAAAGCATAACTGTACGTTTGTATACATATCAGTTTTTTCTTAAAACAAAAATGCCATCAGCATATCGAGTTATCTAATGAAGATTGAGTTTACGTCAACGCCTATGTGATTATTTTTTTATATACGCGGTGACCTGATTTTATTTTTACAGTGATATAGTTCATTTTTAATAATTTTCACTTGCTACATATACAGCCTTTTTATTTACATTTTTCATATTTTGTGTTTGTTTATAAATTGTAAATATATGTGTGTGTCTTGTGTGAATCAACAACCTGTCAAAATTTAAGAGTTTCATTGTACCGACGACCCTACGTTCCCAAAGCTGTGAGCACACTAGTATAAAGTAGTATGTTATGAAGTAAAGTCCGCTCTATACTCTATACCCCATTCCCAGTCTCATGTCCATTCATCCTGTTATAACAGTTGCGGATGAAAACAGTATTATGTAATGAAGTAAAGTCCGCTCTATACCCCATTCCCAGTCTCATGTCCATTCATCCTGTTATAACAGTTGCGGATGAAAACAGAAGCTGCTTCATCGTAGCAGTGCAACAGAAACAGATACGACAACAGAAACAGATACGACTCACTGCGCAACAGCATCCCCTCCACTGTACCTGTTATTTGTATATATCCATAACAGGTTGTTACTGCTGCGGCTCGACAACAGTTAAAATATAACAGACTGTTAAATAACAACCCATCACTACATATTGCAAACATTCATATCGTTCTCAGTTAGTCATTAAGTTGACTTGTTTTGCCGCTGTTACGAAAATATTAACATTTATTGATTCAGAGGTGGTCTTAAGTGCACGTAAAACCTTGACAAGTGTTTCCAGAGAAGTGATTTACAGAGGGTACCTAAGTAAGATTTCCAATTTTATTCGGATTTGTCACATAAGTGGTGTAGTTAGGCATACATTGTATGAATTTCAGGTTAATATCTCACATGCTCTTGTCTAGATAGTGGTGCGGCATTTCTCCTTGCCAAAGGTAGAGACGCCGCAGCTAATGCATGAGAGAGATGCCCAATTACACTTTTTAGAATTTTATAATTTTTGTGCGTGATTTGGATAATTGGTTGTTTCTTTGTCAACAGTTAATATGCTCCGCAAGTACGTACGCAAAGTTGGTGCAAAGCCGGGGACAGAATGGACCGAAGAACAATTAATTACAGCAATAGAAAAAGTCCAAGCAGGTGAACTATCTAAGAGGGAAACGGAAAGAAGATATAATGTTCCAGTGAGAGCTTTATCAAGGCGAATTGCATCCGGAAATACTAAAAAAGGCCCTAGGCCCTGAAGGTAAATGAACCTACTTAAAGCGTGTCATTAATTAATTGTTCATGATTTTTAGGTGTCTTGGGAGTGGAAAACGAAAGGAGACTTGTTGCACATATCAAACGTCTAGGAGCTGCCGGTTTTGCACCCAGCAGAAGTGTAGTCTGCAGGTTAGCATATAAATTTGCAACAACAATGAATATCCAGCACAAATTTGACAAAGTTAAGGGAAAGGCGGGCCCACATTGGTTACGATCGTTTATGGAAAAAAACTCGGATCTTTCTATAAGACAATCAGAAGGCCTATCACTATCCAGAGCCAGGGTATGCCCAGAGAAGATGTTAGCAGTTTTTTTTTAACTTTTACAGAAAGTGTATGAAGAAAATGATCTCATCAATCGGCCAAGTAATATTTTAAATATGGATGAATGTGGGGTGCAGATAATCAATAAGCCGGGTAAGGTTATCGCAGCTAAGGGATCAAAAGATGTCCACTTGTTAACATCTCGTGAACGGGGTAAAAACATTACAGTTATAGGTTGTTGCAGTGCTGAAGGTACTTTTCTTCCACCTGTACTTATCATGAAAGGTGTGAACAAAAAGAGTGAATTTTCAGACGGACCTCCAGTTGGCTCAAACGCGTATATGAATAAAAAATCTTCCTTTATCAATTCTGAATTGTTTCTTTGTTGGCTATCTGAACATTTCATTCCACGAAAACCTCCAGGAAAAACATTGTTATTGCTTGATGGCCATGCGTGCCATTCTAACAACATCGATATGTTACAAGTAGCTGACAGTCACGATATTATAATAATGTGTTTGCCAAGCCATCGCACACAGGCCTTACAGCCATTGCACAGAAGCTTTTTCGGGCCTTTGAAAATATTTTTAAATCAAGAAGCACACACTTGGATGACAAATCATCCAAACCGAAATCTAACAAGATATCAAGCAGAAATCTTGATAGGAAAAGCCTGGTCTCGTGAGTCCAGTGCCTCCAATGCTCTTTCAGCGTTTCGAAGTACTGGAATCTTTCCTTTTGACCCGCATGTGATACCGGATCATTTTTTCGCTATATCTGATTTAGCCAGATCTAGCAATGGGCAACAAGTGGCGAATTCCGCCGAAGCTGGTACTTTACAAACAGCATCCTGCCTTTCAGAAGCCGAACCTAGCACTTCACGCGTGAAATATGCCATTTAATCTGAATTTAGAGGTTGAAGAGGCTTACTTCACACCTAGCAAATTTTTACATGAGGCTGAGCCAGTACCTGTAATACTCTTGAAAAATGCAAAGCGCCAACTGGCAAATGTGCCGAGAACCCCTAAAAATATTTCAAAATTAAATACAAAGGAGCACCAAGTCTCGCAAAAGATCAACAAAAAGGCGCCAATTCATAAGAAAAAGAATACAGCAACGACTGCTTGAGACGACAGTGACGAAGAAGCTCTATCATCGAAGATAAAGGGCAAGAAAAAGCAAGTTTACATTTGTATAGGATGTAACGAGGAGTATGACAAAACTACAAAAGCAGATGATTGGATAAAATGCATATGTTGCTCTAAATGGCTTCATGAGTCTTGCACTCCTTTCGGGGACTTGTAACATATGTCACAAATAAATATGATGGAAATCTAGCGTCTCTCCCATAGATATGGGAGAGACGCCACAAAATAGTTTGTGTGTGTGTCTGTGTGTGTGTGTGTGTGTTGTATCCTGATGGCCTAGGAAACCAGGTCCATTAGCCACAAACTGTTGTATTAGACAGACGAGAGGTAAGGAAAGGTTTATTATTAACAATACGAGCAACAAAATTGAGGTTATATAGTTTCTATAATTAAATTGGTATCATTAATATTATTATTATTATTATTATTATTATTATTTTAAGGTAATTTTTTTAAATGTTTTCTTTTGTTTTCCTTTTTTTTTTTTAATAATATATACACATAGTTTTTATTTGTTTCATTTTTTTTTCTTTTTTTTATTATTATTATTATTTTTATTTTTAACTGAACTATAATAAAAAGGAATGTATGTTTATTAATTTATTTACTGAAGAGATCTATTTTTTAAATGCTTTAAAATTGAGCTTGTTAAACAAAATATATAACACGTTTTACCAACTTTATAATTTAACCTGCTGCCAAAATATCATAGAAAAGGTCTATTTCAAATACATTTTCTGCAAACAGTTTAGTAAAAAAAAAACAGTAGCTGTTGGAGCAGAAATTTAAGATCTTGTTAAACACACTTTTACATTACGTATTGTACATAAACGGCATTTGTTTTGAAATCATTGTTTAAAAATCACCAGAGAACATGTGTAGCGACGTTTCGGTGATAAATCAGTTTCCTACTGGGAGTGATCATACAGATTAACACTAAAATAGAGAGAAGGAAACTATTGAAAAAACATATGCTCCCAGCAGGAGATGTGCTACATCTCAACAAAGAAACATGCCAACATGAGTTATAGAAAAAATTAGATCTACAAACACTTTAAAACAAGATAATCGACGAAATAACGGAAAGGCTAACAAGGGATATACACACGGCGGCAAAGAAAATATGTAGCAAGGTAAAGAGCGCACCCGAAAGCAAACTGAGGCCTGAAACTCTGAAGCTGATACAGGAGATGATATAAACAGATAGAGAAGCTGTGAATATAACACTGTAAACACCGAAATGAAGAGAGAGATAAGGAAATACCCCAGAACTCATAAGAAGAACGAACTCCTGGACAACATCGAAAGAAACAAAAACTTGAAAATATGGAAGTCAAACCGCATGAGAGGAAAACAAAAGATCATCAGGATTAAGAATAAACATAAACAATAAAAGAGAAAAACTATATGTAGCGACCATACCAAATCTTGGAGGGCCGTCCAGATATATTTTAAACGTCGGCTCGGACGAACTTGCAGACATATCCAAATCGGAAGTCAAATACGCACTAGAAAAAGTGAAAAATGGGAAGTGTCCCGGCGAAGACCATATCACCTCAGAAATGTTAAAAATGGGGTAAAAAACGTTAATAGAAGCTGTGAGACTGTTGCTCAACAAATGTTTGATGGAGAGGAAAATACCCGAACCCTGGAAAAACGGAGAAGTTATTCTTCGACTCAAGAATGGAGACAACACAAACATGGAAAACTATAAGACCCATAAGCTTGCTATCACACATATCTAAACTCTTTGCGAGAATTATGGCAAACCGAATAACAATAAAGTTAGACTCGCGTCAGCCAGTACAGCAAGCTGGGTTTCGAAGAGGCTTTAGTACCGTCGACCATTTGCAGACAGTACACTAATATAAAACACAACAGAGTACAACATTCCTATACAATTGGCATTTGTTAACTACCATAATCTTTTTAACAGCATTAAGACTTGGGCCTTCTTAACAGCGATGGAATATACCAGAATTGATTAGAGATACATTAATATTGTCAGGTAGATCTACGACAAAGCCAAGGAGATAAAATCACTCCCAAAGTATTTAATTTAGCCCCGGAGAACATCTTTAAACAACTGTCCTGGGAAGGCAAAGGTATAAACATGGATAGAACACGTCTAAACCATTTACGGTTTGCTGACGAGATAATCCTAATAAGTACAGATGTTCAACAGTTAGGTAATATTCTGAGCGAATTAAATGAAAAATCTATGGAAATAGGACTGTCTATGAATCTCAGTAAGACCAAAGTCATCAGCAGCGGCGAGTGTGACGTCACAATCGACAATACCCGCATAGATAGAGTAACATAATATTTATATCTCGGATATAGAATTACAATTGGCAAGGAAAATCAAAGTGCAGAGATTAAGCGTAGGATTCATTTGGCATTGATATAGTTTTTGAAACTAAACTACATCTTCAAGGATAGGGAAGTACCATTATACTACAAACACAAGGTGTACTGGGCAGACTGTCCATGGATCAGACATGGGAAGTCAGTAATTGACGAACCCAGTTCAAAGCGAGCTGTGGCGCTGCTGAATCTTAGCAGAGGACAGCTCAGAAACATAACAGGTTTCTTGAGGGGACACATAGCCGTCAAGAAACACCTGCATAAAATGGGGCGGTTCGAGGGGGACCTGGAATGCAGACTTTGCGGCGAGGGGGAGGAATCAGCCCAGAACATCTTGTGCGAGTGTAAACCTCTGGACCGCAAAAGACAACTGATCTACGGTCAGTCTAGACCGGAGACAGAGCAATATAAAACATTACCCTACCAATCGCTGTGCAGACTAGTTCAAGGCACAGTGATTTTGGAATGGGTGGAGTAATAAGACTAAGGGCATGCACAATAAGCCAAAGGCTGCAGCGCTATCGGGGCGGAAAAGTCGCGGACGAGGAGTCCTGAGGGATGAAACTATTATACTTGAAAAAGGAGACGTATAATAGCTGCATACTGCTTACATATGGTCTAGAACCTAGAGCCATGATAAAGAAAACTTCAGATAAATTAAGGGTCGCACAGAGAGACATGGAAAGGATCATGCTGAAAATTACATTAAGGGACAAAATACGAAATAGCGAAATTCGGAACAAAACTAAAATAATGGATGTTATGAAGAGGATGGTGAGTCTCAAATGGCGGTGGGTTGGTAACATAGCTAGACAAAACACGGATAAGTGGACACAGATGTGGGTTTCTTGGATACCAAGAGAGACAAAAATGGGTGTGGGAAGACTCCAAAAAGATGGGTTGACGACGTGGGGGGGGGGGGGGGGGGTTGTTCTACAAAATTTCATTAAAAGCAGTTATTATTTTTGGAGTTATCGGTGTGTTTAAATTCAAAAGTCGCGGTCTCCTCATATAACAATAGCATACAAACTAACGCAAAAAAATACAATGCATTCATCTACCATTATATGTTGTTCTCCCTCCAATGAAACCAAAATACTTACATCTTCAGAACCGTAGAGTTATTGTTTTTTAAGGTGTTTTAATCTTCAATCAGCCTCATAATTTGCAAGCTAAATGAAATTCTTTAAGATGCTTGGGTACAGGTAATTGTTTGTGTCTTTATCAAAAACAGTTTTATAACATGTCAAAATTTGCTGATTTAGTCGTGTGAATGCGACGAAAATGCAAGTATCAATCTTTGAAAACTACAAATGATTTATAACTTATTTTAGTGAGGTATAACTCCTTGTATGACAAGGAATGATGCTATTTGTGATTTATTATGCGTATTAAAATTAATATAATGATCATAAATCCATGAAACCATAGGTGATAGAGTTAGATGATGGATTTATTAACTGACCAATAATGTATACGTCGTAAATATTATCTGAATAATTTTTATTGCTTTGAATAGAAATATTGATTAATTACCTATGCATTTTAAAATAATTTTCAATATTTTTAAAGCAAGAGACATATATAATTAATTTTTATAGGCTTATATTAATTATCAAAATATTAATCCTTATTTATGGTTATATACCTGTAATTACAAAGTTTGTTTGTCTATTTCTTTTACTTATAGAAGCAGCGCGATGGTAAGGAACAAACTTTGATTTAAGAATGTTATATTTTCTATAAATAAATCTATATTTTTCTAAAAATACATACATATATATATATATATATATATATATATATATATATATATATATATATATATATATATATATATATATATATATATATATCATCTCAAATAAGATTTCAATGATATAATAGAATAGATACGCTGAAAATTTATATTACATCCACTTTTTGAATATTCTAACGATGTTTTTTTACCAAAATGACAATGTAAATACACCGATTAGAGGCAATTGTTTGTGTGTGTATGTGAATGTCTCCAGGCCTGGCTGTAGCTGATCTGAGCGTGATCTCTTCAAATGTTCCCCAGGTTTTTATGTTTAATTCAGTTGTCGGCTTCTGTTGAAGTGTCAAAATGACACGAAATATTTAAAGCACGGTATAACCAAGAATTACTTTTGTGTGCCTGCAGAATATTAGGTCGAGTGCCTTGAAATGAGATCCTGAGTTTTTGAAACTAACAAGAGACGACCGCAATTCCTCCCTAGGTTATGTATATATATATATATATATATATATATATATATATATATATATATATATATATATATATATATATATATATATATATATATATATATATATATATATATATATATATATATATATATCAGTGGCGTCTCCTGACCAAAATGTTCGGGTGTTAGGTAACGAGTTGCTGTTAGTGGTGGTTTTAAAAATTATTAACACTAAATGTACACACACACACAAATATATATATATATATATATATATATATATATATATATATATATATATATATATATATATATATATATATATATATATATATATACATATATATATATATATATATATATATATATATATATATATATATATATATATATATATATATTCGACCTATATGGGAATGATACGTAGATAAATAAATTAATTTCCCACTGCAACACTAACAAATTAAAAAGTCACTTAAAACTTTAAAACACGAAAAGAACATGGAATTATTATCAAGCTCTTCTCTTCACACAAATTTGTGTTAGCGTTAGCACTGTCCGGAACGGGGTGAAAACTGTAAACATTATAAGTAGTTCAATGTTAATATGGTACTAAATAATAAAATGTGTAATAATCCTGGATGCAGCAAGTGCGTTATGGTAGTGAATTTTCATAGAAATGATCTGGCACAAAATATTTTATTATAACTTTTTTATCTTGCAACATAGAAATGTATAGTTTAATTTTTATATCGTAAACCTACCTACCAAATTTGGTTATCTTATCTTTTTTATTTTTTGATATACAAATTTTTTTTGAATAAAAACTCAAAACTTTCCCGGAAAAACTCGTCCGATTTTCTTGACTAACGAAATTATCCAATACATTTACAGAAGGAAGGTACATGCCAAATTTTATCAAAATCGGCCGATTATATTTTGAGTTATCGGTGTGACACCTATGTATATATATATATATATATATATATATATATATATATATATATATATATATATATATATATATATATATATATATATATATATATATATATATATATAGTTTATAGTTTATTGTTATATAAATAGTACAAAGCATCTTACAAATAAGTCTAAACTTGTGACTGCAAATGATGCAATTTTGACTAAATTTTAATCTAAATGTCAATTGTTCTAAAGTTCTGTCATCTGATTTCTAATCTCCAAAATTACCTCACCTCATTATGTACCATTACAATTTCTAGAAATATAGATGGTACTTGAAATCAGTTTCTTCATTTTATTCAAAAATTTCTATATTTTAAAACTTGACTCAAATTAAATTCTTATATATAAAAATTGAAACTGACCCCGGATATGGGTTCTAGGGGTCCTAGTTCGCGCTCATTTGCAAACAATTTTTCAAAATTCAAAAGTCGAGATCTCCCCATTAGTGAATTTTTTCTACGAAAATTTACTTAAATGTATTATAGTCTTTAATTCTAGAATACTGTGGTCCAGGCAAGCGCAGTTGTAATGTTTGTAAATAATGCTATCACAACGTTTGTTAAACCGGCGTTCCATTCATTTGTCTTGAGCGGTATTTTTACCGCTCACTGCAGTGTTAAAAGCAATGGTATTTCCTTACTATTTTAAACACATGGGTGGGGGACTGTATTGTATACCAATACAGCTCTGTCGAGTGAAGTTGTTCGGAAATAACAACGCACACCTAACCCGACCCGAATTCATTCCCATTTGCTATTGACCTACTCATATTTTCTGAATGAAGACGTGGTGCCGACTTCATTCCAAGTCACTATTAACCGACTATTTATGAAATCAAATAAGTAAATTAAAACGATTGTCATAACATATGTAGTGTATTAAGACTAAGGGAAAAAGAAATAAAACATATTTAACTGTGCACATTTTAATTATATTTTAGGGTGTGCGGCGCACACCTAGCTCACTAGGAGAAATCGCCACTGATATATATATATATATATATATATATATATATATATATATATATATATATATATATATATATATATATATATATATATATATGATGGAACGCAGCAAGTGCGCTATAGTACCGAATTTTCATAAAAATCTTTCAAATAGGAAAAACCCTCGAAAAGTGAAATAATTGTACTCCCGAAAACAATCAATTTAGTTTGATAAATTCCATACCCATGTTACCTTCATTAAGTTTTTATTATACACCAAAGTTGGATTCTATTGATTGAGAGAAAAAAAAGTTTATTAAAATTTGAAGTTGTTAATGAAAATGATCATCACCCAGCTGTACTGGCATCAGACTGCGGAGATTAGGATAGAGCGCATAACATCCGAAGAAACAAAAATCAGAAGGGGTGTTAGAAAAGAATGTGTCCTGTCCCCTCTACTCTTTAACATATACTCGGAGGCGGTGTTCCGGGAGGCACTGGGGAATGTGAAAGAGGGCGTTAAAATCAACGGCACCCTACCCAGCCTACCACATCTCCAGAATATGATGGACCTCATCGTTGAGCATAGCACACAGTATGGTTCACACATAAACGTTGCCAAGACCAAGGTGGTTATGTTCTCCAGGGCACCAAGACAACCAGGTTGTGGAACAGGTTCCGTCCGTTAAATACTTTGGAGCCCTCGTCAACAAGAACAGTGACCCTAAAATGGAAATCAGATCAAGGATATAACAGGCCCGAAGGACATTCATCTCCACGAAGAACCTCTTCACCAGTAGAGACCTAAACCTACAGCTCCGCATACGTATATTGCGCTGTTATATCTTCCCATGGCTCCGAGAGCTGGACTTTCTGCCAATCAATGGAGAGCCGCATTGACGAGTTTGAGATGTACTTATATCGCCGTATACTGCGTATATCCTGGGTAGACAGGATAACCAACGAGGAAGTGCTAGGGAGAACAGGTAAAGGCAAAGAACTGCTAACAACCATCAAAGAACGAAAGCTTCAATACATCGGGCATATTATGAGTGGGGAGCGGTACGAGCTCCTCCGACTCCCCATCGAAGGAAAGATCGAGGGCAAACGATCTGTGGGCAGACGGCAGAAATCATGGCTGAAAGATCTGCGTCGATGGTTCGGACGGACATCTGTGGAGATTTTCAAAGGAGCGGTATCACGCACCATTATAGCCAGTTGGATCGCCAACCTTCGTAGGGAGACGGCGTCCTAAGAAGAAGATGAAAATGCTTTACCATAACGCAGTTGCTGTATTCGATCTATACTATCACTTGTATACAGTTTGTCTGCTCATCAATTTATTGACTAGAGAAAGGAATTGTTACAAATTTATTTTGTTAAATAAAAGATTATAACACATATCAAGCACAAACTCTCTATGTAAGGCAAGATGTATTCTCACCATAATTAGAACCGGAAACCGGTTTTTTTCGCTTTAATTAGAGCTCGTCAGTACGGAATACTGATTACAGCGAGAACACACCTTTAAAGTAATACGGCTATGGTAGCCAGCCTCCTAGAACATTGCTCCCATCTTTTTAAAACAACAATCAAGTCCATCATGCATTTGCCACAAACTTTACCTTTTTTATTGAATTATTTTATACAAAATGGTGCCGTAAATTGAATCATAACTTTCACATAGCTGTGGTAATTTACTCTCCTCAGGAAGATATTCTCATGAAATGAATTTAGGGTCCGCGACTTGACCACGAGAAAACTATTCGTATTCCTGTACCCATAAGCTTCTGGAACGATTGTTACTCGATTTTTAATAGTAAAGTGTCAGTTTCCCCACTATTGCTTTCCTTTTTTCTAAAGCGATCTTACTAACAAATAATCCAGACTATCAGGTTGTGACAGCTACCGGTGTACCAAATTTGATGTCGATTTCTTAATTACAAAACAGTTTAATATTTCACCTCTACATGATCAACCCCTACTTGACGGGGGCTGTGTGTGCGTTGTCGTACTTTATTGCTGCGGCCGTTAGACAATTTGCACATTTTGAGGATTGCACTTACTAGATAAAAGAGGCTCATACCCAACATTTGCACAAAATAACCCTCTGGGCGAATATAGTTGAGGGAACAATTATTTTGCTTTTCTTTTGAAGATAAATTTTGGATGCGGATCGTTATTTAAAACTCATTCTTGATTATATTTTGCCAGAACTCATTCATTTATTTCCCAACCCCTCAAATAATCAGCACGATGGTGCTCCACCTCACTATTCTGTTGAGGTCAGACAGTTTATTTGACTGAACCTATCGCAATCTTCTTGCAACTATTTATTTATTTATTTTAAACCGACGATCATAAATAGTAAAAACCTATCACGTTTATTAGCAACTATGATTCGGTTTGGATCATTTTCTGACAAAACGGTTTGTCAGAGACGTTGTATATATAAACATATAAAAATTGAAACTGACCCCGAGTTCTAAGGGACCTAGTTGGCGCTTATTTGAAAAAAAAATGTTAAAACTCAAAAGTTGCGATCTCTTCAAAGGCGAATTTCGATAAAATGAAATTTAAGAGATAACCCTTCCTTGAGACGATAAATATCTAAAGGTTACAATCCCAAATTACTAATAGCTCAAACAAAAACTTTCGGCTTAGTTAAAGTGTAGAATCACGTACATGCGTAGGCATGCAGAATCAAGTGCGGAGCTATCAACAATTCATGTTTTGACGAATCCGCGTTGCTGTCACATTTAAAATGTATCGTAGCTTCAATCAGGACCGTTCACGAGCTACAGAAGGAAACCGCCTCAACAACCTGTTGCGCATTGCATGTATATCAGTGATTAAGTGCCTTCGTTCAACCTCAACCCATTTAAGAATACGAAAATTACTTAATCTAACCAAAACAGGAGGCTGGCTGATTTATTTGCGATGCCGACAGAAAAACACAGAGACACTAGAATGTTTTAAAAAGCATCAAACCTCGGATAGGTATTCCGGTCGTTGCATTCTCTACAAAGACATTGGCTTAATGGGTATCAACTGTTACTTGCAAGAGGATAATGGATATGCCGATATGTGACTTGATTCTCTTATGCATTTTTTATATTTAAAAATATATATGTGTAACGAGTAAAGTTGAAATAAGTTAGTAAATAAAAACTTACACAAGTTTGTTATAGAAATGAGAGATTGGTGTCTAATGATCGTTGTTTGTTGTATAAAAATAAGATATCCTTGAAATTTTGAAATAAAAATTAAGAGCACTTATTTGCAGTTAAATTTTATTTGTGCTATTTTGAACGAATCTCCGAAAAATATTACAGAGGTCATATATATATATATATATATATATATATATATATATATATATATATATATATATATATATATATATATATATTGTAACGTTCTTCAGTAATATATCTTTGCTAACTAATAAAACACAGCCTTTCAAACTACTCATATATTACAATTAACTATATTCTGACACACACCAACTATTATATTTCTCTATTACCAAATGTCTATAGAACTAAATTTCACTTTTCGCTTTCTATTATCGCTTATTCCAGCACCTATTTGCAGTTAAATTTTAATTGTGCTATTTTGAACGAATCTCCGAAAAATATTACAGAGGTCATATATATATATATATATATATATATATATATATATATATATATATATATATATATATATATATATATATATTGTAACGTTCTTCAGTGTTATATCTTTGCTAACTAACAAAACACAGCCTTTCAAATTACTCATATATTACAATTAACTATATTCTGACACACACCAACTATTATATTTCTCTATTACCAAATGTCTATAGAACTAAATTTCACTTTTCGCTTTCTATTATAGCTTATTCCGCTCCAACACTCACTTACTGACTGACTGCTCCACCTGCCGCTCGCTTATTTATACAGTCTGTGGGAATTCAATAATCTTTCATCTGACATTTCTCGTTCCCTGTCGAATATAATTATTGAGTGTTTGCTGCTGCCAACACACTCTACAAGCTGCCTGTGACCATAGGGATAATGTTGCTCTATGAACAGGACTCTCTTAAAGAAGGATGTACTATTGTCAACACACTCTACAAGCTGTCTATGACGATAGAAGTAATGTTTCCCTATGAATACGACATCCTTAGAGAACGATGAAATACCACCTCCCTCTCATATTGGACCGTCCCGGTCGAATTCTGACATTTACTGGTGCGGTGAAAGTCTGTGCAAATGGACCACCTTCATATTGCTGTTTGGACCCCTTTGACTGCAATAGAGAACGACATTGATCCGTTGATCACCTTGGACGAACTTTCCCATAATTTGTGTATTTTTGGTGACGTGGTACTGGATTGCACATCCACACTCGATCTCCTTCTTTTAAACTAGCCGAATTAGCTCGCACGTCATAACAGGTCTTCATGCGGTCGCTTTCGATTCATTTATGTATTCTGATAGCCGAATGGGTGGCCTCTCTTCTCTTCAGTATGCCAAAGCTCGCTTCAAGCGAAGTTCTTACGTTGCAGTGGTTCTTCCGCCCAATCGCTCTTGTCCTGGTGTTTCTACTAGAAGAAAAACTTCTGCGGGCCCTATTCTTCTCGCCGACATCATCTCTGTACCACAAAAAATTTGTTCATTGGCCTTTGTCTGGTTTTGTTTCACACCTGCATGGCCTATACACGTGTTGCCTGGTATTTATCCCAAAACTTTTCTAGTTGCTTCTGGCTGAATATCTGTGTTGTCTCTTTCTCTGTCAGATTTCTTTCCTGGAACGACACTTTGACAGCAGACGCTAATGTTGCCGATTTCATCCACGGTGATTTTCCGCACTACCAAGTTACTGCCAGATGACACTACTATTTCCTCATCGTCAGTCATGACGGTAGTGCCAAGATCAAGTCACTGACCTTGGAAAAGTTCCAAGCTAATTATAATCGGGTCTGATATGGCGGCGACTATGACTCTTGGCTTCGCCCTTCAGGTCCGAATTTGCAGGTCGACGCCAGTTTCGACAAAAACCTGGATTCAATCACGACTGACTGTATTCGCTCTGTAGACTCTATCTCGCCATCTTAGTACCATGTCGTGGTAAATAATCCACTTATGTGCGCCAGTGTCGACGACAATTTGGATCTTATTACCGCTTACGTACCCGCCTTCGTAGAGAACGCTGCCAGAATCGCCCAATTTAAGAAACGGTTACCGGCCTTAACTTCACCTTTTCCCATGCACCGGATGGCGATGATCTTAGAGACCAACTTTCGTTTCGTTTATGTTCCACCTTGCCGAAATTCCAACAACGCAAGGCATTTGCACTTGGTCCCCGCGAGACGTAGACGTTATTTGTTCTACTATTTTCTTTATTAGCTGCATGACCTCGGATGGATCTGTTAGATGTTCCTCTCGGAATTGGGACTGCATACTCTCACAGAATTTGCTGATGCTTGCTTTTCCGCTTCAAACTGCAAGGAATGTGCCAAAGTCTTGTTCAACTATTTCTGTCTCACCATCCTCAAGGACTGTTAGGTGTTGGTATTCCTGATGCCGTCAATGAAGGCTTTTAGCGACAGTTGGTTTAAAAACTCAACTGGAGCTATGGGGAGGGTAATCACGTCAGTCTCACAACGTTGTCGTGGAGATGTTGGAGACTTCGCCTGATTTCTAACAACGTTTTGTCAACTAAAATCGTACAGCTGTTGTAAACGCTGGTCGCCAAACCTCATTTCTAATCGATGTCTAATGTTGTCAAAACTGAACCGTACTTCCTTTCTAGTGACTGCATTTTCAGCTGTACTACTGCTTGTACCTCTTGCATACTCGTCAGCTTGTCATGTACATCCGTCGCTTCCGTTTCTACTTGCTGGAAGATCGTCTTTTACCTGCTTTATTCGTTTGTCTACACATTAAGTAATATTCTGAATTCATCTGGCTTGGTTATATAACCTGACTTGACCTGACCTGACTTGGCAGATCTGTCCTTACTGTTCTTAGAAGTGCTTAAGGTGGCTATCAGGTATCTACATATCGCAACATAAGTTTAAAATGGAGACGTTAGCCAATTTCATCATTTATCATCGTATTAACTGGAATTAGGAATTTATAATTTATGACAAAATTATTAAAAATCTTTTTAGTTGTGTAATATCTTTGTGAGTTTCATGCTGTTGTGACTATAAACATGTACGTAAACGGTAGCTACGGTCATCATAATGTGATATTTTATACCCCCATTAGTAAAAACTTGGACTAGATGACACACGAAACAAGAAACACCGAAGCTTGACATAATCAGCTTCACAACAAAGCAATCCATGAGAACAGAGAACAAACAACAATTACAATCTGACTAGCTTTTAATGAATGGTTTGTGGTTTTACAAACGCACACCGAACTTGTAAAAATGTTATTTATAAAAGCGCGCTTATTAATTTTATAGCGCCTTCAAGTTTACACTAAGCCGGTCTAGCTTTTGTTTCGAACATAACGATTTATTTTAATAGGTTTTCAGTCTCGTTAGTCGGGAAGTTCATTTGATGAAATGAGACCCGTTCTCATCTGAGCTGGACAGCCATTGTCTTCTAAACTCAGTTAACTGCACGCAGCATGTGGGTTATGGTAGCCAATTTTCAAAATAAAGAATCACGAAGGTCCCAAATGTGCGTTATGGTAGCGAATTTTCGTAAGAATTGTACACTATTAGTAACGCATGTTATCAAAACTAATTCTTTAAGTTTAAATGAACGTTGGAGATCGGTTTTAGAGGTCCCAGTAAGCAATTACTTGGGGAAATTTCTATTTTCTATCAAGATAGAAAATTAAAATTTCGTATATATATGTAAGTACTGCAAGTCTCTTTAAAAAAGTTACAAATTTCATTAAAGTTACAAAATATTTCCAGAAAAAAATCTCATTTACAAGGGGAATGTATCTGTCAAATTATAAATATAGCAGGTATTTTTCCTTATTAATTGCTTGGGCGGTTTCGTTTTAGTCAACCCAAACAAACTAGTTTTTGCAAACAAAACAACAAAAAGGGTTTTTCAAAAAATTATTAGTTATTCGCGAAGCTCATATCTTATTTTTCTTTAATTTAGTACCCACGCTGTGTTTTACTATGGCTCAATATTGAGGATTTTAGCTTGATGGGAAATTAAGTTATCAAATTTGAAATATTTTTACAAAAATTCTCTACCGAATAACGTACTTGCTGTACCCAGACCCTTTTTTACACTCATTTACTGTTGCTGTATCCATGCCTTTTTTTAATGATAAAATATTGTAGCTCTCTATGTGAGACTGACAAACAAGGCAACATCAAATTCATTTTTGGAAAAATATTGCAAACAAATGAAATGATTTGTAAATGATGTAACGATTTAAACATAATTTGAAAAACTTGGTTCGCTGCTTCATCGCGGGAGTTCTCCTCTACCTTCTGCATGCCTACAACCACCTTCAATGCATAAAAAAAGAATAATTTAAACAAGAACATTTTCTTGAGACCAACCCCCAAGAAAGTTGCGGGACCTGCGGTGAATAGGGGTTCTGTGCAGAGTAAACAGGATTTTAAGGAAGTGTAGCTGCAAAATGGGATAAAGAGCAGCTTATAGAGGTCCAACTAAGGTGTTTTTTTTTTCGCACTTTCTGCTCACATTTCCTTTTTATCTTCTTCCCCGCGCAGCACTCCCATTAACTCCTGATCCCATAACTTTCTTGGGGGCTGTTTGCAGGAAATTTTTCTGGTTGGTATGTGCATCCAGAAAGGGTTCTAAGCATGTTGCAGATTTTTCCCCTTTTGTGCTAAACTGCAAATTTACCGAAAACTTAATTTTTATTTACAAAACGAATGTACCTGACAAATTATAAACGTGGCAGGTATTTTTCCTTATTATTCGTTTGGATGATCCATTTTAGTGCACTTAATCGAACCAGTTTCTGCAAACAAAATAACAAAAAATGCTTTTTTAAACAAATATGTAGTTATTTTTTAAATTAAGTACACACGCTGCGTTTATATGGGTTTTACTATGTATCAAAACTGAAGATTATAGTTTGCTGGGAAATTGAGTTATCACCATTTGAAATATTTTAACTAAAATTCGCCACCATAACGGACTTGCTGCACCAACTCTTTTTAACACATTTTTACTATTACTGTTTAGTAATACAGTACCTACATGCATTGATTGACAACCTGAATCTAATGCAAACAACTAGTTTGTTTAATTTGATGTTAAAATCATAATATTATATTTCAGTCGACGGCCGAAGGCATTTGTTAATGTTAGGTTAAAATTAAAAGTTGGATTATTATTTACCTGCTCCTGTTTGTAGTACCCTTAGAATATAGGTCGTTATTTTATATTGTCAGCTACTAAGGTATTAGCGGAGTCGATTTCGAGGTTATCTTCTTCTTCTTTGTTAATGAAGTCTGGTAGTTTCGAGGTTGTGTTTAGAACGAGCACGTTTCTCTCATCACTCCTGTCAGTTAACAAATGACAGATAGTGGTGTTGTCAGATTAAACTAGGAGAGGAAGATGGCTTTTAAATACCGTGAGAATAGGAAGCTTAATATTTATACATAATAAAATGTAGCTCTTGATTGTTTTTAAACAAATTGATTCACTTTCATTGAAATTTTTATTTATTAACATTCTTCTATCTTCAGATTCAGATGAGAGTTGTCGCAAATGTCAACCACGCTGATTGTTTATTGTGTTTATACTTTCCTAGCCTGCTCGTTTAAAGCTTGATTTGGAGATTTTGTTTGCAATGGCAGCGAAACCCTGATTTATCTGTCTGACAATTTCCCAGTTTCACAAAGCCCGATTAAATATTTAACGGACGGTTAGTTAATCAAGGATTAAGACGACCAATCACAGGTTGTGATTCTGGTTTTTGCCATGACAACTAAATATTTTGAAACTCTGATTGGTTGTATTAAGCCTTGATTAACTAACCGGCCGTTAAATATTTAATCAAGCTTTGTGGAACTCGGCATTTGTCTAACATTATAGGCATCCATTCCGAGGTAATTTCAGGAAATTTCAGGTCATATCGTAAATTATATATTTTTTCTTTAGTTATAACTCAAGATTTACTGAATCTGTTGAGTTCAAATTTAGTAGATAGGAAAATTTGTATGCTATCTACGTGCACGTAAGGTTTTCGTTTAATATTTATAGTAATTTAAAAGATATTGCGTTTTCCAAAAGGTTTTTGCATTTTTTCTAAAAGTAATCGAGTGTCTAAACTGTCCAGCGAGCTCATCCAAGCTATTAACAAGACGAAGAGTAAATTTTGAGATACATACAGACATATATATATATATATATATATATATATATATATATATATATATATATATATATATATATATATAATTGGCGCCTTTCGCCTATTCGGGTCTCTAAGTAAAAAAAAAGATATAGGCATTTAAAGAAAAAAAAAATTGGGTGCCACTGGTGATCGGAGGAAAGCACAAGAACAAAATCTTTTGTGTGGTTAACAAAATAAATTAGATAATATATACATAGGTTAAGTTTGCTTGTGGCAAAAAAGTTAAGAAGTAACAGACAAAATATTTGGAAAAATTTATAATTTTTCTTCTTAAAACGTCAAAGTCGCGATTTGAAACGTCAAAACTTGCAATTTTCAGACAAATAATCTGGAACAAATACGGATTATGTAGAAGAAATGTCGTAATAAGTGTGTTTTACAAAGCATAAGAACAAAATCTTTTGTGTGGTTAACAAAACCAATTTAATAATACATACATAGGTTAAGTTTGCTTGTGGCAAAAAGGTCAAGAAGTAACAGACAAAATATTGGGAAAAATTTATAATTTTTCTTCCTAAAACGTCAAAGTCGCGATTTGAAACGTCAAAAGTTGCAATTTTCAGACAAATAATCTGGAACAAATACCGATTATGTAGAATAAATGTGTTTTACAAAGCCTTAAGTTTCAGTTTAACCATCATTGTCGTTCATTTTACTAACCTATTTTCGGAAAATCCATTCCAAATAAACCCCCTCTCTGATGCTTTGGCAGTAGCTTCAGCTATAGAGTTTATGATTTAATAGCCTACAATTTTAGCAAACTTTGGTAGAAAAAATTCATTATTGAGAAGATCGAGACTTATGAATTTTGAAAAGTTTTTTTCAAATGAGCGCGAACTAGAAACCCTAAAATACATATACAAGGTCTGTTTTTTTTTGTCTTTTAACACATACAGGGTGTTGCATTTCTACCGTAATTATGCTCAGTATATCCGTTATTATACAAGATATGAGAAAAACTTATACACGTTAATTATAGAGTGCCTCGACCTGCATCTTATAAACATATTTTGACAACTGTCAATGACGCCGCTAGAACTTATAATGTACCAGCAACCACTCTTTGACGAAGCATGCCGAAATAATATGAAGAAAGAACGTCTTGGACCAAGTTCAACGTTGGGCAAAGAAGTCGAAAATAAGTTAGTAGCACACAGTTTCAAACTTCAAAAGACTGGTTTCGCCCTTACAAGAACTGGTGTGAGATCAATGGCTTTTAAGTTCGTTGGACAGTTGGGTGCCAACCATCATTTTAATAAAGATACTGATCTAGAGGGTTTTGCATGGTTCTATTTATTTTTAAAAAGAAACATAAGGCTATTTGTATGAAAATCAGAAGCAGTCTCGATTAAGATTTTATGTGCAAGCCAGGACATGTTTTATTATGGATGAGACTGGCCTGCAACTCAACAACAGGCCGGCAGACGTGATTGCCAAAAAGGGATCTAAGAAGATTGCAAGTGTTAGCTCTGGGGGAAAAAGGTGAAACAGTTACTGTGATAGCTTCCTGTAATGCAGAGGGAGTTCTTATTCCACCTACTTGCGTGATAAAGGGAAATAACGAAAATAAAGCGTATGTAGATGGTATGCCACTAGACTCAACAAGTTGTATGTCACCAAAATCTGCCTTTGACAATAACGACATATTTTTCAAATGGCTAAAAGATCAGTTCGTCCCAAGTAGACCAATAGGGAAAATTATACTGTTGTTAGACGGCCACACTCTTCATTGTAGCAAAGTTGCAATGTTGGAATATTGCCTTGAACACGGCATTATTCTTTTTGCTTACCGAGCCATACCACCAAATGCCTACAGCCTTTCGACAAATGTTTTTTTAAATATTTTAAAATGAACTTCTATGCCGCTTGCAATCTGCTCATCAAAAAATAACCCGGGAAAAAAGATTACCAGGGTATAATTTGGAAAACTTCTTTCCAAACGACGGAATAAGTGAACTATGGTTAATAACGCAATATCGGCTTTTAAATCAACATGAAATGTGCCCTTCAATCCACCTGCCATTCCAGAGGAAGCTTTTTTAACTGACTATCGCCCTGATCTACAAACGGAGGTAGCATCTGTTGAACCACAGAATTTGCAGGAAACCCCCACCTAAACTCAACAAACAATCTCAGAAAAACATGAGATGTTCAGGATTAACAACAACATTGCTGCAGCTGGAAAAATGTAGTATCACCATCGCAAGAATTTTCACGAGATTCTAAAACCAAAGGAGCTCCTGAGGAGAATCCTACTCCTGGAAAGATGGTTGATGGTATTTCACCTGCTCCAGTTGTTTCCACTCCTGTTGACTCTCTGAGAAGAAGAAGCAAGTAGTTAGAGGCGATTTTAACAGAGAAACTACTAATGAAACCAGTAATAAAGATATTAAAAGAACAAAGGGATACAAAACGAAAAAAAAACATAAATGACTAACAAACCAGAAACATAAATGGGTAAGAAACCAAATACAGAAATGGGTAAGAAACCAAAAGCAACCACGACGCATTCGTCTAAGCGGACAAAAAATTGGTCCTCGTCAGACGAAGAGGATGACGGAAACACTTCTTTGCGTGACTCCTCAGATTACTTGAAGGATCCTGAAGAAAATTATACTAGTTGTGGCGATGTGTATTCATTAACAACTAAGACTGATGACTGGGTAAAATGTATGCATTGTTTGCATTGGTTTCAGGATTCATGCTTAAAATTTGTTAATTTTTGCCATTCTGTGGTGTTGTTATATGTAAAACGAAGTAATGCTGGAATTATTTCAGGGCACTTTTGCACAAAAGCGAAAGTTACATTTACTTATAGGTTGCGCCATCTCACATCAACATAAGACGAGATATGGTTTTTGAATTGTTTTTATTTTTTTATATAACTCTGTTTAATTTTTTTTTACAACTTATTTGACTTATTTTGTATTACTTCTAGTAAGTATAGTGTTTTATGAAAAATAAAAATAATTTTGCAACCTATTCAAAGTGAACTTATCCTCATCTAAAAAATTCGAGCCATCTATCCTTAAGTTACCCTAATAGAGGTAAAAACATTTAAATTTTCAACATCCCTACAACATTATATAATAACATAAGGATCTTATCTTCTGTACGAACGTCTCAGGTGAAACATAACTGAATTGCTTTTTGTTGTTATTGTTACGTTTAAATATTTGTCCGTTTCCTCTACAAATTGCAAATAACGCTCATTACTTAAAGGTGCCTTCAAGTCATGTTCCCATATTTAATCTTACATCTTAACTTAATTTTGAATATATATATATATATATATATATATATATATATATATATATATATATATATATATATATATATATTTGTTATCATATATCACTTCTTCATTGAATTCATTTCCCTGGAAGTGATCTCCTGTATCGTGAAAAACTACAGTTTCTAACCAAAAAAACATTTTATATTTTCTTAGTTTGTTGACGTTTTACAATGCTGTCGATCTTGCCGCGTTCGAAGCAACGACCTTGCATGTCAAAACCGGCACTGGATAAAGCCAGCGGAAAAGTACGAGTTAAGCTAATACCTACGACTTTTCTAAAATGCGGGGTTATTTCCTCGTTTTCTAATTGTAAAAGCTGGCTTATGGTAATCTCTTCGTCCAAAATGTAAAATTTCCATAGATTATAGTACTGATGAACTTATACTTAAGAAATTGGATTTAAATATTGTAACAGTCGATTGAAAAGTACCCATTTCCTTAGCCCATAAAAAATGGTGCGTGATTTTAAAATTCGTGCGTTATGAACCCAGTTTGAAATTCTTGCTTCGAAAAAATCGTTACACTAATGCGGTCAATTGCCCCTATCTGTTCTGACTGGATTCCATTCGATACGAGATTCCATGGGAGGCACGGCAGAAAGGAACACGATAAAAATTTTCTTAGAAATACACAGTTGTTAAACATTTTGTATATATATGTATATATATATATATATATATATATATATATATATATATATATATATAGAATGTTTAACAACTAAGTATTTCTAAGAAAAGGCTATGAACATGACATACCAAACTAACCCACCAATACCTACTACGCCAAGAAGAGCCACGCTTGTGTCAGTTATGAAATAGCCAATTAACCCTACAACACATCATAACAGATTGTCCTAGTTTCACAGAAGGAAGACATAGATACAACATTTCATTTACTATAGAAGATGTACTAGGAAACAACATGAATAATGTTATGAAAACTATATGATTTTTAGTTATAGACAAAATTTAAAGACAAATATGTGTAATGTGTGTAAGTTTAATTATAACATTCAATTTTGTAAAAATATTGTACCGTTGATTACCGCTAATAACCCTTGAGGTTGATGGGGTTTTTATCTAAATTAAAAAAAAATCTGGACGCAGCAAGTGCGATATGGTAGTGAATTTTCATAGAAATGATCTGGCACAAAATATTTTATTATAACTTTTTTTCTTGTAACATAGAAATCTAAATTTTTGTGTGTAGTTTGCTTTGTATATCGTAAACCCACCTACCAAATTTAGTTATCATATCTTTTTATTTTTTGAGATAAATTTTTTTTTTGAATGAAAACTCAAAATTTTCCTGGAAAACCTCTTCCGATTTTCCTGACTAACGAACTTATCCAAGCCATTTTCAAAAGGAAGGCACGTGCCAAATTTTATCAAAATCGGCCCATTATTTTTTGAGTTATCGGTGTGATACACACACACACATATATATATATATATATATATATATATATATATATATATATATATATATATATATATATATATAAACATATAAAAATTTAAACTAACCCTGGATATGTGTTCTAGGGGCCCTAGTTCGCGCTCATTTGCAAAAATTTTTTCAAAATTCAAAAGTCGGGATCTCCTCAGTAGTGAATGTTTTCTACGAAAAATCACTAAAACCTTGTTAATACAAGCACAAGCATAGTAAAGCCTTGTAAGGCCTAATGTATAATTTTGATCACTAATAAAAAATAGTGCTGCAATTTGAATCATAACTTCCACATAGCTGTGATAATCTGCTCTCCTCGGAAAGACATTATCATGAAATGAATTTAGCTTTATATTAGGTACTTAAGTTTTAACGAAAAAATGTCAATTTTTACCAAATCACCCCTCATTTATCCCCTACCCCATGCGGCGATCTTACCCAAAAACAGTTCAAAGCGTTCCTTTTTCGGGTGCTAATTGGGTACCAGATTTGACGATGATATCTCAATTAGTTCGAAAGTTATTGCGCCTACTAACAGACAGACGTACAGGAAAAAAAATTGTCGTTCTAGAATCAAGTTTTATATCAAGTTTTGAGACTTCTTGCGCCGTTTTAGCAAAAAAAAAAGACATTTCTGTCAACGATATTCCACACCCATACATTCAACCCCCAATTTAATTTTAGCACAGAATATCACACGTCTGATAAAATTGAAAGCTTTCTAATAAACAAATCCTAAAACGTTATATTCCTCGAGTTTTAACGAAAACGTGTCAATTTTTACCAAATCACCCCCCATTCGTTCCCTACCCACTTGAGCGATTTTACCTAGAAACAATCCGAACCGTTTTTTATCGGGTGCTAACTATATACCAAATTTGAAGATGATATCTCAATTTGCTCTAAAGTTATCGTGGCTGAAAACAGACAGACAGACAGACATACAGACCGACGACCGACACACCGACAGACCGACAGACACAAAAAATTTTCGTTCTCAAATCATGTTTTCTATATGTTGTGAAACTTTTTACGGCGTTTAAGCAAAAAAAAATAATTGGAAATTCTAGTGGCCGATGCCATACTTCCCACACGTATTGACGATGTGGAAGTAATATAAGCAAACAATAGTCATTTATATTTTTTTGTAAAAAGAATACAGAGCGCCTTAAAATTTACGTTCGCCTAAAATTTTACAGAAGGCATGAAAAATACGTTCTAATTTTGTTTTCCGAAAACTTGCCTAATTGACAACAGAACATCAACTGCCAGGAATAATGAGCAGCACATTTGAGACTACGGCAATCTTAAATACGTTACTAAGTTATATATTAGGGAAGTTTGAACCACTCCTACCTATTACTATCGAACATTTCTATAAATCACATAATTTTAAAATCTAGCATTATTGCAGAGACAACGTGACCCCAGTTCATTTATTTTGATTTGTTCTACCTGTGGCCTGAGAGGTTCTGGACCAAATAAAGAAAATGCGTAGCTAATCTGAGTTAATGTGTTATTCGATACTGGAGACGTTCCATTTTGATGATTCAATTATTATATTTATATTTGCGAGTAATCATGTGTTGAGGAGTATAATAATAAAAATTTGCAAAAACAACAATGATTGGTAACAAAACAATTAAGTAAATTATAAAAGGTTGCGCGTAATACAAGGAAGTCTATTTATGAAATACAAAAGCATTGCACTGGATCTAAATAACTTATTGGTGCAAACTATGTTAAAACATCATGGAAAGCGGTAGTTTATCTCTAAATCAGAAAATTTGTTAAAAAACTTTCTGGGAGCATTTATTAAGACAATATTGGATAACTTTAGATAAGCAAATTTGAAAAACCCAAATCACTACAACGCATGTAAAAAACCTGACGATCGTTTCACTAACCAAGTTAGCGTCATCCGAAGATGAATAATTTTAAATATTTTATATCCGCAACTCGATTTATATTCTTCTGGAATTATGCAGTTCTGTAGGTAGTCGGTCACCAGCGATTTTAGGGAGGTTCATCGACACCTAAATGAACATGTTTCGTTTGGCGAAAATATCTGTATTCTTTTATTATCTCTCGGACGTGCTTTTGTCGATATTTATTTTATAAAGCAATCTATCAGGTGACTGCTTATAGGCGGAGGAGCGAGGTTCATATACATTTTATTATTTCTATATTTAGCAATATATATATATATATATATATATATATATATATATATATATATATATATATATATATATATATATATATATACTCTCGAAGGTGTTTAGCTGTTCTGGCTGCCTAACATTTTTTATTAATTTTAGATTATCCTCATTAACGTGGTCATTATTATCCCAAATATGTCGGGCGATGGATGATCTATCTTAGTACCTTATCCTAATTGTGGTAAATGTTCTTTCAATCTAATTGCAGTAGGTATTTTTGTTTGTCCAACGTATTTAAGATCACAATCTTTACAACTTGTATCATAAATTCCCGATATTTTCGCCGTACTATCCTTGTGTTTAGGGTTACAAGTTTTTAAAATAATTTTTTTGTCGAAAATGTTAACTTGGCTTTTTAAAAAATGCTATCTACACCCCTCGTGATTCAAGCTTCAAATGGTAAGCAAACAAAGTTTTTTTCGACTGTCTCTCTTCTAAACGTCATTGATTCTTATTAATTATATATTAACTTTTATGTGAGAGAAAGTTGAAAAAAAACTTTGTTTGCTTACCATTTGAACCTAGAATCACGAGGCGTCTAGATATAATTTTTTTCAAGTGAACTTGCAATTAACATTTTTGACAAAAAATATTTAAATAATTTGATAGGTAACCCAAAAGACAATGATAATTGTGAGGATTCTAAATATCATCAGCAAATTTTTGGAATTTAAAGCACGCATGTGTGATGTCGGTATTTTGGCTGCGGTGTTTACACCATTCGCGCAATTCAAAGCTAAGATATTAATTTAAATTTTATTTGTTAATTAAATAAAAGGTAATACCGACTATAAGTATATTCACAGCAATAAATTGAGGAACGGATTATAAGAAAATAGTATATAAATACCTTGAAATTTTGGGTTACAATATTTCCAACTGCCTGTTCTTGCCAGCCTTATCTTTATCAGTATACTTCTTATATTGTGATTTGCAAATTTGTTATTTTGAAAGGAAACAGTTTTAAAAATTACTTTATTGGAAAGACAGCTGATGAATGTAAGGGCTTGAACAATATAGGTTGAAATTACCTGCAGCAGGTGCTGGATATCTTTAAGTTTCTCACTAAATATTTTTACCGAGAACGTTGTACAATATACCACTTTAGTGGAAGTTATTTCATCACCAGACACCATCTTATAAATAGTTAAAACCCCTGGATACGTATATACAAGATAAGTTTAATTTTATAATGCCTCCGAATTCCAATGTTAGTTTTTGTTACAGGGTCTTTTCACGACGATATTTTCATTTTCCGGACTGGTATTTTCCGGACTGTTTTGTTTTCTAGACAGCATTTTATTTTCCACTGGTGCTGTTTTCCACTTGTATTCTATTTAACTGGTTTACAGTTTGCAAACAGGTTGGTAATTTTACTTAAAATAGATTGGACTTTTCTGGATATACTCGATTTTATTATATGCTGGCTTTATTGTGTGATTTCCATTTGCGTTAAAATTGGATTGCTGCTTTATTAGTTCCAACAAATACTCTGGGTATAATGAACACAACAGCGAGAGGAAGAAGATAAGTTTTATCACCCTCTTTTTAATACTTATTAACCATATTACTTTTTATAACATCTATCATTGAGTGATTTGCTGTTAGATAACATAGTTTTCTTCGTTTTTATGTAAACATCTTTGATCACAGGTCGGTAAAATAACTTGTTCACTATCAAAAATAATTACGATACTTTCAAATAACTTTGGTACCCCTCAGGTACACAAACCGCTTTAACCATTTAATAATACAGCTTTTGTATTTCTTGTTTTTGCCGTAATACACACACAGATATATATATATATATATATATATATATATATATATATATATATATATATATATATATATATAATATATATATATATATATATATATATATATATATATATATATATATATATATATATATATATATATATATGATTTAACTTAAAGTTAAGTAAAGAGGTACCAGAGGTAGAAGAAGCCAGAGACGAACAGGAAATATTTAATTTAAAAATTTATCCAGATAATCTTCTAGCTGGTGCCGAATCAGCGGCGGAGATTAAAACAAATGTAAGTAGGCAAAACAATTTATCAATTTTTGAGACGTCAATGAGGAAAAATGAAGATATTTATATGGAGAATATTCAATCTGGAACGGAACCAAAGCAACAAACAAAATTAGTACAGACAGAACTCAACGAAACGATCAGATCGGGTGGGTTCAATTTAAGTAAATTGTCCAGCAACAAATCGCAGATTATTGCAAAACTACCAAAAGAATTGCAGAATGAAAAAGTATTGCAGCTACCAGACAATGGAACATACAAATCGCCTGGTATCTACTGGACGCCAAGGGAAGATACATTCAAATTGAAACTAGAATTAAAAAATGCAGAGAAGGTAACAAAAAGGCAAATATCATCAGCAATAGCCAAGTTATTTGACCCATTGTGGCGCCGGTGGTAATCGAAGCCAAGCTGAAAATTCCCAAATTATGGATGAATCAACCAAGGTGGGAAGAAACAGCGACCACATCAGAAGTAAGAATTAATGGTTTGACCGATGCTTCCAAGGAAGGAATAACGAAACAGTTGATGGGTAAATTGAGAACAGTAAGAAGTACAACCACCCAGGTATTTACACACACTGGGGTGGAGTATGCAGGTCAGATTCAGGTACGAGCTAAAATGGGCAGAGGCCACAAATTATACAAGGGCCATCCAGTAAAAATGAGAGGCTCACGAACAAAACAAACTCAGCAATATTGTTGGGACACTGGGTATAAGATACATGTTCGCCAATGGAAGCATAGGTTTAATTGGAAGTTTAAGAAGAAGAGGGTACACGCAGGGCACAAGGTATCAACCAAAGAATGTCCGCTGCGTAGTCAAATCAAGGCAAGTTTAAAAGAACTCAAAAACGACTCAGGGACGGCAAGGCTGGATTTTGTGAAGTTGGAAGAGCTCTGCAAGCAAAGTAGAATCAATTCCTCAAATCATCTGTTCAGGTACGTCACAAGGACAGAGATAACAGACAATGAACTAGCAAGCAGCATCCCAATCTCCACATTTAGCTTATATGTGTGTTCCCCAGCCATGGTAAGAAGCATGGAGAGCAACCACAACCGCCAAATGGAGGAGATATACCAGAGGGAAGACAAAATTACGTGTCCAATCTATCACCAGAAAATGGGCATATATTGTGTGTGTGTTTTGTTTCTTTAACGTCGGCCCACTTCCGCTACTATGGCCAATCATCGACGCCAGGGAGCAATTTAACCCTACTATCCTGGAAATTTTTCCGAACTCCTGCCTTTCTGTAAGGAGGGTAGGAATCTTTAACGTGCCTAACATCGTATGGACACAGGGCCGACGGCTTTACGCCCCCTCCGAAGGGCGGAACGTGCAGACATTCAACTTGCTCGAATACAATGCGAGAACTTCGGTTGATGTTAATGTTCTTACCCCTGAACCACCGAGGTTCTATGGGCATATATTATTAGATCATTTAAATTATTATTACTTTTATTATCATCCTAGGATTGTACACACATTAATATGATATCAACTATTATTATTCCGATTATCATCCTAGATTTGTATACTTATTAATATTATTTTAATTTGTATTATTTCCATTAGCATACCTAGGGTTGTCTACATATTAATATTACTTCAATTATTATTATTTCAATTATTATCCTAGGGTAGTATACAAATTAATATGCTTTCAATTATTATAGTTAGTGCCAAAATTGGGCCAAGGTAAATCAAACATTCAGGTCCGAGCTATCCAGCTATTTCGACTCGGCAGTATGTTCATAGAACAGAAAGGTATATAAAAGGGCATTTCCAATCGTGAATTCATAATTAAAAATGTAGTTATAGGAAAATTCGCTACAACAATTAATGTAATATTTCATGTAGTAGTAGGTGACAGATGTATCAATAACATTGGCATTGAAATAATATTACTATTTATCTAAATAATAAACAAGTTGAAATTGCAGCGTACAGTACAAGGAATGCTGACTGCTGAGGTCTGCAATTATGTATTATGTAGACCAAAGCAAAGTTATAAGTAGGATTGTTGATAAACATTAAGAGACCAGAGAGTGATTTTAATTATGTAGAGAGAAGTACAGACTTTTGCTTTGAAAATGTAGTGACTAATATCAGAAACTTTTCAATTAAGATTCAGTATGTAAAGATTTCGGCTTTAAAATTCATTCGGTTAAATTAGTTGTAAGCATTGTTAAAGTTTAGTTATTTATTAAAGTTTATGACATCGTTACTAAGTCTAAATTCGCCTAGTTCGACAAGTTATTCCCGAAATCCGCCGCTCCTTAAGATGTTTTGAACCAGTCCAAAGCCTGGTTAAAGTGTGGAGGAATACAAGGAAAAATTATTTTGCAAATTTCATTGCGTGTCTTCTTAAATCGTCAAAGTCGCGATTTAAAACGTCAAAATTAGCAACATTTAGGCAAAGAACCTGAAATAATTAATATCGCCAGAACCGTGTTTTACAAAGTCTTAATCATAATTGTCTTTCATTTTACTAACATATTTGCAGCAAGATCATATCAAATAGACCCTTGGTGGTGTATGGTTTAATAGTCTGAAATTTTTAGCGAATTTTCATAGAAAAAAATTCGATATTGAGGAGACCGCGACTTTTGAATTGTGAGAGGATTTCTTCAAATGAGCGCGAATTTGCCGCCCCTAGAACCCACATGTATATATATATATATATATATATATATATATATATATATATATATATATATATATATATATATATATATATATATATATATATGTATATATATATATATATATATATATATATATATATATATATATATATATATATATATAGAGTGACGCATGTTTACCGTAAAGCTCAATATATCCGGTATTATACAAGATACGAGAAAAAATTGTATACGTTAATTATAGGGTGTCTTGAGCTTCACAAAATTACCTTAATAATCACAGGTGGCCCAAAAGCCGCTGGTGATACAAATTTTCCTTTTTTAATCGAACACCCCTTTTTATTGCATTATCCATTGAATTACAATGCATATTTCTAAGGAAAAAAATTAATGTTCATCGTTTCTGAGCTTTTTTAATTGTTTTGCAAGTTTTCACATTTTTGACGGATATTGAAAATTATGGTACGGCGTTTTTTCCATTAGATAACGAAACTCATGAAAATGTCGCCTTTAGAGATCGTTCGTTTACTTATATGATTTGCTAATTTGTGTACTTTTTCAAAAAATAAAGTTAATTTGATGAAATGTGGTACATATCGCACGAACCGTGTTTTACAAAGTCTTAAGTTTTATCTTTAATCATAATTGTCCTTCATTTTACTAAAATATTTGTAGCAAAATCATATCAAATAGACCCTTGGTGGTATATGGTTTAATAGTCTGAAATTTTTAGCGAATTTTCATGGAGAAAATTCCTTATTGAGGTGACCGCGACTTTTGAATTGTGAGAGGATTTCTTCAAATGAGCGCGAAGTTGCCGCCCCTAGAACCCATATATACGGAGTGACATTTCTACGGTGAAGCTCAATATATCAGGTTTTATACAAGATACGAGAAAAAATTGTATACGTTAATTATAGGGTATCCTAAGCTTCATCTTACAAAACTATTTTAACAATCACAGGTGGCCCATAAGCCGCTGGTGATACAAATTTTCCTTTTTTAATCGAACACCCCTTTTTTATTGCATTTTTGCATTTTCCTTCCAATTATAATGCACATTTCTATTGAAAAAATTTAATGTTCATCGTTTCTGAGCTTTTTTAATTGTTCTGCAACTTTTCACATTTTTGGCGGATATTAAAAATTATGATACGGCGTTTTTTCCATTAGATAGCGAAACCCATGAAAATGTCGCCTTTAGAGATCGTTCGTTTACCTATATGATTTGTTAATTTGTGTACTTTTTCAAACAAGTTAATTTGATGAACTGTGGTACATTGGTAACCAGATCTGATGCTTGCTTTCATTAAAAAAAAGACATATTATGTGGTTATTAAAACCATTTTAATGAAAATTCACTACCATAGCCCACTTACCGCGACCACATTTTTTATTTAGAATACGTTTTTTTAACAAAATATGCAGAATATGGGTAGGTCATATCTTTGACAGATGAGAACGCTTCTAAATCCTTAAAACGACAGAATAAAAGAGACGCGTTCATAGAAAGATTACTCCACAGAAATACAGGTGAACAGGAAAGACCAAAGTATGTAATCAAGGCTTGCCATGAGGTGTTAAGAACTATTTTAATTAGAACTACAATTAAGAGTTAATGAGGCGCAATCTCATCTATTTAATTACCGGGTAGCAAACTATATTTACAAATATTTGACATTATCTTGTATAATTGGTAATTATACTCCACAGGATAGACAGGTTATCAATTTTATTTTCCGCAGTTTTGTATGACTTTAATTAATTATATAATGAACTCTTTTATTAGTTTGTGTTCATGTAAAGCCACGGACCGTGGTCAAGGATCACGCTACTTAAAATCAAAAACAGGTGAAACCATAGCATCTAACTTTGCTGCAAAAGAAAGGATCAAACATTTATGATGCAATCAAAATTTAACGTAAAAATTACGAAACATGTTATTTAACCAAAAAGTAATAATAGTTATTTGGTTTTCTGGATTTACGTATTAGAGGGAGGATTCGTATGCTCCGCCCCTGATTTATTTATAGGTGCTCTATAGCGGTTATATATTCTACATAAATAATGAGATATACTAGTGGTCTTCATATTTTCACTATATTTTGTTGGCTTTTTGTACGTGTAATTGTGTGTGGCTTTTTACTGCTTTGCCGGTGATCATTGGAAAAACCCACAGCAGCTTCATCTGACCATTCTTAACAACCCCTCGGGTTTACGTTTCTGGTAGGGTGCTTCTATCTTAATAAGGCCGTAATATTTTGATAGGGCCTGATGGACGACTTTAATCAAGTTATCATGGCCTTTCTTGTAATCTGACTGGTCCAGAAAATTGCAACTCGCCCGTCACACGCTCAATTTTTAGCCTTTTTTCCGCAACGTTCACACTGGCATTCTGCCTCAGAATGTGTTGCTGGTACGCGCGCGTACAAATGACATGATTATGCATGGCGCATATGGATCGCTCTGTTTCAGCCAACAGCCCTGCTGTCCTTAATCGTTCCGTCGAGGCCTGGACCTCAACGTGACGTTGCAAGCGGCCAAGCATTAATGCAACTCCATCTACTCCCAATCCCGCTGGTACTCATCCACAGTAGGGTTGCTTGAGACCGAACGAATTCAACCATATTTTCTGTTTCTGCATACACCATACACTGCACTAGGGGTTGTCTATTATCACAGAGGTATCTTTGAAGCCGCCTGCATTTTCTATTACACATAACTTCCATGTAACGAGGTAAGTATAAGTGGTGCCAGGAACTTCTGGAATGCAGCATTCTATACTTTATCATGATGGAGTGAATCCTTCTGTTGAACTCCTCAAAAGCAGTGGTCGGACAATCGAGGATGCCACAAGTGTAAACAGCGACAGAGATCGTCCAAGTATTTAAGGCTTTATCTTTGTTTTTGCCGGCCAGGTAGGTTTTTCACACCTTCTAAACCATAGCCAAGACTTTGCTCTCCTCGCCTTCCACAATTGTTGTCTTTAGAGTGAGGAACTATTGGATGTCCAACTACTTGTGAGCGCCACTAGAGGTGAGGCATTGAACTGATTTGCCTGAAATCAACTTATCTTGCTCTATTCCTGGTAGGCCGCATTTAGCGTGAAAGACCGCACATTTGTCTAGCCCAAATTCCACACGATTTGCGTCGCCGAAGCCTTTTACATTTCCCATCATGCTTTCTAGCTTGCCAGCATTCTTGGAGTAGAGTTTCAAATAGTACATGTAGAACTGGTGAGTAACCCGTCACACATTATATCGCTCGAAGTTATATCCCTAGGAAGTTTTTGTTTCTTAAATACTGCATCTACCTGACTTTCACCATGTAGATTTGAGTGCGCACGCGCGTGTGGTTGTGTGTGTGTTTCGAGTGAAATGGTTGCACTTCTTAAGGTTAAATTAAGAACTTCTAATAGGATTTCATAATTTCGGGCTACCAACGGCTAGAACGATCACGTTTTTTTCATATCTTCAACTTGTGTATCAGTTCACAGTTTTTGCTAGGTATCCAAACAGCTGTTAAAATGTATCAAGCTCTTCACCTGTTTTTCTTGTAAACTAGTGTAGAATAAAAATATTTCATATATAACGTTCTTTTCTGGTTTTCTGAAAACATCGAATGCCTGGATAAGGCAAGCATTATTTTGGTCATATTCTGATACATTTAGAGTAAATCACTAAGCAAAAATTGGAAACTGTGATATGCAATTAAGTTAAGTTAAGCACACTTGGAGAACCCAAATTACGACAACTGATTTTTCAGATCTGAATGAACCCTTCATCCTCTGGTGACGCTAACTTTGTTAGTGAAACGATCGTCATGTACTTAAAAATGTATTGCGGTGATGGCGGTTCTTCAAGTGTACTTAGCATTTAGAGTATTAAATAAATTCAATGCCTCTTATTCGAACAAGTTAAAAGCATTGCTGATTTTACTTTTTCGTTTGGTATATCTTTATTTGTGGCCTTCATAAATACATTGAAACTATGTGTAAACCTCTTGCAATAATTTGCGAGGTCTTCATTTATTTCTTGATTTTTGGGTGGCATAAATACTTCCATTTTCTTCCTACTTTAGCCAGCTCGCTTGTATGTTTGAGTAAATTTTCTTAAGAAATGAGGAGATCTAATGGGGAGATCCCAAATTCTAAATTTTCAAACTAAGCCCCCAAACACATATCCGGGGTCAGTTTCAATTTATGCATATATATATATATATATATATATATATATATATATATATATATATATATATATATATATATATATATATTTATATATTAACTTGATATAGTTATAATTATAATAAGATCTTTGATCGAGCTTTTCGATCTGCCCACGTTTAGGCGACGATTATATTAATTATGTTAAATATCTGAAATATCAAGTTAAATCAATTATATTAAATTAAATATCTAAATATCAGATGTGTATATAATGAGTTTGCAAATAGAAGAGTTTATATTTTATTTATATGTGTTTAAATCTGCCCGGCTATTTACTCCATACAGCTAGGGTATGCAGTGAGTTCATTTTTACTTGCCCATAATTTAAAACCAGATATATATTTTTTAAATATCCTCAAACAATAATACTGCATTAAATTCTGTGTATGATTTAATTCTACTAAATTTATACTGATAAAATTTTAACAAATAACATGACAAATAACATAACGCCACTACTTAATCAATAACTTATTAAAAAGTTACTTGAGCTCTTTTATTTAAGTTTTATCTTTGATCAAAAAAAATAATTCTTCGCGCTTTTTCGAATTGGTGAATTTAAAATATAAATGAATTTCTTATTTAAAATATTATATAAACAAATTAAAGGTTGTCATACATTAGTAACACAAATTTTCATTCACAGATTCTTTATTGGAATTTATAATTTCCATTCACTCTTTAAACGAAAGGCCTTTCAATTAAATTCAGAAGTTCATACCTTCAAAACTTCCAGATTCCTTCCTTTCCAACCGCTGTTTGCCTGGTTGAAATTGCTCGTTGCTATGCAGCCATCTTGTAAGCTTCAAATTTCAAATTTCCGCGTCCTTTGGCGTCGACTATCATTTGGATATTTTCATATCTCTCTTGCAGCACTGATTTATAACTTATTTTCCATTCAAAGGATACACTATTTATTAATTTACATTTTCCACATATATAAAACTATAATTTGTCGATTTAAATGCTTATTTTCATTTAATTTTATTAACAAAACTGCTTTGGCGTCCTCTTGTTATGATGATCCAAGTTGAAGAGAGTTCACTTCGATTCAATTATTTGTACTGTCATTTAAAAATATCGAATGCAAAGCTAACTATGCATTTCACGCACTGTCATATTTCTGAGCATAGACATGTTGTTTTTGTCTATGTACACATCGAACTGAGAAATGGATTTGCATTTATGTTGTCAATGTCAAATTCACTATTAACCCCCACCGATAACTCAAAAAATAATGGTACGTTGTTAAACAAATTTGCTGGGTACCTTCTTTTTGCAAGTGGCTTGGATAAGTTCGTTAGCCAGGAATATGGGCCTGGTTTTTCCCCGGAAATTTTTGTGTTTTCTTTTGGAAAAAAAATATATTGGAAATAACAACGTTATGGCAGCCAAATTTGGTACGCGAGTTTACATCATAAATAGTAAACCATATACCAAAATTTAGATCTGTAGGTTAAAAGACAAAAAAATTATGCGCATTTAAAGAAAAGTCGTTCTGGGATTTTACTCTTAAAACGTCAAAGTCGCGATTTGGAATGTCAAAATTGGCAACATTTAGGCAAAGAACCTGTAACCAATACGGGTTACGTAGGAAAAAAATATAGGAAGAAGAGTGTTTTACAAACCCTTAACTTTTAGGTTTCAGCTTCAACCGTCATTGTCCTTCATTTTACTAACATATTTCCAGAAAATTCATTTCAAATACACCATTTCTCTGATGCTTTGGCAGTAGATTTAGTTATAGAGTTTATCGTTTAATGCTCTATAATTTTCGGCGAATTTCCGTACGAAAAATTCACTATATATATATATATATATATATATATATATATATATATATATATATATATATATATATATATATATATATATATATATATATTGTGACATATTTACATGGCAAAGCCCAATATATCCGTTAATATACAAGGTACGAGCAAAAATATATACGTTAATTACAGGGCGTTTTAAGCTGCATCTTATAAAACTATTTCTACAATCACAGCCTGGCCCATAAGTAGTTGGTGATACAAAGAATCTCTTTTTTTGGTTTAATGTTAGACCACGTACAAGTATTGCCAAATTACCTATTACTAGTCTCTTATGCAATCTGAGTTCATCTCTAGCTTAATTTGTAAAATCGCATCGTCACGTACGTAAAAAGTGTCAAAACATACAGAGAACGATTTTTTTTTGTCTGTCGGTCTGTATGTCTATCTGTTTGCAGCCACGATAACTTTAGGACGAACTGAGATGTCGTCATCATATTTTGTATACAGTTAGCACAAAATCTGTTTAGCGGGTAGGGGATGAATGTGGGGCAATTTGGGGAAAATTGAAATTTTTTCGATAAAACTGAAGTAATATAACGTTTTAGGGTTTATTTATTAAAAAGATTTTAATTTCATCGAACATCTGATATTCTGTGCTTAAACTGAAATTTCGATTTTTTTGATAAAACGGCGTAAAAAGTCTCAAAACATATAGAAAACTTGATTCTGGAACGAACATTTTTTTGTCCGTCGGTTGGCCGGTCTGTCGGTATGTCAATATGTACGTCTGCCTGTTAATAGGCCCAATAACTTTATAACGAATTGAGATATCATCTTCAAATTTGGTATAAAGTTAGCACCCGACAGAGGAACGCTTCGAATTGTTTGTGGGTAAGATCGCTTGGGGGGGGGGGGGGGTATAAATAAGGGGTGATTTGGTAAAAATTGACATTTTTTGAATAAAACTCGAGTAACATAACGTTTCAAAAGTTTATGGGTACAGGAATACAAATATTTTTTTTATGGTCAAGTCATGGTCACTAAATTCATTCCATGAGAATGTTTTTCTGAAGAGAATAAATCATCGCAGCCATGTGGAAATTATGAATCAATTTGCAGCACTATTTTTTCTATGCAAAATTGATTTTATTTTTATATTTCAAATGGCATTTTCAAGGAAAAGGAAATAAACATTGTTAAACAATAAAGAGTAATTCGATTTATCAGTCTTGTATGTTTTGATAAATTGACAGTCCAAAGTAGGGAGAAGAATCTTTATCCAGTTCTGCTACAAGAAACTGATTCCTCTTTGACGCGGTTTCCCGCACACTTCTTCTCACTCATAATTTAGGCAGTCTTGTTTTTCTTCCACACATTTCACAGTCGGTCCGTTATCTGTCCAGGACATTAAACACCATCTTACTTTAGAATAACAAAATTGCGATTTGCTTGCTTGTTTGGACTATTTTGTTTAATACTTTCTTCAGCAGATTCGTCTAGTTTTTCTTTAAACTCAGAGCACTTTTCTCTTATCTCATCACTAACTAACTAACACTATCTCAGAGTCATTTTCATCATCTGATGAGCTGGAGCATTGTCGTTTGCACCACTTTTAAACTGGACGCTTTTAAGAAGTAGAAAGAAGTGACTTCTTTGGCTCGGAATTTTTGTTTGCAGAAATAATTGTCTTCAGCGAACATGCTTCTGAAAGTGCTGCTTCAACATCTTTGTTTGTTTTATAACCGGGAACCTGGATTTTTTCTTCTTTCATTTAGGACCATCTGGTGTCAAGAAGATGGCTTTTATCTTTTCCAGCTGCTCCAAGAACGACTCTCCTACAGCTTATTTATCCACGTCATATTGGTTTCTGGGCAGTCCGTTAAACAGTTTTTGTTTGTTCAGTGGTTGTATCCCACATTTTTAAATTTAGCTTTCAAGTCGTGTTCCATATTATTATGCACCCCTTTCATGGGTTTTTTGAGTCAAGTGGGAAACACACCCTTAGAAATAGTATAGAATTTCGATCCACAAGCAGACTATGGCCATTTTATAAGGATTACACGCAACAGTTGATTTGTTGGGTCAAAAAGGGCCACATCGAGGGGGTAAGGTGTGTGCAGTTTGGTCGTAGACAAACAAATTTTACGTTATGTCTTTCACAAAGCTGAATCACATGTTTACTGATGTGAGATTTGATGTGAAATTTTTTAAATACAATTTTGTAAAACCTAAAAAAGAAGCTTGGGGTAACCTTGGCTCAACTGTCATGTTGGGCCAAATTTACCCTAAGACCTGGGACAAAGATTGCCTAATGGAATAAATCTTCGCTAGTTGGCAAACCACGAAACAATTTAAGATAATAACATTGCCAATAGTTAAACCAATTAACCAATTATCTGAATTACGTACTTTTTCGGATTTACAAGGAAAACTTGGAAGACCACAAAAATATACGTTTTAGTGATAGCGATTTAAGGCAGGACTGTATTGGTGGTATACTGAGAAACTACAAGAGAAAACTATGAGAAATTCAAGGCAGTTCTGCCATCTGTTGGGCCTTAAAATGAATAGTGATAATCACACTCTTTCATCTAGAGACAGCACATCAAATCTTTTTTAGTTTGTTGGGCCAAAGTTACTTAAGTTTACAGTAACCTAGAATATTTGAAAAATCAAATTTGGTATGAAACGAGTCGATTTACCGCTGAAGTCATTCGCAATGTACAAGAGAAATGTGTCTACAGATTTGGTTGCTGTCGAATATTATACTTAAAGGATACAATACTTTAATTTGTTGAATAAAAGCCTTTATCATTGAATTGTTGTTAGGAATAGAGTTGATTTTTTCACTCTTTAAATGACTTTCATTCGAAATTTTAACAATGTGAGGCAGTAGCGGCTCGTGCCTTAATGCATTGGGGGTGCGCAAGAAAAAAAAGAGTTCGGGACGCAGCAAGTGCGTTATGGTAGTGAATTTTTATTAAATGCTTGAAATTTGAATAACTCAAGTTTCTACAAACTAAGAGAGTTCAATTTTGGTGCATAGTAATGTCTTACCCAGGGCAATATGTCCTCCAAAATTGATCAAAATAGCTTTTGAATTTTTGGGGAAAATTTTTTTTTTCAAAATAAAACTCAATATTTGAATCTCAATTTTCTAAAAATGTAGAAAGTTGAATTTTAGTTCTTATATATATATATATATATATATATATATATATATATATATATATATATATATATATATATATATATATATATATATATATATATATATATATATATACAATTTTGTCAACACTCAGCATTCACTTTAGTTTATAAGTTATAACATAACAGACCTTAAACGAAAAATCTATTTTTGATAGCCACAAACTGTTCCAAAACTCTTTCATCAAAGTTTGGTATTTCAAATACAAAGTCCCTGTTTATTGCCAACATTGCTAGCGCATTAAGTCGAACATTCGACATAGAATTTCTAAGGAAGGTCTTTACTCGTTTTAAAGTGGAAAAGCAACGTTCAGCTTCAGCGGTATTAAAAATCACCTCACACGCTCTGCGAAAAGTCCACTGCAAATTGCAAGTGTGGAATTTTAAAGCGCACAACCAGATTGCTTATTCGGTCGTTTTCGACCAAGATAATTGATCATTTCGCATTGAACTATCGTATCCTCAGAGCGCCGAAAAATACACACCGCCGCGCGACTGATGTATATAGATATTGAAATATCCTGGTATATTAGCATATTATTTTCTTTCGGACCCGTCAGCAATTAGCTTTTTATGTTTATTAAATAACTCTCATATGACAAGTGAAACACCAGAATTGTATTTTTGTGTTTGTTATGCCCTGTATAGAATTAATATTAGGTAACAGTAAAAAAAAAACGATTTATAAGGGAGGTTTCGATCGAATTGATCTAGAAATTTCAATATATTATTTAAGCCGATAAAAACGAACCACGTTAAAAGACTTTCACACGCTGTGCAGCCAAAGGTCGAGATATAGGTCGCACATTGAGATCACTTGTCACAAATTATATTCATTGAAAGGGAATGAAGAGCTCAGTTCAAGCATTCCTTAAAAAGGGTTTTGTCATTAGAAGATAACTAATTATAAGTGTGTCTAGTTTTATGTATGGGAACGTATTATATTTTAATTAAAAGAGGGTATACTAAAATGTAGTCAGACAGTTTTTTATAAAAGATTAGAGTGACATGCTGCAGATCACGTAGGCACTAATAAAGTCGACAATTATGTACATAGCCGGTATATTTTAAACCCTAGTGACGAGGCCTGGAATTATTTGTTCTCACACTGAAGGAGTGGTGGATTCATATAAAACCACGTACGATTGGAACATAGGGGAAGATTTTCATCGATATCTCAGAGTTGTCTCTTCTGCAAAGCTGTCTTCGAACTTGATGTTCTTTAAGAGACTTGTGGAACCCTGTGGTTACTAGACACAGCATACTATCGCAATGATCGATTCTGGCAGATTTATGCTATGTTGAACACTGTGGGTTTCCTATAACCGCGTCTGAAGTCAGCTGGTCATAGTGCGGGAATTCTATAGGTCTTTTCCATAGCGTACTGGCGGAGAAAGCCTATGGTAAACACTAGCGCCATGAATAAAATTCGAGCGAGAGTGTCGAAGTAGGGGACCTCTGCTGGTATTATTAACGCGATTTGCACTACACCCCCGCACATAGACGAGACCCAGGAGTCGAGCCGCCGTCCCCGCCGTCCCCGCTTGGAGGTCCTGCCGCAGCCAGCCTGTTGGGACCAGATGTAACAGCAAACGGTGAGTGTACCTTTAAAATGACATATGCTATCGGTGTCCCTAAATTGTTTGCCCAATTCGATATACTTAGATGGAAACCTGAACCCTGTAAGTTTATTTGCCTGCATATTATTTAAATAAATTTATTTGTGCATTAAATGTTGCCAAGTTTGTTATGTTTAATCTAAACTTGAAACCTAGCATTTTATTTACTTACATATCATGTATAGAAAGTATTTTTGCATCTAAATGTTGCCAAATATGCCATATGTAAACTAAGCTTGAAACCTAGCGTTTTAATTGTGAACATATAATGTACAGATATTATTATTTTTGCATCTAAATGTTACCGAAATCGGCGTATTTGGACTAAACATGACCCCTAATATTTTAGTTATTTGTATATCGTGTAGAGAAATTATTTGTGCATTAAAAGTTGCCAAGTTCGATATATTTAAACTAAAACTTGAGAGCTGGGATTTTGTTGATTTGTATATTATCAAAGCGAAATTATTCGTGCATTTGAATGTTGCTCAATTTAGTAGATTTAGACTAAACTCGAAATCTGGAATTTTATTAGTTTGAGTATTATGTAGAAAAATTGTTTGTGTGTTCAGAGTTGCCAAATTTGATATATTTGAATGAAACTTAAAGCCTGAAATTCTATTATTGGTATATTAGTTTATGAAACTAATTGTGCACTCAAAAATATCACCAGACATGAAACCAGGAGTTTTATTTGCTATACGTTTTTAATAAGGTTAGTTGTGCATTTGAATGTTTCCAAATTTAATATGATTAAACTATAACTTGAAATCTGGAATTTTATCTGCTTGTTAGGTAAAGAAATTATCTCTACATCTAAAAACGTTGCCAAATTTAATATATTTAAACTAAACTTGAAACCTAGTATTTTATCTGGTTGCATATTATATGTAGAAATTATTTGTGCGTTTAAATTGTATAAATTAAACTGAGACCTGAAATCTGGACGGTTATTTGTTTGCTAATCATGTAGAAAAATGATGTGTGGGTTCAGATGTTGCCAAATTTGATATATTCGGACTAAAACTTGAAGTCTGGAATTTTAGTTTGTTTGCATATAGTATGGAAGAAATACTCGAGCATTGAAATGTTGCCAAATTTAATATATTTAGACCAAACTTGAAACCTAGTATTTTAGCTGGTTGCATATTATATGTAGAAATTATTTGTGCAGTTAAATTATACAAATTAAACTGAAACCTGAAATCTGGACGGTTATTTGTTTGCTAATCATGTAGAAAAATTATTTGTGGGTTCAGATGTTGCCAAATTTGATATATTCGGACTAAAACTTGAAGTCTGGAATTTTAGTTTGTTTGCATATAGTGTGGAAGAAATACTCGAGCATTGAAATGTTGCCAAATTTAATATATTTAAACTAAACTTGAAACCTAGTATTTTTGTCGGTTGTATATTATATGTAGAAATTATTTGTGCATTTAAATTGTATAAATTAAACTGAAACTTGAAATCTGGACTGTTATCTGCTTGTACAGTATGTAGAAAAATTATTTGTGCGTTCAGATGTTGCCAAATTTGACATATTCAGACTAAAACTTAAAGTCTGGAATTTTGATTTGTTTGCGTATGGCATAGAGGAATTACTCGAGCATTGAGACGTTGCCAAATTTAATATATTTGAACTAAACTTGAAATTTGGAAACTTATTTGTTTACATTATGTCGAGAAATTATTTGTGCCGGTAAATGTCACAAAATCTGATATATTCAAACTAAAACTTGAAGCCTGCAATTTACTTTGTTTGTATGTCATTCAGATAAATTACTTCCGCATCTGAAGACTTGCCAAATTTCCTGATAGGTAAACTGAAACTTGAAATCAGAAACGTTACTAGCTCATGCCGTATTTAATGAAATTACTTTGCATTTGAAAACAAATATCTTGTTCACACCTAATGGAATTTAAATTTGAGTCATGAAACCAGAATTCTGTAGCTCTCTATAATATAATTTAAATCTAAATCGTGAAACCAGAATTATGTAGCTCTTTATAATATAATTTAAATCTGAATCGTGAAACCAGAATTCTGCAGCTCTTTATAATATAATTTAAATCTGAATCGTGAAACCAGAATTCTGTAGCTCTTTATAATGTAATTTAAATCTGAATCGTGAAACCAGAAGTATGTAGCTCTTTATAATATAATTTAAATCTGAATCGTGAAACCAGAATCATGTAGCTCTTTATAGTATAATTTAAACCTGAATCGTGAAACCAGAATTATGTAGCTCCTTATAATATAATTTAAATCTAAATCGTAAAACCAGAATTGAGTAGCTCCTTAGAATATAATTTAAATCTGAATCGTGAAACCAGAAGTATGTAGCTCTTTATAATATAATTTAAATCTGAATCGTGAAACCAGAATTCTGTAGCTCTTTATAATGTAATTTAAATCTGAATCGTGAAACCAGAAGTATGTAGCTCTTTATAATATAATTTAAATCTGAATCGTGAAACCAGAATCATGTAGCTCTTTATATTATAATTTAAACCTGAATCGTGAAACCAGAATTATGTAGCTCCTTATAATATAATTTAAATCTAAATCGTAAAACCAGAATTGAGTAGCTCCTTAGAATATAATTTGAATCTGAATCGTGAAACCAGAATTCTGTAGCTCTTTATAATATAATTTAAATCTGAATCTGGAAACCAGAATTATGTAGCTCTTTATAATATAATTTAAATCTGAATCGTAAAACCAGAATTATGTAGCTCTTTATAATATAATTTAAATCTGAATCGTGAAGCCAGAGTTATGTAGTTCTTTATAATATAATTTAAGTCTAAATCGTAAAACCAGAATTGTGGAGCTCCTTAGAATATAATTTGAATCTGAATCGTGAAACCAGAATTCTGTAGCTCTTTATAATATAATTTAAATCTGAATCATGAAACCAGAATTATGTAGCTCTTTATAATATAATTTAAATCTAAATCGTGAAACCAGAATTATCTAGCTCTTTATAATATAATTTTAATCTGAATTGTGAAACCAGAAGTACGTTGCTCTTGATAATATAATTTAAATCTGAATCGTGAAACCAGAATTATCTAGCTCTTTATAATATAATTTAAATCTGAATCGTGAAACCAGAATTAAGTAGCTCTGTATAATATAATTTAAATCTGAATCGTGAAACCAGAATTCTGTAGCTCTTTATGATATAATTTAAATCTGAATTATGAAATCAGAAGTATGTATCTTATTATAATGTGAATTAAGTCTGAATCTGGAAACCAGAAGTATGCAGCTCTTTAGAATATAATTTTGAATCTGAAACTTGAAAACGAGAGGTCCGTAGCTCTATATAAGATAATTTGAATCTGAAATTTGAAATCAACAGTATCGAGTCTTACATAATACAATTTTGAACCTGAATCGGGAAACCAGCAATATCTAGCTCTACGTGAGGTAATTTTAAACACGAAACTTACAACTGAAGGTATGTAATTCCATTTCTGTGTAATATTGAAACTGAAACTTGAAGTCAGAAATATGTGGCACACTTTTAATGCACTTTGAAACTAAAACCTGAGGTTAGGAATTTCATTCTTTTGTATGTTACCTGATGAAATTGTTTTGTACCTGAAACATACATCTTGGCTCCCCCTTTTGTATTAAACTAAAACTTGAAATTGAGAATATGTGGTGTGCACTGGACGGTTCGGAAAATAAAGCAAAAAATAGAATAAATGAAGTACTTCCCCCTATGTTTTGACAAAGTTGTGTAATTATTCTCCTTGTGTCTAGAATGACATTCAGGTGAAGCCTTGTTTCACGAAGTGCCACGATCCGAACATTTAAGACCTCCAGTGAAGCATAGTCCAGGAAGGACTTCGCGATTTATCACAATTTTGCATGACTGAAACGAGAGGGCAACCTGAAGGTCAGTACTTAGTTGAAAGGCTTGCGATACACGTCAAAATATTGGGCGACGTAGTAGTAGGTTTGTTGCCGTCTCCGCTTAGTCATTCAACAGTGATCTGGCCTGAATTACAACAATACCTTCCCCTTGCGCCTCCTAGAGCCTACAGGTCCAAAACAAAATACTTTTCAAGCGGTATTTGGGTGAACTTTCTACTTCTTGACCTGCCAAACATCCGAAAATCTGAGACCTCCAGTGAGGCTATAGTCCAAGAAAGGGCTCGCGAAAAATCTTAACTGTGGCACCATGGAAGTTGAAAGGGCAACCCAAATGCGCAATGCGTCATTTCCTAGTGACCAATGGCCGCATGAGAGACGTAGAGGGAGGAGTCGGTTAGTCTCAAGTATATGCCCGGGTGTGGTGTCCTGTTCTGCGGTGTTGCTCAATCAGTCCCACGGTAATAAAGCAAAGACAAACCAAAACTGAAATTTGAACGATGAAACCAATAAAATCTAAATAATGAATAATAAAATGAAAATACTAATCTTTAATTCTACACCACTGTGGGAACTGAGAGTGACATCGGAGACCTTGATCCACACCAGGTCATCACCCCTCCAAGCGATCCAAATTTTTTATGCTGGTGCATTCCCCATATGTGTAATATTAGGCCCAGCCGTGTGATTTCTCGTAGCAATAGGGCGCCTAGATGTCTGTGCTTTCATGTCCGTTTCACTGTATTGGTCCAATGGGAAACTTTGTTAAATAAATTAAGTGTTTGCGAATTATAGCGTTTCTCTCACAATGTTCCAACCCATAGTCTGAACAAACACAACCTGGTCCTAACCCTAGATTTTCACGCCTTGATCCATCCTGGTAGCCCAGAAAATTAGTCATCCTTAGTAAGCAAATGTAGAGGCCTTTAAAGTAAGGTAAGTGAATATATTTCAGGTCACCTGTAGTAATTTAATGAAGTCAGGGATTTAATTTTATATCAGTCAACGATGCAAGACAGACTAAGATGCATTTCCTTGAAATAAAATTTGTTTCAATTAGGTATTACACAATATCATGCTATGTTGCCATTTTAGTTGTATTGTTGCCTTTCGTTTGTAAAAATTTGATTAGCCTTTGGGGATATTACAATATGGATGTATATAACGTCTGCAATCATTAACACTATACTTATTCTGATTCTGTATTAATCGTTGCCGACTCTGCGATCCTCGATATACGAATTTTGTTTGAGGAATGCAGGAGGTATAAAAGTAAGTAAAAATTTATTAAAATATAGCATAGCAAAAATATTATTTTTTCCACGGCAGGCGGCAGTGCGCGCGCACTTATTGAGGAGACGCCCCTGATGTGAGGTATGAAACGTTTGATAGTACCGTGTAGACAATTCAATAATCTATCAAAAAAGGATGCTGTGATTTAAAAAAATGTTAATGGCGTCATATTTGAAAATCAGGAGGGGAAAAACGTAAATTTTATGCAAAAATGTGTATTTTTGAAAACCAGAGCTGACGTGTCCGAGCATTTCGCCAAAACATCGCTAAAATTTTAATGACGATATACTGTAAAAAAGTAATTAAAATATTCTATCCGCTGACTTGACCTTATTTTATAAGGATACGGTTGATGGAGTGAGTAAAATCATTTGCTCGCCCACTATAGCTTATATATATATATATATATATATATATATATATATATATATATATATATATATATATATATATATATATTGACAATCACAGTCAACTATTCTGGTTATAAGAGAAGGGGTTTGTATACCACTCCAACTAAACGCGTCCCACACAGTTTAACTTCAGTTAGGTGGAAACGTTGGCAGGAATCCAAACAGCGCTAGATATTAATATTAAAATCATAACTAGGGTAATCTTGTTTTTTTGTAAATGTAGAAAGCATTTGCTAAAACAAAGACAGCTTGGACGACAAACAATAAAATTGCAAAGTCTAACCCCCATTATATACTCAACTCTAATAGCTCCTGCTCTTGAATGATATATTAATACGTCACCGTATATTTATGTCTTTTGAAGATTACCTGTAAAGTAAGCAAACGAATTAGTATAGCAATCCATTTTCACGGTCTAGAAGACCTCTCGGCATGGTGAAATCTTCGTTTCTATTCACTACAATACCACTCATAAGCATGGGGTAGCCACATCTAACATCTATTCACGTGTTCTAACCATACAAAAGATTTTTTCGCTATTGTAAGCGCTGATATATTTATTACGATCTTTAATGCCGGCAGTATATAGCTGTTTCTCCAATATAACAGTGAAAATAAATTATGGTAAAGACGCTTTCTGACCTAAAATGTTCCTGGATCTTATCTTGAAAGTTTTAAATGTTCCACACCTGCAGATCTTTCTTCAAACACAATAACGGTACCAAATTTAGATGTCAGCAGTTTCTACCTAAAACGTTATATGGAACATAGAATATAATTCAAGGAAAGTTAGCAGTAGTGACTCAGAAAAGCGGTACCTAACTTAAAAACATAACTCACACCTCAATAAGTAAAGGTTATATAACCTGTGATGAGCAGGGAGAGAACCCAAATCACCACAACACATTTAAAAAGAAATCTAACGATCGTTTCACTAACCAAGGTAGCGTCATCAGAGGATGAATAATTCTAGATATCTTATATTCGCAACTCTATTTATATTCTGCTGGGCAATGGACTGTATATCTATACCACCGTATCTTAATTGCGCTAAATGTTCTTTGAATCTAATTGTAAAGATCTTTTTGTTTGTCCGGCGTATTTAAGATCACAATATTTACAACTTCTTTCATAAATTGCTGACATTTTGGCCGTACTATTCTTGTATCTTGGGTTACCTAGCAAGTTATTTAACGTAGTTTTTATCGAAAATGTTGGTTGTAAGTTTGATTTTTTTAAAAATGCTATCTAGACATCTCTTGATTGGAGGTTCAAATGGTAAGAAAACAAAGTTTTTTTCAGCCTTTTCTCCCCTAAACGTCGTTGATTACGGTAACATTTTCGTTTTTTTTTTCTGTTTGTTAATTAATTTCTGTACTAGCAGTGTATCCGTTATATTCGGCCACCTTCTTAATATACTTTAATTCTTTGAAATATCTACTTTTACTTAAAGGAAAATTAATTAACCTGTGTACTATTTTTATTTTTGTTATATTTCAACAACACACCACGAGGGCTTACAACCTAAGTACTATCGTACCGTGGGTGTCGACAAGGAGGAAAGTGGAAACTTGTTAATTCTGGACTTGAAGGTTTGGAGGTACGGAGGAGAAGGAAAAACATGTGCCGGCAAGGAATTCCACAACTTGGAAGTCCTCGGGACAAAAGAGCGGGTATAACACGATGTTCTATGTCTGGTGACCTGGACAGTAAAAGGGTGCATTCGCTCTGTTCCCCTGGTAGATCTGTTGGGGGCAGCAGGTGGAGGAACTATGGAAGAATAAGGATCGAAGACCCTCAATTCGAGGGCAACAACCAAATGTTGCTGGAAATGTGCACTGGTTGCCTGTTGTGACTCCGTGTATTTTTGCTTTTTCATCCAGAGTGTTCCCATCATCACCTGGCTATACCGTACTGATGATAGCTAATAAGCTTGAAACACGTGTACGCGGTTGTGTCCTTGCGGCCTTGCCCTTAACCATTTTTATCTTGTAATGGACGCTGGTGAGGCCCAACTCAAGCCTAAAGGATTTCTCAGGAAATGCATTTATGATATTTCAACAATCCATATCTTCTAAACGGATACACCGACTTTCAAAAATAAAAAAACCATGTATACGGAATCAAAACCTTTTTCAACGAGCTATCACATGACCCCATCTCCCATTTGAAAAAAATTGAGGGATGACATCCCCGCTTAGGAGGGTAAAGTTGTGGCTATACTTCCTGCATGTATTATATATATATATATATATATATATATATATATATATATATATATATATATATATATATATATATATTGATATAATGAAAGGTTTATTTTAAGTTTTATATTATTATTATTAGGTATATTGAAATACTTGATATGGTGGCTAACTTAAATATGTTTTATTGCTTTTTGTGATGTTAATTTCGAAGTGTATTTTATCTTGTGAGTTTTATCTACCTGTAAAGTTTAGTGAGTAATGTGTTGTTAATGTGTGTTCACCAAAGGTTTGTGTGTGTATTACACCTTGGTGTATTAAATGCCTTTATACTGCTGTATTGCGCATACAATTGATCACATGAATGAATTTGACTCTCAAAATAGGGACTAGTGGGTTCAAGTCCGAAATATCTTTGTTTATTTTTTTGAATTTTGAAATATATTACCCTATCTGTTTTTGGTTTTTAAATACTTATATACATATAAAATAAAATGAAGCAAGAATATTAAATTCACACAGAACTTGAATATTTATTACTTAACACAACTGACAAAAACCCAATACTTATTTGCTATTTATCATGTACTTCTTACTTTTGAATTTAGAGCTCTTTGTTTATTTTTTTAACAATGCCAATAAAAAAAAAACTGATCAGTATGATTTGTTTTAAATTTTTAAGACCACTTATATTTAAGACTCTCACGCACTTCCTAAAGCCAAACGGTAACGGCACCTATTGACGTTTGTATGATTTATACAATGCCTTAGTACTACGTGCAGTCAATGGACGAGTCCCTTCACTGGCTGGGTATGGTTACTGGTTTTTCTAGCCCTTGGTGTGTGAAATGCAAACCAAGATGGTTGTTTTTTTTTTTTTTTTTTTTTTTTTTGATGAGACCTCTCTACTTTCGTTTGATGTATCACAATTTTGCGAGTTATTTACTATTCTTTTTGAAGCTGGGGATATGTCGCACAATAAATGTAAATATTTATTTACTTTACTCACAGTTTATCTAGTCTGTTTCTGAGCTTCCGTGTTGTGACTCCTTTTGATTGTTTACTTCTCTTCAAAAATGTACCTCCTTCTCGTTTTAACTTTTATAAAAATATTTCAATCCCTTTTTAATATCAAAAAATTTCAATCTATCTAATCTTTTAATCAAAATGTCCCCATCTAATAATTTAATACTAATCTCAATCCTTTTTTTATCTCAAAAATTTTAATCTGATACTTTTTATCAAAATGTTTCCATCTAATAATTTAATACTAATCTCAATCCTTTTTTTATCTCAAAAATTTTAATCTGATACTTTTTATCCAAATGTTTCCATCTGTTTATTATTTTTCATACGTAACCAGCGTAACTAATCAAAAAACTGTTATCTGCCTGCTTCAAATAAAATATCCTAACAAATTTTAACACAATAATCGTTTTTTATCATCTCCTCGGATACATACATACTTCTGATTGTTGTTAGTCAATGAGAGAATAATTAACCTAACTATAATTTTAGTGTCAGTTTGACGTCTGGCCTAAATAAAAAACAGCTGACTTAAACATAGGTTATGACATGACATTTCTTACAATTTAACACTCAAATTTTGACATCTTACTATTCTTAAAGCTAACAATATCCTTAATTCTAACAATAACATCTTAAATTACATAACAGCTATCAAACAATAATACCTTAAACTATCTAATTAAACTGGTCATACATTTACACCTGCCTTGCCTCCTTTCAACACATATATATCTGTAAAATTTAGTTTCTCCCTGCCTTACAGTGCAAAAACATTGCATACACCAAAGGTAAGTTGTTGTTTGTGTTTGTGTATATATGTATATGTGGCCCCCTTTATTAACCATATCAAATCCCCAATAATAAATTTTTACTGCTTTAGAGGCTTGCCTTCTGAAGCTAGGAAAAATTTTTTATTCACGCTTTTAGTTTATAGCAATATAATCTTTTCCTCCTTTAATAAATTTTTTTTAGCATTTCAGAAACAGTCACTGCCATTCCTGTAAGAAGTTATGCTGTGTAATCAGAACTATCATCTGAGACACAAGTGATCTAGCTGCGAACATGAGAAGTTATTATATTTACGTGTCAGATGCACTTATGCATGAGACATTATTGTGCTTATAAGCATGTTTAAAAAGATACTAGCGTGCCTACAATTTAGAAGGAACACTAGCGTGCCTTTAATTGTTTTATAAGAACACCGCTGTGCCAATATTTTGTCAATTATGTTTTTGAAGACCACTGCTGTGCCCACAATTATTTTAAGAAAAATACTACTGTGTCTGCAAATTTCTGCTACTGTCGAATACTGATCCTGTTTTCATTATTGCTGCATGTTTGTTCCAGCTTCATAAGTGTTCAGTTCTTCGAAGTGTTTATGGCCTTTATTTAAAATAGTGCTTCGTTAGTTTAAGTGCTTTAAAAAAAATATGTGTCATGTCAGTGCTTTGTTCGTCTGGGATTTCTTCAACTTATATTCCTTTTTTAATGTCACGTTTGCCCAAGCAACGTTCGACTTAGTTATTAAGTTTGCATGTTGCATGCTATAAGAAATGCCATCAACATCAAATGAAAAATGTTGTTAATTGACTATGTCAAGGCTAAATTTAGTTTTAAGTATCCCCCCAAGTAAAGTAAGAAATTATCTCTTGCTTTTCAAATTCCTTGTTGTTTAACTTATCTCTTTATCATCATTATTTTTTTAAATTATTATTACCGAGTTTCCCTTTTCTCTTTGCGTGTGTTCGTACACGTGATAATGCACCGATTTCTATAACGACATGTTTGTATATACCCCCATATTTGGACTATTTTTTCTATTGCTGCTACCATTGTAAGTTTCTATATGTTTCTTTTTGATATTAGGTCCTTTCCTTTTTCAATTCGTTTTATTCTTCTGATACCCAACTTTTTTTCTTCTTATTATTAATCTGAAACTACTGTTTATCAGTCAATATATGTTCCTTTTACTTGACTTTTTCATCTCATTCCCCTATATCTTGCAACTACTGTGCACATAATCATCTATATATATTTTCATTATCTCAATATGCCCTCTATGGGTTTACATATTCACTGGTTAGCTTCTCCATCTATTAAATTCATTTCACTGTTCGTACATATATCTTTTTGACTTTTCCCATTACTCCTTGATTCAGACGTCCTTATTTAGTTGTCTATCCTACTAAATGTTCCATAATTTTAACGAATTTTACATAATTGGCCTTGATATCTGTTTTCTTCATATATTTTTCTTTCTTTTTCCTCATTTGTTGGCAGCTCTGGTCCTCTTATCTTGGGTTTAAACTTGTCCCCACTACTTCGTTTGTTTCCGATCATATATGTCGTTTGACGTGCATTTCTACTGCTTGTTTGTCGTGAGATTCTTCCCCACGCTTAGCTGGTTACTAACGTTATCTACCTCGGTTTTGAATTTCCCTATACTCTTCTTTCATGCTTGACATTTGCTTTAAATTTTGAATTTTGGCGTGTTATTTGGTCGAACTAGTTTTGGTTCAATTTATAGACTTAATCCAGGTCTGCAATTTTGAATTTAGATTGTTATTTCAAAAAATGTTGGTGAGTTTAAAGACATCCCAGGTCATTTTTGTTTTAATTTCCTCCTATTGTTCAAACTTGTACACGTCTGTAATGTTGAAAATTCCTCTGATCTGTCCCGTTTGGAGGTCTGTCAGTAGACAGCTGTTAACTGGTTTCTCATTTTCTATTTTATAAGGCCCTTCGAACATAGGTTGAAGCTTGGCACATTTCTCCAACTCTCGATTTCCAACTCTGTGTGCTCTCACAATCACAATATCTCCTTTTTTGAACTTCACCCCTTTTTTTATTTTCTTACGCTGTCGGCTCAAGTATTTCTGTGCCTTTCTCCTGATTCTCTTCCTTACATTCTCAACCACTCTCTCATACGTCAATTTCTCTTCTATTATCCATTTTCTCTCAGGCCTCCTTCCAGTCATCACATACATAGGTGTCTCTTCCGTGTTCAAGTTATGACATTCATTCAGAATTCTTTCAACATTCACCAATTGACTCTCCCATTCTCTCTGGTCACCATTTATCAACATTCTCAAATACTTGATTACCTCCTGTATATAGCGCTCTGCTGGGTTACTACTAGGGTGTCTTATGCTCGTGTATTGCATTTGGATGCCTTTACTTTCACATAATTGTTGTATAGCTTCATTTTGGAAATAGGTGGCGTTATCCAGTAAAATTGTTTTTGGGGTACCTACTTGTTGTATATATAACCTTAGCAGTTTCATTACGACGTGTTTGTTTGTGTGTTTTGTGGGATATAATTTGATGTATTTGGAAAATACATCAACCATGACCATTATATGCTTGTTTTGTTGTCTACTGGGTATCAACTCACTAATGAAATCTATGGCTACAATTTCTAAACACTCATTGGCTGTTATAGTTTTTGGTACTCCCACATTGTGTCGATTTTTGTGTTTATATATTTGGCATGTTTTACAAACTCTCAATGTTCCCTTTATTAACGTTAGGTCTCGTTTCGTAATGTAATTTTCCCGGAATACCATCCATACCTTTCGTGCCCCTATATGCCCATTCTCTTCATGTATACTTTTGCTGATTTCTCTCGCCAATTCATTCGTTATCACATATACTTCATACCCATTCACTGTTTTGACAAGCACATTCTCCTTCTCTTCAGATCCACGTTTTTCTTTCTCACTTAGCATTCTCTGGTCTCTTTCAATCACCTCTTTTGAAAATAAACCCTGATTTTCTGTCAAAACATTCATACCTGATCTGATTCGTCTAGATTCATTCACATTCTTTCCATCATCCCTCGTCAAAGCATCTGCCACTACATTCAAACTTCCTTTCACATGCCTTATGTCATACGTGTATTCTTGCATAATTAACACCCATCTATGTATCCGATTGCTTACGAATTTATTCTTGAGAATGCTGATCAAAGCTTGGTGGTCTGTTTCGATCACAAATTTATTCCCCAACAAATAAAATCGCAGCTTCTCCACACAAAATACTACACTCACCAATTCTAATTCAGTCACACTATACTTCTTTTCGTGCTCTTTCGTTACTCTCGACACAAAACATATTGGCACTTCCACTCCCTCTTGCATTTGTACTAACACTCCTGCCAATTTGTTAATTGACGCATCCGTTCTCAATGTGAATTCTGATTCATACCTAGGATGGTAAACTTTCAGTCCATTACAAAATTCCTCTTTTATTTTGATAAATGTTACCTCTTTCTCATTGTCCCATTTCCATTTTTGATTTTTCTTGAGCATGTTTATAAGTGGGTACAACTTCTCGCTCAAGTTTGGGACCAATCTCTTGAAATAGTTTATCATGCCAATGAATCCTCTGAGTGTTTTTAAATTTGTAGGGCGTTTAAATTCTCTGATGGCCTCCACATGTTTTTCGTCCATTCTTATTCCCTCTTGGTCAATTACGTACCCCAAGAATACTACCTCTTTTTGATAAAACTGGCACTTCTCTAAATTTATCTTCAAACCAGCTTCGTCTAGGTCTCTTAAAACTGTTTCAACGTGCTCTTGGTGGTCTTTTTCTTTACTGCTTATCAGTATATCATCAACATAGTGTACCACGAATTGTTCATACTTGTCCAAAATGGTGTGTAGTGCTCTTGTTAGTGCTGCACATGCGGATTGAATCCCGTAAGGCACTACTGCAAATCTATAGACTACTCCGTCTATCGTAAAACCTGTATAGTCTCGGCTATTTTCGTGTAACGGAATTAGCCAAAAACTATGCTTCAAATCAATCTTCGTAAATACTTCCGAACATGTTAACCTTCCAAAGATTGAGTCAATGTTCGCTGGGGCTTCATACTGTGGAACTGAACAACTATTTATGTTCCTGGCGTCCAGACATAGTCTTAGCTCGCCACTAGATTTTTTCACGACAACTACTGGATTTATATATGGGGTGTTACTGTTTTCAATTATCCCCCTCTGCTTCATTTTTAATATTTCTTCGGCTACTTCTCTTCTGTATTTATATGGAATTGGATATGACTTTGCCTTGAAATTTTCTAACCCTCTTACTTTAAACTGATGTACATAATTTTTCGCAACTCTTGTCTCATCTATAATTAACCCTCTGTATTTTTCTAGCACTCCCTTTATTTGCTTTATATATTTTTTTCCGCAGTTTATCTGCATATTATCCCCATTTTCTTCATATACTTCATCATCATATCTGCTATATCTTACTTCACATATAGCTTTTTCTTTATTCTTAAAACCGTGATCTTCCATCACTGAACTATTCCTAACTACACTACCATCCTCCCCATTTACTTCATTTTCTTCAAATTTTTCCATTTTTATTCTCTCGTTGCGAATTATTATGTATCTATTCAGGTAATCAATTATAATTTTATGTCTCTCCATTTCATCAGTGCCTATTATTATGTCATATTCCATATCGTCCATTATCAACAGCTGTAGCTCCAGTTTTTCGTTGTTTATTCCTACTTCCACAGATATCGTCTCACTAATTTCCCCAATTTTCTTTCCCCTAGCATTTACGAGTGTGATTTTTGGTATTTTTACTCTCCCCACGCTCAAATGTTGTATGATTCTTCCAGAGATAATAGAGGCTTCAGATCCTGTGTCAAATAATATTTTAATCTTTTTGTTAATTACTTCGCCCTTCAAAATTATCAAACCTACATTTTCTTCTATATTATCTGCCTCTTTGTCGTTTTTAAAGACCTCCCTGGGGTGTTCGTATATACATGTGTTAATTGCCATGGCGTGTGGGTGATTTGCTCTTACGGGTCGGTGCACATTTAAAAATTTGTATGGACAATGACATTGTCCATACCCCTATTTGGCAGTCTTGCTCTAGCCGCCTCCACTGCATCGCTCATTACTCTAATCTCCCCTTGTTGGTCGACAGATCTTTGTTTCTTTATTGCCCCCGTTTCAGCACCTGGTCCTTGATTCTCTTCCGCAGAATTTCTCATCTGTCTCATTGCATTCAATCTGGCTCTAAATTCACCAGCCCTTCTCTCATCCTGTCGATTGTAGTCGTTTTGGTTGTTATATTCTTGCCTTTTCGTATTATAAATCCCTCTATTTTGGTTCCTAGCTCTATCATAGTTGTTCCTGTTGTTGTCATATCCGTCGTTGTATCTTCTTTGTCCATTTTGATAGTCCCTTCGTTCGATGTTGTAGTTATTCCGCTTGTTGTTGTTATTTTGTTCGTTGTCTCTTCCTTGTCCATTCTGGTAACCTCTTCTTTCATTGTAGTTGTTCCGTTCGTTGTATCTGTTGTTGTTATTCTGTCCACAATTTCTATTGTCATTGTATTGTCCATTTCTTCTTTGTCCTTCTTCGTTCATCCTTCGCCACTCTTCTCTTCCAGTATTTCTTCCGTTATATCTGTCTCTCATTGTTCTCTGGACCCGTTGTAGGTAGTTTATGAGTTGGTCCAAGGTTCTTATATTTTGTATTCCTATTATTTCGGATATCTCGGTTTTGAAGTGCCTGGCAATATACACTATAATTTCTTCTTCCCTCATCTTTGGCGTCAGGTGCTGCGCCATATCGTAAATGTGCAATGCGTAGCTATACAATTCTCTGGGGTCGTTTGGGTCATATTTCCCAAAATACAATCTCTCTCTGACTATGGCCTGTTGTGCTTCTCCCCAGTAGTGGTTCAAAAACTTACTCTCAAAGTCTTCTATATCCTCGATTCCTTCTTCCTTGCTGGTGAACCATATTAACGCATCCCCTTTCAAGCTCTGCCTTATTATTTCCTTTTTGTCTTGCACATCATAGACATTTTTGAGTTTGTTCAGGAGACTCGTAATAAATACTTTAGGGTGTAGTTTGTCCACATGCCCAGTGAATTTTAGTCCACTATCATTCGTAGTCTGGTACATAATTCTTTCATTGCCCATACCTGCTCTCATTTGTCGCTCCATTCTCTCTAATTTTTGTTTCACATCCTCTTCTACTCCCTCTCTTATTTTGATACTTTCTAAATTTAACCTCCGTTCAGTCTCATCTTTCAATCTTTTTAAATCATCCACGTTTACTCTGGCCACTTGTTCCACTCTTTCGACCTTTTCATTCGTCTCTGTCAGTTTCTCACCTATCTCATTGTGATAGCTCTCTACTTTACTCTCTACTTCCGTATTCACTCCAATCATCCTCAGATACCTCTCATTCCCTACTTGTATTATACCACCTATCTCGTCTTCAGCCACATGCATTCTTTCCATGACACCCTGGCATTTTTCTTGCACTTTGGCCTCTACTTCGTCATTTACTTTCAGTATGAGCTCCTTTCTCACCTCTTGCAGACTTTTCTCTAATTTTTGTGTTAACTTCTCCTCTATATTATCCAATCTCACATTCACTTGCCTCATATTCTGCTCTTGTTCCACAAATTTCTCAGTCATGCTTTCTTTTATCTTGTTTATATTATCCTCTTGTCTTTCGAATCTGTCATTCATATTCTCATTTATTCCATTCATATCCCCTTTCATACTTTCCTTCATATCCATTAAACATTTTATTACCATTTCGATGCTTGGACCGGTTTCCTTCTGTTTTTCACCTTCTTCGCTTCTAACATTCTCCATTTCATCCACTTTTATGCTCTCTTGTGACATTACTTTCACTCTTTCATCCGGATCCTCTCTCATTTCTACTTCAGGTACTCTCTCGTCATTCATTTCCACATTTTCCTGTAGCATTTCCTCATGTACCTCCATTTCTTCTTCGTGTTCCGGTCCTCCTTCATCTCCACGATCGTGTCTGTCTCTTGATGTGGCTTTGCTCCTAGTAGTGATTTTCTTATTTGGCATTTTTCTTCCTTTTTTTTATTTTTGATTACCCTGCCTTATTGGTTATTTTACCCGCGAACCTCGAAAGCCCCACGTTGGGCGCCAATTGATATAATGAAAGGTTTATTTTAAGTTTTATATTATTATTATTAGGTATATTGAAATACTTGATATGGTGGCTAACTTAAATATGTTTTATTGCTTTTTGTGATGTTAATTTCGAAGTGTATTTTATCTTGTGAGTTTTATCTACCTGTAAAGTTTAGTGAGTAATGTGTTGTTAATGTGTGTTCACCAAAGGTTTGTGTGTGTATTACACCTTGGTGTATTAAATGCCTTTATACTGCTGTATTGCGCATACAATTGATCACATGAATGAATTTGACTCTCAAAATAGGGACTAGTGGGTTCAAGTCCGAAATATCTTTGTTTATTTTTTTGAATTTTGAAATATATTACCCTATCTGTTTTTGGTTTTTAAATACTTATATACATATAAAATAAAATGAAGCAAGAATATTAAATTCACACAGAACTTGAATATTTATTACTTAACACAACTGACAAAAACCCAATACTTATTTGCTATTTATCATGTACTTCTTACTTTTGAATTTAGAGCTCTTTGTTTATTTTTTTAACAATGCCAATAAAAAAAAAACTGATCAGTATGATTTGTTTTAAATTTTTAAGACCACTTATATTTAAGACTCTCACGCACTTCCTAAAGCCAAACGGTAACGGCACCTATTGACGTTTGTATGATTTATACAATGCCTTAGTACTACGTGCAGTCAATGGACGAGTCCCTTCACTGGCTGGGTATGGTTACTGGTTTTTCTAGCCCTTGGTGTGTGAAATGCAAACCAAGATGGTTGTTTTTTTTTTTTTTTTTTTTTTTTTTGATGAGACCTCTCTACTTTCGTTTGATGTATCACAATTTTGCGAGTTATTTACTATTCTTTTTGAAGCTGGGGATATGTCGCACAATAAATGTAAATATTTATTTACTTTACTCACAGTTTATCTAGTCTGTTTCTGAGCTTCCGTGTTGTGACTCCTTTTGATTGTTTACTTCTCTTCAAAAATGTACCTCCTTCTCGTTTTAACTTTTATAAAAATATTTCAATCCCTTTTTAATATCAAAAAATTTCAATCTATCTAATCTTTTAATCAAAATGTCCCCATCTAATAATTTAATACTAATCTCAATCCTTTTTTTATCTCAAAAATTTTAATCTGATACTTTTTATCAAAATGTTTCCATCTAATAATTTAATACTAATCTCAATCCTTTTTTTATCTCAAAAATTTTAATCTGATACTTTTTATCCAAATGTTTCCATCTGTTTATTATTTTTCATACGTAACCAGCGTAACTAATCAAAAAACTGTTATCTGCCTGCTTCAAATAAAATATCCTAACAAATTTTAACACAATAATCGTTTTTTATCATCTCCTCGGATACATACATACTTCTGATTGTTGTTAGTCAATGAGAGAATAATTAACCTAACTATAATTTTAGTGTCAGTTTGACGTCTGGCCTAAATAAAAAACAGCTGACTTAAACATAGGTTATGACATGACATTTCTTACAATTTAACACTCAAATTTTGACATCTTACTATTCTTAAAGCTAACAATATCCTTAATTCTAACAATAACATCTTAAATTACATAACAGCTATCAAACAATAATACCTTAAACTATCTAATTAAACTGGTCATACATTTACACCTGCCTTGCCTCCTTTCAACACATATATATCTGTAAAATTTAGTTTCTCCCTGCCTTACAGTGCAAAAACATTGCATACACCAAAGGTAAGTTGTTGTTTGTGTTTGTGTATATATGTATATGTGGCCCCCTTTATTAACCATATCAATATATATATATATATATATATATATATATATATATATATATATATATATATATATATATATATTTAAAAATTTACCCCTCCCCGCTAAGTTCTGCTCTGCCTCCATAAGTTTTTGTTTATTCCGTGAACAATGTTAATGCTTAGTTCAGCTGAATCTTCACATAAATTCACAATAAATTGTTTTATAACCATGTAGATTATGTTTCAATTTGCTAGAAGCAAGTTGGGTAATTGGAAGAAAATTCAATACATCTTGCTGTAATTCCGCTTATGCTTTAGGTTCTCTTCAGAGTTGATTACAAAAAGTTCTTGAAGGCCAAAAAGCCAGGTCGTTTGCCTTTGCGTGCGCGTTAAATGCAAATTGTGTCTTCATTAGTGATCACATGTTCGATTAAGTGTATAAACTATGTTCGGGCTTGAGAAGTCGACATACAAGAAGATCAGGCTTTAAGGGCCGTCCATCGGTTACTGTCCCTTTATAGAGGGAATTACTGGTCAAACATTTCAGATCCATAATAATCTACAGGGTAGATCATAATTAGATGCAAAAGAATTACATGAGCTTTTTTAGGCGTGGGATTTTTTATTATTATTATCATTATAATCAAAGTCTGAAGGCGATGTCGCCTCGTCGCAACCATGACTCTATCTACTGCAGTTCTTTTCTTTTCATTGTAGCTTCCGAAGTTGGGTAAAAAAATTGGGTAAATTTCTCTACAAGCTTTTCTCTTGTAGTTGGTTTTAGTGAATTTTCGTCTGTCAGGCATTGGACTTTAACCGCTTAGTCGTTTCAACACATGTCTTTGGGATTTTATTTCTAATTTGGAAAAAACTCTAAATATTGTGTACCAAATTACTTTAAATTCACAACATAAGTTTATTTGCACTATCTATAGCCACATGTAAAGTCTCATTCCAGGTACTCTGATATTTACTAAAATATAGCGTTTTCAAAAAGTTTTCCCCGGTGTTCCACCGGAAAAACTTAATCATAAATGCTGATTAACGAACTCGACCTTGGTTTTCGCCCACAAGATTTTTGCCAAATTTGATTGAAATCAGTTTTTTTGACTTATCGCTCGGATATATATATATATATATATATATATATATATATATATATATATATATATATATATATATATATATATATATATATATATATATATATATATATAAACATATAAACATTTTAACGGACCTTGGTTTTGGGTTCTAGGAACCCTCATTTGAAGACATTTTTTCAAAAACTTTTCATCGTAACCTCTGTATTAGCGAATTTTTCTTGATGAAAATTCGCTAAAAGGTGCGAAATATAGAGTATGTTTTAGCAAAGAACTTCCGTTTTTTGATGCCCATAGTCGATAGCACTTATTGAGACTTTATATATATATATATATATATATATATATATATATATATATATATATATATATATATATATATATATATATATATTGCTATAGATAGCAAATATGTCAGAAAATTAGAAACATTATTGTGGAGTAGAACGGGCCATGTACATAAAATTAATACGTCCTAATATTTAAATGTCCTGTATAATTGAGAGTGTAAAATATTTTAGGTTTAAATAAGGAATAGCAAGACAACTAAAGAAATACAGAACAATTATTTCTCTTTTACATGTAGTACATTTGAAGTTCACTAAGCAAAAGTAGTTGGAATACAAGAGAACACAGAACAATATACTTGTTTTTATTTATAGAGTTTTAACAGAATATAACGATTTTATTTTATCCTTAGGCAGTAAGTAAATGTATAGTATTAAGTTAAAAGTAAGTTTTTTGTTAATACCAATTATAAGAAAAGACGCAGTGTTAGTTGATAGGGATAGTTTTTTTTTGTGGTTGTTTCAAAAGAGTGCAACGAACAAAAAGTTGGACAATGGGAAAACGCAAGGCCTGTGAACATTGTTTTACCGAGGTACAGCGAGAAAAGATTTTCTGTAACACAGAGATAGTTTATTTAAGGAGTCGACGGCAGATCGATGAGGACGATTCGTAATTGAACTGTGGCAAGTAAAACTTGAAATTTGTTGACGTGCGACGACACGGTAAATATGGAAGTTGGGAATTAAACGTGAAAGGCAAGTGCCTGATAATAAAATCATATTGAATTTTTGTGTAAAGAAAATAAAAATGAATACCTGGTACACGGTTTGTTAAGACCGTTTTAAATAAAAATGGAAATTAATTAGTAATCACAGGCAAGCTACAAAAGCCAAACAGTAGATCAAATGGAAAGCAATAAGTACACATCAAATGGAAGAAGCAATTAAGACATCATGCAAGTCGATTTATGAACTTTATTGTAATAAATGTGCAAAATTTTTTCTGTAGTGTGAATAGTTTTTAGAAATATTTTTGTTCCATTGATGGTTTTAATGTATATTTAGTTCACAAGGGGAATATTAGGTAAAGGCCGAATCACTATATCATAGTTAGGTAATTCATGGTTTTAAATAAATTTGATTTGTATTGATTTATCAACAATCAGCGATGATAAATTTGATATAATCTTTTTTGATGGAAATTTGTAAATTTAATGAATCAGAAATAAAACATGCCAGATTGTACTTACATAATCTGTTTAAATCAAACAAATACTAGTTATATGATAAAGTAAGGCTATATTTTTCACCGTTAATTAAAAGTAAAATCAAAAGAACCCAATTATATATATATATATATATATATATATATATATATATATATATATATATATATATATATATATATATATATATATATATATTTGAAACTTCCAAGCAGTCGGGAGTACTGTAAGTTATAAAACGAAATATCAAACAAAAATGCTAGCCCAAGCACAGAACCCTACCCATGAGATTAAGAGAAAAATTTAAAATCACAGCAGTAATTAAACGTTTTTTTTGGCATAATTTCAGGATCATCAATATTAGCGTATTTAAAAATAAAGACGCAAATTGAATTTTCATGTTCTACAATTAAAAGTGCTAAGGAGACCAAAAATACCATAGCACTATATATATATATATATATATATATATATATATATATATATATATATATATATATATATATATATATATATATATATATACATGTCTGTATATGTACCTACGTACTCAGTTTTAGTATATTCTGAGGGTAGTGTGTAAATCAATAAATAAATAAATAAACCTTGCCAATATTGACATCCGTACTTTATTTCCGTTTGCTTTAAAGCATACATCTGCAATATACATACAATCATATTGATTTATTTGGAGATAAAAGCGATCAATAATAACATATTAAGTGTATTGTACAAAATTGCAAAATTTATGTTTATATCGTTACTACAAGAGCAAAGCTGACCTAACGGCCGTAGTAAAGGAATATTTGGTGGAGATCCTCTGAATACCTGGAGGCATATTTTGTTAGTATCACCGAACAATGGTCCATTTCTCATCCACACGGAGGAAGATTGATTATTGCTAGACATTTGTATAGGCGAGCTGGCATTATTTATTATATATTTTCATCTAATGCCGATAGTCGTTATTAATAATTGCCCAATACGCGTGCGTTTCGTTACATTGTTATTCATATTGCTCAGACAATTGACTGTGTGATAGCAGGTCTGTGAGCTTGTTGATATTCACATTTATCAATTCTCTTCACATATTTGCCATTAGGTATATATGAATATGAGTAAGTATATAAAAATTCTCGTGTGACAAAAAAAAAACACTTATAATTTTATTTAATAGATTTAAAGCAGTGCTTACCAAACTTTTTTAGAGCGTAATCCCCTCTTGGTAAGAATTTTGTTTGCCGCCCCATTTTTTTACCATACATACATAGTTTCATTTGTAGAAAACAAAGCAACAGCCATAATAAATGACACCTAATAATCATCTAATACAACAGACTTAAATTGCAATTAGATTTTTTCTTGCTCGCGGCATCTATCACTAAATAACGCAATGAAATACAAAGTAGAAAAATCTGTTTGTTACTTGCGCCATTTATGATCAAATAGCGTAAGTTTATTGTTCTTTATTTTCCGAAATTTTCATAATGGTCAAGAAAGGACACTATAATTCTATATTTTTCTGGAATCATCCGTTCGCCTTTATATAACAAGCGTATTGAATTATTTGAAGGAAAACTAAGCTCCCTCAACAAGCAGCAAGGCACTTTTACGTCATCAGCTACTAAGGAATTTTCCATTAATCACCTGAGACCTGAAAGGTGGGAGGGGGCAAAAATCACGCAATATTACAATGGTGGAGGGGGTGTAATGACATATCACGTGTGAATTTAATTTTTAATTTTTTCGTTGAACGCGCGATTTCTTAAACAGAAAAACGGTGTCTGAGCGCTTGACTCGCCGTCACCAGGCAACGATGTCCCCGCCCGCCGCGACATCTGCCCGACTCGGCTTGCCAGTCGTCAGCTATTCTGTGATTTTGGCCCCGAATACATGCGTAAACCGTTGCCACGTATGTTTTGCCTTAAAACAATAGAACAATGTCACAACGTATAACGAGAAGGGGGGGGGGTGAGGTGGGGTGTGAGTTAAAATGCTCAAAAACATCACGTGATTGATGGACGACCCCTAATGGAAAAGAATTACTAGCCATTAGACACCAATACCACGGATGGTGCCAAGGCTATGGCAGGACATACATGTAGTCTTATTGTCAGATTAGAAGAAGTAATACTAAATGCTAAATAGATGCATTCTTTTTACACCGAGGGACTTTTCCCTAAAAGCCTTAACTTCCAAAATGGATTGTGTTATGAAAGGTGTCATTAAAGTTGCAAATTCTATTAAAGGTAAAGCATTACGGACTCGTATTTTTAGAAACATTTGTGAAGACACCAGTGCTCAATACGTGAACCTTTTTTATCACACAGAAGGTGGCCTTCGAGGGGCAACATTTTGAAAAGAGTTTGCCAGTTAAAAGCAGAACTTTTGATGCACTTACAAGATAAATAATCATATTATGGAAGCCCCCTTTCCAATCGGATTTGGCTTGCTGATACTTACTTACTGATACTTACACCTAATTATCTTGGATACTGCTGGGCGATGTCAATATTTAAACAGCCACGAGCAAAATTGTGGATTTATGAAAAAGATTCATTTCAGATAAACTTCAATCGAGAAAAATAATGTTTATTCAGTGCGTTCTAGAACTCATGGAATGTGACAGTACGAGAAATTCTTAGTAAGTTCTGTTGGACATGCAAGTTATTTTGTGCAATTTGAAACAACAGCTTTGTGAATATTTTCAAACGACAATTGAATATTAAGGGTCTAAGTGCCAAGAAATGGATTCCGAGGTATGGAAAAAAAACTGTTTGTTATGAAAATATAATGATATATTTAACCAACATTTTTGACATTAATTCTAAACTATGTAATGTAATACATTTTGTTAAAAAATACACTTAAAAGCAAGTTAAATAACACATAAAAAAAGATTCCCCAATAGCCATTGCAACAAAAAAGGGACTATACGTCGACATTATTTTAGTTACGACAAGGTTTATACGCAAATTTAATTTCGTGATTATCTGCCCTCGTTTGGTCGTTTATTTTCATAAAAAGGGAAATGTTTCAGGTGAAGGCAATCTAGCATATCTTCCAAACTTTCCAATTTTTCTGCTGTAATCTGGTTTTTGCACTGAGGTTGGGGAATTAAAAAAAAATTATTGATGCCTTTTGCCTTCTTTAGCACGTTACAAAGAGTCCAGTTCTATATCGTTAAATGTTTTCTTGGTTGTCACTTTCTGTGGGATTTTCCTTTGAAATCTGGATCTAACATACTATGGAATCAATAGTTAATTCTGCATTATTTAAGACAGTTGCATTTCTTCTTCTTAAGACGCCGTCTCCCTACGAAGGTTGGCGATCCAACTGGCTATAATGGTGCGTGATACCGCACCTCTGAAAATCTCCACAGATGTCCGTCCGAACCATCGACGCAGATCTTCAGCCATGAGTTCTGCGGTCTGTCCACAGATCGTTTGCCCTCCATCATTCCTTCGATGAGGAGTCGGAGGAGCTCGTACCGCTCCCCCCACATAATGTGCCCGATGTATTGGAGCTTTCGTTCTTTGATGGTTGTCAGCAGTTCTTTGCCTTTACCTATTCTCCTTAGCACTTCCTTGTTGGTTATCCTGTCTACCCAGGATATACACAGTATACGGCGATACAAGTACATCTCAAAGGCGTCAATACGGCTCGCCATTGATTGGCAGAATGCCCAGCTCTCGGAGCCATAGAGTAGCACTGGGAAGATATAACAGCGCAATATACGTATGCGAAGCTGTAGGTTTAGGTCTCTACTGGTGAAGAGGTTCTTCATGGAGATGAATGTCCTTCTGGCCTGTTCTATCCTTGATCTGATTTCCATTTTAGGGTCACTGTTCTCGTTGACGAGGGCTCCAAGGTATTTAACGGACGGCACCTGTTCTACAACCTGGTTGTAAATTTGAAGGAACGCCCGTCTTGGTGCCCTGGAGAACACAACCACCTTGGTCTTGGCAACGTTAATGTGTAATCCATACTGTGTGCTATTCTCGATGATGAGGTCCATCATATTCTGGAGATGTGGTAGGCTGTTGGCGACCACGACCGTATCGTCGGCGAATCGTATATTATTAATAAGGGTGCCGTTGATTTTAACGCCCTCTTTCACATTCTCCAGTGCCTCCCGGAACACCACTTCCGAGTATATGTTGAAGAGTAGAGGGGACAGGACACATCCTTATCTAACACCCCTTTTGATTTTTGTTTCTTCGGATGTTATGCTCTCTATCCTAATCTCCGCAGTCTGATGCCAGTACAGCTGCGTGATGATGTTCAGATCTCCCTCATCGACTCCGGTGTTTTTTAGGATCTCAATGAGCTTCTGGTGCGAAACACAGTCGAAAGCTTTTCGGTAGTCAATAAAGCAGGCGTATATATCAACATTCATGTCTCTGAATCGCTGTGTGAGAACGTTGAGAGAGAAGAGAGCCTCGCACGTGCCCATTCCGTTCTTAAATCCAAACTGCGTCTCCCCAGCCTGTCCCTCACATCTGGCGTATATGCGAGTGTGAACGATGCGAAGAAACACCTTGAGGACGTGAGACATCAGGCTTATCATTCGGTGGTCGTCGCATTGAGAAGCGTTCGGTTTCTTTGGCAGAGCGATGAATGTCGACCTCAGCCAGTCCGTTGGTATTTTCCCAGTTTTATATATTGAGTTGAACAACGATGTAAGAAGTTTTAGGCCTCCATCATCTGCACTGACGAACAGTTTCAAGGTTTCCGCGTGAATATTGTCTGGTCCTGCAGCCTTGTCATTTTTCTGAAGTTTTATAGCACGTCTCACTTCCTCTGCCGTGATAGCAGGGCTGGGTTCGTTGATATCATCATAGTCGCTAGGTGGTTGGTGGGGTCGTGTGTCATTGAAGAGGGCCTCAACATACCCCTTTCATCTTTCAAGCTTTTCCTCAACGCTTGTTAAGATCTTGTTGTTAGTGTCCTTCAAAATACCGTGGATCCACCTGCGTTGTGTGTTTGTGAATTCCTTGATCTTTTTGTGGAGATTAAACGAGTCGTGCTTTTTTTCTAGTGTCTCCATTTCACTGCATTTTTCAGCTAGCCATCCTTCCCTTGCTTTTCTGCATTCCGATCTCACCGCCCTGTTCAGCTCCTTTTATCGGTTATTGTCTGTGGCCTTGTATTTCCTTCTCTCGTTCGTAAGTTGGAGAATTTCGTCTTCCACTGTTGCTTTCCTTTGAAATCTGGATCCAACATACTATGGAATCAATAGTTAATTCTGCATTATTTAAGACAGTGGCATGCCAGTTATACATCTTTTATATCTTGCCTTTCTAATAAATAGATAAAAGGGGGATTATTGTGCTGCGCTTCTGTTATCATTTTTTATATATATAGTTCGGGATATAGGTCTTCGTAACACGCTTGCGTTTCTCAATTTTTCCAAAATCGCGGTCGCACACCAAACATGAATGACCACATATCAAAAACTTTTGCTGAATCTTGTCAAGCTGCCCGTTCGCAACCAGATAGATCACAAAAATTAGTAGCATGTGGTTTTTATTTTGGCCAATACAGTTGTCCGATCAAAATATATAGTGTTTCTTGAAAGAGTAACTACGTTCTTCCAAAACCTTGAAAATAGCAGGAGAAATTTCATTGCTCCCTCTACCAGTGGGGAGCTCAATCCATAACACACGTGTGCAGAGCTTTTATCCGAAATGTGGATCCCCAAGTTATAGCAGGACAACTGCCGGCTATAAAATATTTGACTAGGCGTTAATGTTGGAATGAAGAACTTATTCTTCTCTGATATTGGGCGATCAAACCTTAAGTGAGGAAAGAAGATGGTTATGGCTCTAAATTTTGTAATAATCATCCAACAAAAAACTTTGGTACTCGACAGAAATATATTTGCACTCATAACGGCATTTCCACGTGACTATGATGATGAAAATAATGTTGTCAAAACAATATGTAATCTTATAGAGGTTGTTATACTTGACTTACAATGCTAATAAGACGAATATTTGCCTTAATAGCTTTCCGAGTCCCTGATATATGTTTACTGACACTTTCTCTGAATATTTTTCTGTCTCTTTTTTAACTTTTTAACTCACCTTTTCACCATTTTATTCTATTTTCTTCATTCATTTTGGCGAACTTGGCGGCAACAATGAAAGAAAAAGAAAATGACTGCGTTCGACTAATGACACATAGACCCTTGTTTCCCAAAATAGTTTGAGGCACTTAGATCCAGCGCGACCTATTGGGAAATGTGGAATCGTTGATAGCGTACTTGGCACCTAGACCCTTTATGGTAATAAGGGGGTATACCCTTTTTGTGCAATAAAATCAAAAGCATCGGAAATGGAACTTAGACCCTTTGTAACTTATGGTCTTTAATAGATAGATACCGAATCCCTTTTTGGACAATTTGTTTTACCATGCGAAAATTACAAAAAACATGTAAGAAAAACTTAGTGAAATATCAAGTGATGGAATGTTAGAACTAAAATTTCCTTCCCAGAACCTGCATAATTTTTGGATCAAAAGAATGCCAGAATACCTTGAACTGGAAACGAATACACTCTCAAATGTTTCGTTTCATTTGCAACATCATATTTATGCAAACTAAGTTTCTCATTGATGACTGCTATTAAAACAAAAGTGAAAGATCGCCTCGAACTTGAAAATGATATGATGGGCTGTGTGTCAAATACAGAACCCAGATTCGGAAAGCTAGTACCTGAGAAAAAGGCATATAGGTAGCATCAACATTTTTCGCTTAGTCTTTGAACAACTTAGTATATTAAGACGCCACATTTCATTAACGGTGCACAAGATAAAAATAAAGCTCTAAATAAGTTGTTTTTGGTTATTTTGAAAATTCTTTCACGACCCCCAGGGCTGACCTGGCCTTATCTGACCTGACCTGACCTGCATATTATATTAAAACTCTTTGAAGTAATCTTGTGCAAAAGTAAATCACTGGACATAATAAGTCAGTCCTTATTGGGGAAACCGGATGATTTCCATTCACACCCTCGATAGACCTGTACAAATTGGTATAATGTTGTCCATGTCTCGCTGTGCTGTGATAATTATTCTGAATAACATGCATTTGGAATAACTTATAGATGGGCCATGGACCTAAAAAATAATCAGCTAATTGTCTTTATTTAAACTTTGATGCTCACTTCTTTTCGTCGCTACTTCAATCTATTTATAAATGCAAAACCGTGACCAAAAAATGTCAAGGTAGTTTAATTCTGCAAACTGTGACGAAAAAATGTCAAGCTGGTTTAATTCTGCCTGAGACCCCCCCCCCCAAATGTTTCAGAAAAAGTTTAGAATCTCTAGGAGTACAGAAAGCTAGAGAACATAAAAATGTAATTGTTAGATAGAAAAATAATCCGTAAATAAACTAATCTACATTAACTCTGAGTAATGCAAGCAGGCATCAATTTGGTGCCTGGTATCACCCATATAGTAGAAACAATGTACCATTTTTTATCAACATAGCTTATTTTTTCAAAATGCACAAAAATTTTCCTAAAATAAACTGATATTTCCGAGAAAACTGGTTTCGGTGTCAACGAACCTTAGGTGAATAGCAAATTGTGTTATTGAAGTTTGAAGCATTTAATGAAAATTCGCTACCAAAACGCACCTACTGCGTCTAGTTTTTTTTTTGGCAAACATGCATTATATTTCGATAAGAAATGCAAACATGCAATAATAAAAGGGATGTTCGAAAAAAATTTAGGTATCACCAACGACTTATGGGCGGCCTGTGATTGTCAAAATAATTTTATGACACCCTATTTAACGTATACAATTTTTTTCTCGTATCTTGTTTAATAATAATTATATTTAGCTTTACCGCAGAAATGCGTCACGCTGTATATATGTAAACAGATTAAAATTGAAACTAAATCCGGATATAGATTATAAGGGGCCTAGTTTGCACTCATTTGAGAAATCTTCTTAAAATCAAAAGTCGCGGTCTCCTCGTTAACGATACTTTTTCTATGAAAATTAGCTAAATAGTGTTGCAAATTGAATCATAACTTCCACATAGCTGTGATAATTTATTCTTTACAGAAAGACATTCTTTGTGAATAAATTTACGGCTCATTACCTGACCACAAAGATAATTGTTGTGTTTCTGTACCCATAAACTTTTTAAACGTTATGCTATTCGAGTTTTTTTAACACATGTCATTGATTGTTGTTGCCCTTACTTGGTGAAAATGGTCCATACTACATACAGACTTGGAGACTACTTCTCTGGCTTCACTGTTGGGTTTCGTTTCTGTATGTGAATGGAGCAGCCAGCGCGTAAGTTAACTTGAGCAAGAGGTTCTTTTGAATTCTAGATGTTCTCGGATGTTGTTCAACGTTTCTGTGACTAGTTTCAGCATTCTGTCTGAGAATGCTGCCAAGCAGCGAAACTAGTCACAGAAACATTGAAGAGTATCCGAGAACATCAAGAATTCATAAGAGCCTCTTGCTCCGGTTAGCTTACGCGCTGGCTACGCCCTTCGCATACACAAACGAAACCCAACAGTGAAGCCAGAGAAGTAGTCTCCAAGTCTGTTTGAAAAATGTCATCAAATCACTCCTTATTTGGCCTCTACTCCCTGAAGGGATCTTACCCAAAAATAATTCGAAGCGTTCCTTTGCCAGATGCCAACTGGATACCAAATTTGAAAATGATATTCGTTTGAAAGTTATTGCGTCTATTAACAGACAGACGTACATGCAGACATACCGACCGACCGACAGACAAAAAAAATCGTTCCAGAATTAAGTTTTCTATGTTTTGAGACTTTTTACGCTGTGTTGTCAAGAAAAAAACGAAATTTTTGTCATCAATATTACACTCCCACACATTTAACCGCTAATTTAATTTCAGCACAAAATACAATATATTTGATGAAATTAAAAGTTTTCTAATAAATAAACCCTAAAACGTTATGTTTTTTTTTGTTCCCTCAGGGTTCGTCCGCGGCCTTGCCGCCCCAATAGCACTGCAGTCTTTGGTTGATTGTGCATACACTTAGTCTTACTCCACCCATTCCAAAATCACTGTGCCTAGAACTAGTCTCCACAGCGATTGGTAGGGTGAAGTTTTATATCGGCTCTGTCTCCGGTCTAGAGTGACCGTAGATCAGTTGCCTTTTGCGGTCCAGAGCTTTACACTCGCACAAGATGTGCTGGGCTGATTCCTCCCCCACGCCGCAGAGTCTGCATGCGAGGTCCCCTACTCGAGCTTTAATGAAAACAGTCAATTTCCACCAAATCACCCCACCATTCATATCCTATCCGCTAAAGCGATTTTACCCAAAAGCAATCCTAAACCTTCGTTTGTCGAGTGCTAACTGTATAGTAAGTTTGACGACGATATCTTAATTCGTTCTAAAGTTATCGTGGCTACATGCACATCGACAGACAAAAAAAATGTTTGTTCCCAAATCATGTTTTCAATAGGTTTCGTACTTTTTACGACGTTTAAACGAACAAAAGATTTTGGAATTTTTGTCGCTGATGTGAGACTTTCACACTTTGTGACGATGTGAAAGTAAAATTATAGACCGTTAAACCATAAACTTAACTACCACTACTGCCCAAGCATCTGAGAAAGGGTCTATTTGAAATGAATTTTCTGAAAATATTTTAGTAGAATGAAGCACAATGACGGTTGAAGCTGGAACTTAAGGATTTGCAGAATACTCTTCTTGCGACAATTTTTACATAACGCGTATTGGTTTCAGGTTCTTTGTCTAAATGTTGCCAATTTTGACGTTTCAAATCGCGACTTTGACGTTTTGAGGAAAACCCCCAATTAAATGCCTACAGATTTTTTGTCCTTAAACGTAAAGAATTAAATTTTGGTACAAACACGCTTACCAAATTTGGTTGCTCTTACTTTGTTATTTCCGGAGATATAAAATTTAACGAAAAGAAAACACAAGATTTTCCAAGAAGACCTGTGCCGATTTTTGTGGCTAACCAACTTGTCCAAGCCACTTGCAAAAGGAAGGTACGTACCAAATTTGATCAAAATCGGTCCATTATCTTTTGAGTTATCGGTGTGACACACACACAACTATATATATATATATATATATATATATATATATATATATATATATATATATATATATATATATATATATATATATATATATATATATATATATATATATATATATATATATATATATATATATATATATATATATATATATATATATACATATATACATAAAGATATAAAAATTGAAACTGACTCTGAATAAGGGTTCTATGGGGCCTAGTTCGCGCTCATTTAAGAAATTTTTTTCAAAATTCAAAAGTCGGGATCTTCTTATTAGTTAATTTTTTTTAAGAAAATACACTAGTAAAAATGACGTTTCATCTATAAAATATTAATTGTCGGATAGTTATATAACCCTGTAAGATCTTTTAGTTACTACCAGAAGCACTAAAGTAATAAAATGATTTTGATTGTATGCTAAACTTTTCGATACACCAGAAAAACTTAATGACTTTCTTTTACGTAACTAAAGAAAGGTTTATGTATGACGGAACTCTTTAATATTATGTGAGTAAAATATGAGGAAGATGTCTTAAGTATAAGCTGTGGACAAAATGAGTTGAGCATCAAATCTGCATTAACTTGCTGGATCATCATCATCGTGTTTCTTGTATGTTAAATCAGGTCAGCGCTCGTGGGAACACGGAATAACTTTATCTCACGATATGCCCTAACTTTATAAAAAAACAGAAATACCTACACTTATACTATACAGAATGGAATAATGTATGGAAGGTTTATGATTAAGATTGAAAATACCCTATAAATTGATGACTGTTTAGTAAAAATGTTTTTGGGTATCGCGAATTTCGACTTTTTGAATGAATTTTCTTAAAAAATAATTCATTAATGAGGAGATCCCGACTTTTGAATTTTGAAAAACTTTGTTAAAATGAGCGCGAACTAGGTCCCCTAGAACCTATATCCAGGGTCAGTTTCAATTTATACATACACACACACACCTATATATATATATATATATATATATATATATATATATATATATATATATATATATATATATATATATATATATATATATATATTCGGAAATATTTCCGCGGCCTTTAATGTGAGATATACTTGGTTCTCGGGTTGAACCGCGTCCAGAATTTATTAAAACTTGAAGTTTCGGCTCCTGCTTTGGAGCCATTTTCAAGAGGTAAAGGAAATATGTAAGGACACGCTAAGGCCTCAATCTGCCTACACCTTAGAGCGGTGAAGAAAGGTGAGTTGGGTTGTTGTAGCGCGATTTCGGGGCCCCAATCTGCCTATTCCCCAAATCTCGCTGGAGATCGTCTCTAAGGTCTCAGTGTTATACAACATCTTTATGAAAATTCACTACCATAACGGACTTGCTGCGCCCAACTGTTTTGTTTCTTTTTAACGGTACCCGTCGTCAACTCTTCTATTGTCTCTCTACTCTTTATTCTTCTTATCTTCTGCTGTGGTGCTCGCTCATAGAGCTCGACTATGGACGGCTCCACGTCTTGAGCATAGGATTCTGGTTTGCTTTGTTACAAGAATATATAAGTGTTCAATTTTCTAGAACACACAAAATTTACCTACTTGTCTAAGACTTTCAGCTGAGAATCTATGAAGCATTTTATTATTGGCAGTGGCATATTAGTCCATTGGCGCTAACTTTGCAAATCTTTATTAGTTTTTTAATTTTCCTAACCAGGTCAACTTCCCGTTAGTTCTTGCGACAATCGAAACCGAGACTCACGTTTTGTAGGCTGATATTTAGCAAACTTCACCATGAAAGCTCCTACAAAGTTTGTTGGGCACAATGATTCTTATATATAAAAGCTAGAAGAATAGGATGTGTGTCCTACTAGTTCCAGTCGAGTGGCACGTTTCTTCTACGCCTTGGCAAAAGGCATCAATAACATTTAAAAAAAAATTCCCAACCTCAGTGCAAAAACAAGATTTCAGCAGAAAAATTGGGAAGTTTGGAAGATATGCTAGATTACCTTCACCTGAAACATTTGCCTTTTTAGTGAATTATATTTTAAGAAATTCACTAGTGAGGAGATCCCGACTTTTGAGTTTTGAAACAATTCCTGCAAATGAGCACTAATTAGGCCCCCGAGAACACATATCTGGGGTCAGTTTCAATTTATATATATATATATATATATATATATATATATATATATATATATATATATATATATATATATATATATATATATATATATATGTTTTTTTTTCATGTTTTTTCCTCCACATTTAGTTATAGTAAAACTCACGTTATATGTAAGTATTTTTAACGTTTTATATTTTTCCTATATCAATCGTAAACTTTTTCTTTCCATGGTGTAGCCTTGAGAATGGAATAAACTTTTCCGAAAGCTCGGCTTTTAATAAAGAGTTTTATTTTGCAACTGACGGCTTTCCCACAATTGTTTAAGTATATATATATATATATATATATATATATATATATATATATATATATATATATATATATATATATATATATATATATATAACTCAAAAAATAATGGGCCGACTTAGATCAAATTTGGTGCGTACCTTCCTTTTGCCAGTAGCTTGAATAAGTTCGTTAGCCAGGAAAGTCTGCTCTGAAATAGATTAAACAATGATTTGTTTTAATTAGAGAGACGGATTCCCCCGGTCAGTATCAGTTCTGCGCTGAGCTTAAATGTATGGAATTTCGACCACGAAATTATAATGCGAAAATAAATTAGGGACTCAGCAAGTGCGTTATAAAGCCTCGGTGGTTCAGAGGTAAGAACGTGTGCCTCTGAACCGAAGAGTACTGGGTTCGATCCCAGGGTTCTCCTTTCACTTTTTCAGTACAAACTGTAACATTAGCATCAACCGAAGTTTTGGCATTGTATTTGAGCAAGTTGAATGTTTGCACGTTCCGCCCTTTGGAGGGTGCGTAAAGCCGTCGGCCCGTGTCCATGCGATGTTGGGCACGTTAAAGATCCCTACCCTCCTTACAGAAAGATAGGGGTTCGGCAAAATTTCCAGGATAGTGAGGTGAAACTGCTCCCTGGCGTCGGTGATTGGCCATAGTTGCGGAAATAGGCCGACGTTAAAGAAACAAAACACACACAAGTGCGTTATGATAGGGAATTTTTATTGAATGCCTCAAATTTGAATAGCTCAATTTGCTATTCAAGGTTCGTTGGCCAGGAAACTAGTTTTTTTCGGGAACATTTAAAGTTTATTTTCGAAAATTTTTTGTTCATTTTCAAACAGTTATTTTCATGAAATATGGTGCATTGTTTCTACTATATATGTTATACTGGTACCCAAATTTGAGGTCTGCTTTTTTAAAAAAGAACACATATTTGCTATTTAAAACATTTTTATGAAAATTCACTATCATAACGTACTTGCTGCGTCCAGACTTAATAACATTACCCGGGATTCACCTAGTTTCAGTACCAATGGTGTGGAAGCTAGCGCCAGGCAAGCAGGTCATTAAAGAACGTGGGTATTTATGTTAATGTATTTATAATCCACAGTATTTCTGCATTATGTATTGCATAAAGGTGTTCTAAATGAAGTATTGCTCTTACGTCTAAAATACTGCCTCAAACACCACTCTCTCGGTTATTGGCTTTTTTAGAAAGTAGTGGCTCTTATTGTCTGATAAACACTCTATTTTCTTGGCCACAGAGAAAGGAGTCTCGCCCTTACTATTACGTTATTATCACGACATCACTCATCAGAAATTTGGCACCACGAGATTCACAAATTTTTAGTTTGATCAAAAAGCAGACGCATTTGGTGTCAAATTGTTAAGCAGGCCCTACACTATCAAGCGGCTCGATCAAATGCTTGGGGCTCCGATTGATGGGCGCTTCAAGCGTACTTCAATCAACACTTCAATCTTTTGATCAAAACTCTCAGTCGAAGCTGTGGAGTGTGGAGCGTATAATGGTGTCAAATGTAGATTTGGGCTTCCTGGCCTTAACATTGGTTGCTGTGAAGAGGAGAAACCACAAAAAGAAAAAAAAGACGGTGGTCTAAGGACTGGTATAAAATGAGGAACCGCTTCGCTCATCAACATCTCCTTAACTTTCTGAGTGGTTCGGAACCAGAGGATTACAGGAACTTTCTACGCATGGACCAAGAAACTTTCGATAATCTACTCGATTTAGTCCGCCAGGACATCGAGAAGAAGGACACGAAAATGCGTGAGGCGATTCCTGCAAGTCAGAGATTGTCTCTCACGTTGAGGTACCTAGCATCTGGCATGGATTTAGAAGACCTGAAATTCACGTGTGCCATTGCTCCGCAGACTCTGGAATAATGGAAACTTGCTCTGCAATTATCAAGGCATTGAAGGAAAACATCCAGGTAAGAAATTATTGCCCAAGTAAATCTCTTTATATTTTAAGAAAGGAAAAAAATTACAAATAATTACACTTTAGAAATAATACAGATATCGCACAGGTAATGTACATTATTGCTGAACTGAAAAGATTAGGGCACAAGTTCACATTGAGGTAAATGAGGATAAGAACGTAGCAGCATTATCTTCATCAGACGTTTGGTGGTGTTGCTCTGGGTATGAAGGGCTTTCACTTGGATGCGAAACGTACAGCGTCTGCTCTGGGTTGGAGTACCTTTGCCAACTATGCATTGCAGAAGATGACGATGAAGGTGGCGCGGGTGACCAACGAGGAGGGTGGGTTTGAAAACACACTCCTTCCCTTGTCAAGTTGCCCATTTCTGCTTCAAAAAGCGTGTCATTTATGATTTTTTTCGGCGAAGCGTCGTTGGTCTGGAGTGAACTTTTTTAATTTCATAGCCCATCCCTTAGCCAAAATATCTTCTTCAGTCTCAGGTCGCTTGAAATATTCAGTCGCTAGTCACACTAATTGATCAGTGCTATCAGGCCCACCTTTCCTTTTTTTACCCGTCTTTACAGGGATGGCTGGTTTGGGAGTTGGGGGTCTAACTGCGTCAGAAAGAGACGCTACACTTTCGAAACTGAGTTGTGATTGCGAGTCTTCATCCGGAGTCGGTTGCTGTAACAAAAATAATGGTGTAATTTAGGCACAACAGCAATTTAATAATTAAATTACTATTTACAGTAAGTGTTAATTCTTCAGGTGTTAATTCAGGTGTTAATTCTTCATTCAGTAAGGGTTATAATGCAAGTTTCGTTTTTTGTTTCTCTTCTAGGTTCCAAAATCGCAGGATGGATGGAAACGGGTTGCCCAGTAATTCGAAGAACAGTGGAATTTCCCCAACTGCGTGGGTAGCGTTGATGGTAAACACGTATCAATCCAAAAACCTCGCCATTCTGGGTCCTATTATTATAATTACAAAGGTTCTTTCAGCATTGTGCTTATGGCAATTGTTGATGCAAATCATAAATTTCTGGTGGTTGACGTGGGAGCAAATGGCCGAGTGTCAGATGGTGGTGTGTTGAAGAACACATTATTTTGGCGCAAGTTGTCTCAGAACCAGCTTGACATGCCTGATCCTCGTGAGTTATCAGATACTCCTAATGAAAAATTTCCGTACGTCTTCATTGGAGATGAAGCATTCCAACTTCTCCCTCAATTCATGAAGCCCTACAACAGAGCTGTTTTGACGAACGAGAAAAGGATTTTTAACTATAGACTCTCCCGAGCCAGAAGAGTTGTTGAAAATGCATTTGGTATATTAACGGATTCAAAATATTTCAAAATGCCATTAAATTTGAACTACCGAAAGCTGTGAAAATTGTCAAGTGGCATGTTGCCATTTGCACAACTACTTGTGCTCAAAGAACAGAGCCAAGTATTTGAAACCTCAAGATATTGACAGAGACGATATTGTGACTGGTGCTGTGGAACCTGGGTCATGGAGGCAAGACATTCAAGAGATGGCACAACTTCAAAGAACCAAAGGCAATTCTACAGTAGTGGCAAAAAGAATAAGGGATGACTTCTGCAAATTTTTCAACACGTCTGGATCAGTTCCATGGCAAAACAATTGCCTTGTGTAACATTACTCGTGATATACAATAATTATAAATACTGTAAAAAAAAATGAAATAAAATTCTTACCTCAGAAGTTTCGGTTTGTGCGATTTCCAACTGGTCTTTTATGAAGTGCATGTCATTGTAATACCAAAGCGAAGGTTCAGGGATGTCGTCTGTAGACGTCCCTGACACTTTTTTACCCTCGATGGTCTTGTTGAAGTTTGTTCTGAGAACATTAATTTTTTGTTTCAATTGTTTCACACTGAAATCGGGTTTTATCTTTTTCAATGCCCCCACGATTTTTTCTAGCGCCGCACTTTTTTTTTTATTTCTATTGAAATAATCCTTGCTCTTCACTTTCCACAATTCGGGACAATCGCGATATAATTCAATCAACAAACTGATGAATTCACGCTCCGAGTTTTCGTGAACCTAGCTTTCCGAAGTGGACGCCATGCCTTCCACAGCTTGACTGACGCAATGCTTGATGGAAATTGCCCTAGACTATCAAGCGGCTTGACCGTCCGCTTGAGTCATTCAAACTTTTTATCAATCACCGTCAATGCTTGCTTCAAGCTTCAAACTGGTTTATAAACCATCAATCACGCTTGATACAATCAATTTGCTCACGCATTTGATCAAGCCACTTGATAGTGTAGGGTCTGCTTTAGTTTCTCAAACAGATTGGTATTATTCTTTAGTATTGTCTCAAAAACCTCAATCTTTGAGGGATTTTCATGTATCTACAATAAAAAACTAATACTTTGGAATATTTGTGTCAAAGCATTTAAGCGTCTGATTTATTTAGTTGCGCTTCTATTACAAGTTAATTTATTTTTGCTGTTATTTTAATTACAAGGACAAATATTGAAATTACGACAAGATGTATGATAGCTAAATAAATAAATAATGGATCTAAATCTAAAGATACAGTTGCCATTATATTGACCTTAATTGAATGTATGTATATTCTAAAACAAGAAGTTCAGAGATTTGCACAGAAAATGTAATCATAGTAAAGACGATGCAGTCCTCTTAACCGCATATTGCAAGTAATAGCAAAAGCATGACTCGATTAGCATACATAAATGCATCAAGCTCTCAGCAAACAGCAACAGGAATTATAAGCATTTCTCCTTATCCTAAGCAGTATCTGTAGGCTCAATGAAGACACCCAATATAACACAGACAAGAGTGCCGGTATCTGACGCTTGCTGCGCTGACAGTTGAGCAACGATTGACTGGAGATTTCCATATCTACATGTGAAGCAACTCGCCTCATGCAGATTGAGTTATTTACGGGAGATCTGATTTCTTCGGTGAACAATGAATAACAGGCGAGGAGAAAACAGAAGGTATTCTGCAATAGACAAACTCGACTATCAGGTAGAGAATTTGCATAATACAATCTCTTTGAAATCGAAAAAGACATTGATTTAGGTATCGGTTTCAAATTTGGTGTCTTTTTACTACCCGTTTCTATATAAATTCTATCATTATATACCTACCAGACAAGGCGAAACGTATCAAATGTTACATATTTTTTTAACACCACTGCGGAGTAAACTGTAAAAGAAATCGGAAATGAAAAAATTAGGGGCCCAGCTATTGCGGTATGCCAGCAAATTTTCATTAAATATTTCAAATTTTAATAACTCAATTTGCCATTAGAAACTGTAGTCTTGTAAAATAGTAAAGTCTCTTTCAGGGCAGTATGTCTACTAAATTTCATTATTCACTTCGTTATTTTCCGAGATACAAACTTTTATTTCAGAAAAATTATATTTCTTTTGTTGGCTTGAAAAACTTGTTTGATTAGTCTGGCTAACCAACTCATCAAAGCTGTTAACAAAAAAAGACATGTGTGCCAAGTTCAACCATAACCTATATATATATATATATATATATATATATATATATATATATATATATATATATATATATATATATATATATATATATATATATATAACTTGGCACACACATGTCTTTCTTTTGTTAACAGCTTGAATAAGTTATCTTATACTGACTTTAAAAAATCTGAACACCCAGTAAGAGTTGATCAACTTTAATAAAATTTCTGATGAGTAATATCGAGACTCCTTTCTCTGTGGCCAAGAAAATAGTGTTTATCAGACAATAAAGGCCATTAGTTTCTAAAAAAGCCAATAGCCGAGCGAGTGGTGTTTGAGGCAGTACTTTAGACGTAAGAGCAATATTTCATTTAGAACACCTTTATGCAATACATAACGCAGGAAATACTGTAGATTAAAAATACACTAAAATAAATACCCACGGTCTTTAGTGGCCTGCTTGCCTGGCGCTAGCTTCCTCATCATTGCTACTGAAACTAGGTAAATCCCGGGTAATGATAAAAAGTTTGGACGCAGCAAGTGCGTTATGGTAGTGATTTTATTAAATGCATATGACTTTTTTTCTTATAACATAGAGATCTACTTTTTGTTATGTGGTTTACCTTTCGTAAATAAACTTTTTTTTTCTAAATAAAACACAAAATTTTCCTAGAAACCCTGGTCCGATCTTCCTGGCCAACGAACTTATCCAAGCCACTCACAAAGGGAAGGTACCTGCCAAATTTCAGCAAAATCCCCCCATTGTTTTGTAAGTTATCGATGTGATAGACACACACACACACACACACACACACACACATATATATATATATATATATATATATATATATATATATATATATATATATATATATATATATATATATATATATATATATATATATATACACATTTATACTTAGGAGGAAGTAACGGTCGTCACTTGTTAATTCCAAAAACTCAGAATCTCATTTAAGGGCATTCTACACTACATGGGCAGATAAAGTAATTACGAAAGTTCTTGGTGATATCATGCTTTATACATTCTGTGTCAAATTGACACTTCAACAGAAGCATACAATGAAAACAACAACTAAACAACATTCAGGTAAAAGACAGAGTATTCTCTTACTTATAACTGAACAAATGTTAACTAGAGAGGCATCAGAAGAGACCAAGCAATTGTTGTGCCTTTTTGACCAGGTCTAGGAACATTGTACACAAGACGTTTACACACACACATGGATAGCAGCCTCCAATCTGCGTAATTACATTGTCATTAAGTTAGAAACATGGTTAGATTATTTAAAAAGGGCCAACGTAATTTCAAATACTGCAGGCTTAACCTCGTATTGAATTCTCTCTGACCTGAGTGACATTTGACATTTGCTACCATAGAGCAAAAATAGAGCAACAAGAACAGAATATATGGAACTTCAGAGAATAAGAATCGGCCTTCCATTGACTCAGTTAGGCTTAGTGAGACATCCGAAATTTTTGGCATTTTTGAAGGATGTATTATTTTTTGGCAGATTTTTTGTTATATCCACCCAAACTGCCATTGGACAGATGCACATAAAAATGGCACGAGAGTGTCAATTCATGTTACCATAGTAACTTAGTATCCTGAGGAGATTTTAGACATGTTGGAAAATCGAGAAGGGTGAGCCAGAGCAGCATGAGCAGCCTAAAGAAGAGATTGGTACAAGTGTTTTTGGCAATTTTTTTGTTATATCCACTCTATAGCCGTTAAGTAGATGCGTTAAAAATGACACAGGATTGTCACTTCATGTTGCCAGAGCAACTTGAAGGTTTGAAGGGCTATCGACTGGAAAGTGTTTGTGGTTTCAAGACAGCTGATCAGTTCCGGTTTGAGGGTGGCATGTTGACATTTAGGTGGGCACTAGAGGAAGTCTTGATATGTGACATTCAGAAAGGTTTTCTCATACGGAAGGATGCAACAGCAGACATAATGTTAACCTTATGTTACCCTACTCCTGGTTCGGAGTGCGGCTACGAAGCACCGCAATGTTAACTTTATGTTATCCTATGTAAAATTTTGGTCTGTGGCTGCATACCCTCTGTAGCAATATATATATATATATATATATATATATATATATATATATATATATATATATATATATATATATATATATATATATATATATATATATATATATATATATACATAAAAAAATAAATAGATAGATATAGATCGCGCTCGGGATCTCCCCGTTAGTAATTTTGTTCTAGGAAAGTTCACTAAAATGATTACGTTTTCAAATTAAAATATTTAAAACAGTCTGGACGCAGCAAGTGAGTTATGAATTCTCATAGAAACGATGTGGCACCAAATATTTTTTTATAACTTTTTATTCTTGTAACATAGACATTTTGGTGTATCGTTTGCTTTTTATATTATAATCGTACCTACCAAATTTGCTTTTATATTTTTTGAGATAAAATTTTTTTTCGAAAGAAAACTTAAGACTTTTCCCGGAAAACCTGCTCTGATTTTTTTGACTAACGAACTTATTTAAGCGACTTACAAAAGGAAGGTACGTGACAAATTTTACCAATATCGGACTATTATTTTTTGAGTTATCGGCATATATATATATATATATATATATATATATATATATATATATATATATATATATATATATATATATATATATATATATATATATATACAGAAACATATAAAAATTTTCATAAAAATATTTTTAATAGCAAATGCGAGCAGGCATCAATCTCATTACCGGTATATCCTATGTAGTAGAAACAATGTACTATATATTATCAAAGTTACTTTTTGTTTAAAAATGTACAAAAATTGTCCGAAAATAAACTTAAATGTTGGTTTCCTAGCCAACAAACCTTACGTTAATAGCAAATTGAGTTATTGAAATTTGAAGGATTTAATGAAAATTCGCTACAAAAACGCACTTACTACGTCCAGATTTATTTATTACAAACATACATCATATTTCGATAAAAAAATGCAAAAATGCATTAACGAATTTGTTCTACGAAAATTATCTAAATATTATATACCGTTAAACCATAAACTTCACCAAACCTACGGCGAAAGCATCAACTTAACTAAACCAACAGTCAAAGCATCAGAGAGAAAATTCATTTTAAATAGACCCTATTTGAAATGAATTTTCTGTAAACATTTTAGTAAAACGAAGCGCAATGGCGGTTGAAACTGAAACTTAAGGGTTCGCAGAACCCTCTTCTTGCAACATTTTATTTTCATAATCCGTATTTGTTTCACGTTCTTTGCCTAAACATTGCCAATTTTTACGTTTCAAATCGCGATTTTGACGTTTTGAGGAAAACTCCAAGATTGTTTTCTTTAGGTGCCCATAACTTTTTTGTCTTTAAACTTAGGGACCTAAATTTTTGTACATGGTTTACTCTTTATAACACAAACACGCGTACCAAATTTGGTGCCCTTACTTTGTTATTTCTGGAGATATACATTTTTTTATAAAGAAAACACAAAATTTTCCGGGAAAACTTTGGCCGATTTTCCTGGCTAACGAACTTATCCAAGCCACTTGCAAAATGAAGGTACTCACCAAATTTGATGATCAAGATCGGCCCATTGTTTTTTGAGTTATCGGTGTGATACACACACACACACACACACACACACACACACACACATATATATATATATATATATATATATATATATATATATATATATATATATATATATACATATATATATATATATATATATATATATATATATATATATATATATATATATATATATATATATATATATATATATATATATAAACATATAAAGATTCAAACTGACCCCGAATATGTGTTCTAGGGGGCCCAATTAGCGGTCATTAAAAAAAATTCAAAATTCAAAAGTCGGGATCTCCCCACTAGTGAATCTTTTCGATAAAAATTCACTAAAAATAACAAAATTTGTTTAATAAAGAGTGGGTCCTTCCTACTTCCTATTTAAAAAATTGGGGGTTGCAACTGTTACTCAAAGGAAGTTGAATGTAGGGGTAAAGTTTTCACGTTGCAGGATGTCATTTTTTATTCTAAAACTGACATCTCTCAGGATTTCTTATACATATGTACAATAATTGAGATACTAAAATTATTCCATTTGGCTGTTCCACACTGTATAACTGATAACATATTTTAGCAACGAATAAATAATAAAACCTCTCGCGAAGCGACAAGTTTCAAGTTATATGACGCACATAAAGAACATGCTTTTGTACGTCATCAAAAAGATAACATTATTTTTAAATGTCTTTGGGGGCTCCAAAATACAGTATCTTTATCAACTTGTCAGTCTAACTCGCATTTCCTGTTTTACACAGAAAATAATTGTATAGAGTTGTTGGTCGAGGTTTCTCTAACAACACCAATTTAATAATTATATATAATTATCCCTTCATCCAGCTTAACTGACAGATCGTTAACACATTTCATGTCGGGTTCATCACCTTCCCTTCTATTAAAGCTATGAGAAGACACGATTGTACTATGTTACGAATTACAACTCTATGTTAGAAGCAACATCAAAAGAATTGTGTAGAATTACGCATTTTATTACAAATCATAAAAAAATTATCCTGCGATTTCGCTAAGGTTAACTCAAAATTCAAGATCAAACGAGATACAGGCTAATAAAGTGAAAAAAATAATAATTTCGATTTCCATTCATACCTAGAAAAGTATTTAACACATAGTCTTGAAAATTGGTACAGGTGTGTTTTCATACTGATATGAAATAATTAATTTCCAAGTTGGCTCTAGCGGATAGAGGGCACTGCTTGAAGTACCTTTCAAATCTCAAAAATTTGTAGATTGATAGTCGTATAAGACTTTTGGCCTCTCAGCGCGGGGACACTAGTGGGTCTTTTGTGATTGACTATTTTCTAATAGTTGCTCAAAATTTTCAGACTTTTCATGTCGTTTACTTTTTTGGGGGATATTTTTTCCATTTCCTGGGGTGTTACAGTCACCCCTTCAAGATATTTGAGCCTTTTGTAGAAGTGAGCCATGCAATCGCATAGTAAGTGTTCTGTTACTCCTGCTGCTTCAGTGCGGTTTTCACTGTCCGCCTTACCCATCTTCACAAGGTGATATCTTACTGGGGAGTGTTCTATAAAAAGTCCCGTGATGACTCTCCTGTTCACTTAAAGGAACAGTTTAGACTTCTCTGTTGATATGGTGGTGAATCGCTTTGCCTGCCTTAAGCCTGGTGTTTTCTTCCAGTATGACAGCATTTGGTTCCTCTCTCAAATATCAAGTTCATTTCCTATATGGCTTTTTGTTAGGCCAGAATAGGGCTCTGAACCTTAGAATGGTGTTGTTTCTGCCCTTTTTGCAAGGCTACTGCTTCCTCATTTCTTTCTGTGCCTTGATGTCCTGTGACCCAGACTAAAGTTACTAAGTTGTCTGTATCCAGTTGCTTCAAGGATTTTTTTTTGCCGTCCCAGATCAGTTTAGACTCGCGTTTGAAAGATTTCAAATTCATTAATACTCCCTGACTGTCTCAGAGGACAAAGATCTCTCTATTGCTAAGCCTTCTTTGTGTACACTCCTATGCACAGACTTATAGCAAGCACTCACCACCTTGGAAGACCGCCATCTGCGAGTCAGAACAGCATTTGAAAATCTCAATACTCTGCTAATAAGAACGGCCTCCCATGACGAATTGTTGCGTAGATGCGAGAGATGTCTGTAAGTTCAAGGACGTCAATCTGAAAATTTACCGAAATAATTTATTTAACTCTTTTTAATTTTTTGTTGTTGTTGCCTTTGTATAACATAACCTAAATAATTACAAAATGTACATTTAGTTAGTTGGAATATTTAATCCAAATTTATTTAGTCTGCTGGAAACATTATGCAAGAGTTTCGCATGATTTTGTTTATTTGTTAAAGACAACAATATGTCATCCAAGAAAAGAGAAACGCCTTCCATTCCTGAAAAATATTTTGAATAATTCGTTGAAAAATACCCGGACTGGAAGCTACTCTATATCTAAATAAACCTTTGTGAGTATTTATAGTAACCAGTTCTTTGGAATTATCGTCCAATTTAATTTGTGCATATGCCTGTGATAAATACATTTTTGTAGAATATTGCCCATTTCGAACATTACATAACAAATCTTCTATTTTTGGTAAGATATATTTATCTATATTTAATTTGGGATTTAAAGTAACTTTTAACCGCCACAAATTCTGATTTCTCCATTTTTTTAATAGGGGTAGAATTGGCGTCGCCCAATTACTATAATTTATTGGACTTAATATTCCTAGATTTACTAATTTATCTAGTTCGATTTCAACTTTATTTTTGAGAGCAAAAGGTAACGTTTTAGGATGGTAGAATACTGGTGTAGAATTAAATTTCAGATGTAAAGTTGCGTTCATTTATTTTTAATATTGAATCTAGAGAAATATTTAACCCATTGATCCAGTTTCGCTTGATAAAAGGTGGTCCCCCTCCTTTTATAAATAATAATTTTAAATTATTTTACACTATTTCTTTATAACTTACTGTAACAGAAATATAGCAAAAGATTTGAATGCGTTGACCCACGTACGATTTCAAAACTAAATTGGAGCTGAAAAGTTCACATTGGTGGAAATATTTAACATAGAATTTATCTCAGATAATAGAAAGTGAACAACCGGTTTAGATTTCCATTAAAATAATTACTTGATTAACTTCAATTGACACAGTCATAACTTTTTCATTGATACGTATCTTTTATGTAAAAAAAAGTCAGATTAAAATTATCATCAACTTCGTTGTTTCTTCTATAACTGAATCTGAAATATTAAAATTATTTCGAAAATGTTTGCTACGATTACTATTGACATATTTACATACAGAACTTACATGGCCCAATTGGTTACAAGTACAACAAATAGCCCTTTTGAAGTAGCAATTACGTTCCTCATGATTATTTTTACCGCAATGACCGCACGCTCTTTGTCTGTTGATGGCTGAGCGGGCCCTTCTGGTCACATTAATACTTTGAAGCGGTGGCTTCGATGTCTGAAACTGCCCTAAATTTAATTTATGAAAATTTTTACCTTCAATTAATTCGCTGTTGATTTCGGCATACTCCATGTTGGTCGTTATATCATAGGCCGTGGAGTACGTCAAATTCTTCTCGATAAACAACTGTTGTCGAATAGCATCGTTTTTCAAGCCATATACCAATTGGTCTTTGAGGTTTTCCTCTAAGGTGGTTCCTAAGTCACAATTTTTCGCCAGCTTTTTCAGTGTGGTTATAAACTCTGATATTAACTCTGCTTCTTGCTTCTGCTGCCGAAACTTATATCTTTCAGCTATCTCGGATGGTCTTGGGTCCAAGTGGTTCTTCATTAGGTCACTCAATTGGCTGAAAGTTTTTTTCGGTTTGGCCGGGCTACACAATTCCGTGATAAATTCAAAAGCCTCTCTGCCCGTCACTGTGAGCAGAATAGCGGTCTCCTTTTCTGGTTTCACGTCGCTGCATTTGAAATATTGTTGTACCCATGCAATGTAGGTGCACCATTTATCTTCATTAAACTTAAAGTCACTAAGTTTACCAATCGACATTTTGAGTTAACTAATTTGTAAGCTTGGTTAAATTTAATTCTATGATATTTAAACTTTATCCTCGTTGCCAGTGTAACGTTTCTCCTAAGCGGAGGAATTATAATTCACTCTGTAAATAGTACGTATTTTTAGGTAGCAGTTAAAAGATCGACGTATCGAATTGAAGTAATTTATGCCTAATAAAATACATTTTGGTGAGTAAATATCACCTGATCTCTTGTTATACTATATCTCATCTACTATTTTGAAATTGATAAAAATTCATTAAAAATAAAATTAAGGCCGGGTATAGATTATAAATATATATAGCAAGCTTAAATTATTACATATTATTAATTTTAGTTACGTGCTAAATTACATGGTATTGCGTGTAGTACAACCATTACGTGAAGCTGGTAGCTGAATCTGATATTTGCATACAGTCTTCTTGTTCGTAATGACTGACTCTGGCTACCGACATGCTATTTATTGGTGTAGATCTCTCAACTCTTTCAGAATCGTGTCCAACAAATTCCCTCTTCTAATGGAATGTACTTAGCGCTATTCAATGTATTCACTCTTGTCTCTTACCTACCGCTTTTAATATACAAATCGTGCTTCACAACTTTGTATTAATTGAACTGGTAAATAATTATTGTTGTTATCACAACCTTTTGCTACATTGATGAAATATGGCACTGGAAATTGCTTAACAATTTGTTGTTCGTTTCTTATTGTTATAATCTTATACTACTAGATATATGGTATATTTGTTTATGGATTTATTGTCTCAAGAGAGGGACTTTTTCAAAATTATTTTGTGAAATAAAAAAATAGTAGCCTATTGAATTCCAAACTGTAAACTACTGCCAAAGCACCAGAGAAAGGGTCTATTTGAAATTAATTTTCTGCACATGTTTTAGTAAAATGAAGGACAAAGGCGGTTGCAGGAGAAACTTGAGGCTTTGTAAAACACACTTCTTACCACATGTCTTCTACATAACTCGCATTCGTTGACGTTTTAAATCGCGACTTTAAAGTTTTAATAAGAAATACTGTAAAATCTTAAAAGTGATATTTTAGGTTCTTGACCTTTTTGCACAAAGAAAACGTGTTTTTTGTCTGTAATACTCCATAAAATTTGTTATCTACAAAAAAGATTTTAGTCTTCTGCCCTTCTCTGATTACCAGTGGCACCCAATTTTTTAATGCTTATAACTTTTTTAAAGAGTTTTAAAGATAAAACCACAGAAGTGTCGGAATCTATGAATCTAGGATTGTGAACCTCAATATGTTGGGCAAACTAAAAGAGCTATTGAAACTAGATTTAACGAACATGCAGTGCAACTGAGTTATGGCACTATTGATAAATCATGTATGGTTCGGCATATTTGGGATAATAACCATCATGTAGATAAAGAACATGTCAATTTAAACGAAAATGCCAGGCAGACTTTAGTTAATGCAATAACGTTTGCTAAATTTAAGACAATGTATCCCTCTATTTTAGAAACAGAGGACTTATTGATGGAGCTTTCTAAAATTCAAAGACATAAAGTAAATCTGCCATATAATATGGCCCTTTATGAAGAAATAATTACTACTACAAAACCACTCAGTTAACATTCATTTTAGACGTACCTTTAGTTAAGTCAGCATATTACGATTACTCTCATTTATATGCCTTTCCCATTCATAATAGTTTAACCTATACATTTCTAACATTAATTCCCCATTCAAAATACCTTTCCTTGAATGATGAAAATTACAATCTTCATGATGGACCATGTCGAGAAGTCCGACCAACTGAATTCCTGTGTCAAGCTCAAACAATTATTCACATTAGTCCAAGCAGCCCTTGTGAAATACATTTAATAAAGTTCTCCACCCAGTATAACAATTGTGAACATTACCAAATTATAATAAACGATGTGAAGATTCAAAAGATCAGAAGAAGGCTGTAAGGTAAAAATCAAAGGACAAACCGTAAGTTCACATCAATCTAAAATTAAAAAACTTTTCTATGTGCCGTTACCCGAACTTAAATCTAGTGAACTGTCTACGAACTCAAAACTTAACATTACATCTAGAATCTATAAATTTACATGAATTGAATTTAGTGAAATCCCAACTACAGCATCAGAAGGAGTTACTACAAACAACAAGTGTTCCTGTAATTCATACTTCGATAAGTGTTTTTACTTTAACTGTTTGTGTTCTTTTATTAACAGTAGCATGTTTCTGTTTTTGGAAATTTAAAGGCAGAATAACCAGTTTTGTAGCCGAGTCCAAAATCATCAATGAACTTAAGAAGACCCACGAAGTTTCCCTGGAGGACATCAATTTCAAGATTTAGGTACCCTACATCTCATCTGGCAAGGGAGGAGTTACAGCACCCTGTATAATGCTGTTCCTACATCTCGTGTTAGTATAGTAATAGGATGGAAGCAGTCGTTCACCGTGGAAATAATAAAACCGCTGATTAATTATAGTCAACATAATTATTTAGTTTAAGTTGTTTTTTAATGTTAGCTAAGCATATTCAAATTTATATATACAAGTAAGATAAAATATTATGTTAGAATATATTACGGGTGCTTCAACATTAAACATCGTGTATTTATTCTTTGTTTTAGAATTATAATTAAACTTATTGTAATTTCGAAATAAAGTTCTTTGTCTTGAAGTGCCAAAAGGGCATTATCCAAACTCGTGACGGTTGGATGCTTACGAAAGTATATATATATATATATATATATATATATATATATATATATATATATATATATATATATATATATATATATATATACAGTAGGTCCGGTTATATGTAGTCCATTATACGAACTGTTATCTTAATAGTCAGTGTGTTCTGCTTAGAAGGAATATTTGACAACGACACACAGTTTTGCAAAAAGCAGGTATTCAAATTTAATTCCAGGGATTTAAAACTCAACAGTGGGGGTCTGTCTGTATACCTTAGTAGAGGACGCTGTTCGCAACTGCTTGGCAAGTAATATATAAATAGTAGTTCTAGTTTTTATTCGCCTACTTCATTCAACCCTCTGATGACGCTAACTTTGTTAGCGAAACGATAGTCAGGTCTAAAAACTGTATTGTGGTAAACTGGGTTCTCCCAATTGAAATTATCAATGCTCATCACAGGTTCCAACGTTCACTCATTGAACTTTTTTCTTACATGAAATTTATTCTCAGTTTCGGGGTAGCCACACTGGCTAAAAATTTGGGTTTTATTGCGCTAAGGGTTTAAAACCGTGGTCAATAGTCTAAATATAGATAACCTTTCTTCTTTAAACATAGAGATCTAAAGTTTGGTAAGCGGGATACGTTTTATAGTAGAAGCTTGCCATAGCTTTGTTATTTTTTAACACACAAAATTTCCGAAATAAAATCAAAAATTTCCCTGTAAAAACTGGTCAGATTTCCTTGGCCAACATCCAAGCCTATTACAAAATGAGGGTGCTGTCCAAATTTCATTAAAATCGGCCCATTTTTTTCAATTGTTGGTGATATCGGTGTAATATACAGGTGTTCATGAACTACTTCTACAAACTTTAAGGATAGATTTGTATGGATTATTTTAAGCCAAAAAGTTACTATAAACATAGGTCCAAATATGCTTCATTTTTAAAATATAGGGTGTTAAACTTCTCAAAATTATAATGTTTTAAACTTATTTCCTACATTTTTTAAGATAACGAATCCAAATTTGGCACAAACAATTCTCTCTAGAGTGCTTACAAAATGCCTTCGTTAGATTTAGAAACAATGTAGGGAAGTTGTTTTTTCGCAAACCAGTGATCATTATCTTACGTTAAAAAAGTTACTGGAAAAACAAGGACACGCGACGTTGAAAAAAAAAATCATCCTGCACATTGTTTCTAAATATAGCTAGGTCGTTTTGTAAACACTCTATAGAGAAATATTTGTGCCCAGTTTGGATTCGTTATCTTCAAAAATGTAGGAAATCACTTAAAAAAACTTTTAAATTTTGAGAAGTTTAACAGCCTGTATTTCGAAAACGAAGCATATTGGGACCTATAGGACTTCTTGGCTTAAAATAAGCTATATAAGCTCTCCTTAAAGTTTGTACAAGGACTGAATGAACACCCTGTATATAAACATATAAAAGTCATAACTGAGCCCGAATATGGGTTCTATTTGCTCAATTAAAGAAACTTTTAAAATTCAAAAGACACGATCTCCTCAATAGCGAATTATCTGTGATGAGCACTGATAAGTACACTTAGAGTACCCAAATCACCACAACACGGCTTTTTAATGACCTGACGATCGTTCCACTAACAAAGTTAGCATCATCAGAGCATGAAAAATTCTAAACTACTCACAACTAAACATCACCTTTTATACTACGTCTTAGGCAAAGACCGACAAAGAGAGACGAAATCGCAGGCAAGTTGTGTACTGCATTTTAATTGCCGGACGAGGTTTTTGAACTCTCGTCATGACTTTACATACCGAGTTTCGGAATATCTTCTATGTCAAAGAGACAGTGTAAACAAAGGGCTATAAATCAATGGCGGCCCTCGGTTTAAAGAACTTTTATTTTTATTGCCTTAGAAATATAAATACTTTCGTACGCATCTAGCTTCGCTGGTTGTCTAACATTTTTGATAAATTTCAGATTCTCTTTATCTATGTGGTGATTATTATCCCCAATATGTTGTGCCACGCATGACTTGTCTACACTATCGTATCACAGCTGTGATAGATGCTCCTTGAATCTGGTCTCAATGGTTGTTTTAGTTTGCCCAACATTTTGATATTACAATCTTTACAACTTATCTCATAGATACGTGACATTTCAGTGGTTTTATCTTTATCTTTCGTATTATCTGAACCTAAAAATGGTCTTCAACCCCTTATGATACTCAGTTTAAATGGTAGGCACAAAAACTTTTTTGTATTTTATCTTTCCCAAGTGTCGTGGTTTCGGCTACTATTTTATTTCTTCTGTGTCTATTAATTAATTTTTTCTAAGCAATTTCACTAAGCAATCTGAATATCCGTTATATTTATCCACGTTATTAATGTGATTTAATTCTCTACTATAACTACTTTTACTACTTAAGGGAAATTTTATTCGTCTATTTACTAAGAAATTTAAACTCTCCGTTTTTTTTGTTGTTAACGTATGAGTCATTTGGAATGTAACTTAGAGCAGTAGTTTCCTTTCTGTGGACATCGAATTCAAGAGAATCAGTATGTTTAATAACTAATACATCTAGAAAAAGTTCGGGACGCAGCAAGTGCGTTATGGTAGTGAATTTTCAGTAAAAGGTTTTTTAATAGCAAATATGTGTGTTTTTTTAAGAAAGCAGGCATAAAATTTGGTTACCAGTATAACTTATATAGTAAAAACAATGTGCAATGTTTCATCAAAATAACTTTATTGTTTGAAAATAAAAATTTCCGAAAGGAAACTTAAAGTGTTTCCGAAAAAACTCGTTTCTTGGTCAACCTTATATGTTAATAACAAATTGAGCTATTCAAATATGAAGCATTTGATCAAAATTCGCATCGTATTATATTTTGATGGAAAATGCAAAAATGCAATAACATAAGGCGTGTTTGATTTTAAAAAAAAGAAAATTTGTATCACCAACGACTTATGGGCCACTCTGTGATTGTAGAAATATTTTTTAAGATGTAGCTCAAGACACCCCATAATTAATATATACAATTTTTTTCATATCTTGTATAATAACGGATTTATTGAATTTTATTGATTTTTTACCAAAAATTCGACAAAAATTATAAACCATTAAATGATAAACTCTATAGCTAAGGCTACTGCCAAGCATCAGAGAAAGGGTCTATTTAAAAAGAATTTTCCGAAAACATTTTAGTAAAATGAAGGACAATGACGGTTGAAACTACGACTTCAGGGTTTGTAAAAGATTCTTCTTAAGACATTTTATTTCCAATGCCCGTATTAGATTCAAGTTCTTTGCCTAAACGTTGCCAATTTTGACGTTTTAAATCGCAACTACGACGTTTTGAAGAAAACCCTAATTTATTTTTCTTTAAATGCCTATAACTTTTTTGTTTTTTTTTTGACCTAGAGCTAAATTTTGGCAGGTAGCCGCGTACCAGATTTGGTTGCCCTTACTTTGTTAATTATGGAGATATAAATTTTTTTCGAAAGAAAACACAACATTTTCCGGGAAAATCTGGGCCGATTTTCCTGGCTATCGAACTTATCCAAGCCATTTGCAAAAGCAAAGGACTCACCAAATTTAATCAAAATCGTCCCATTATTTTTTGAGTTATCGGTGTGATATATATATATATATATATATATATATATATATATATATATATATATATATATATATATATATATATATATATAAACATATAAAAATTCAAACTGACCCCGGATATGTGTTCTGGGGGGCCTAAATAGCGGTCATTTGAAGAAATTTTTTCAAAATTCGAAAGTCGGGATTTTCTCATTAGTGAATTTTTGAAAGAAAATTCACTAAAAGGAAGTTTATTAGTAACTTTCAATTCATGGGTGAATTTTATTGTCTCAAATTGACAGTTTAGTTAATTTATTTAATAAAGTTGTTAACATAAGTGAAGAGGTTAACAAAGAATATTTAATTTTAACAAACCCTTGCATGATACAAAATATTTCAATTTGACAATAAGTTTTTTGAACAATAGGCAACCCTTTCTCTCCATTCATTGCAGACCTTTTATTTTCCTAGAGCCTGGTTTCGTTATGTGGATGATATTTTGGCAGTGTTTAAGACAAATATATGCGAAGTAGATGACTTTATTAACATACTGAACTGTCAATTTGGTTCAATAAAATTCACCAACGATTGGAAGTTAATAGTAAACTGCCTTACTAGATGTAATAGTTATTAAAAATAATGACTCGTGGATTCGATGTTTACAGGATGGAAACCACTACTCTAGGTTACATTCCAAATAACTCACGTATAACTCACGTCATACGTTTACACAAAAAACAGCGAGTTTAAATTCCTTAGTAAATAGATTAGTAAAATTCCCCTTACGTAGAAGTAGGTATAGTAGAGAATTAGAGTGCATTAAAAATGTGGCTAAGAATAACGGATATTCGGACTGCTTAGTGGAACAATTTATTAATAGACACAACAAAGAAAATGATAGCGAAATATCGACTTCAGGAAAGATAAAATAGAAAAAAGTTTGTGTGTCTACCATTTGAACCGCTTATCCCAAGGGCTCTCGAGAGGATTTTTAAGAAAGCTGATTTGCAGCTAACTTTTTCGACAAAAAGTATTTTTAAAAATCTGTTAGGTTTTACCAAAGATAAAGATAAGGCCACTGAAATGTCGGGTATTTATGAGATAAGTTGTAAAGATTGTAATCTCAAATACGTTAGGCAGACTAAAAGAACCATTGAAACCGGATTCAAGGAGCATCTGTCACAGCTGAGATACGGTAGTGTGGACAAGTCATGCGTGGCACAACATATTTGGGACATGAGTGAAGTTTGGAACCTGAGATCAGCACTGATAAGTACAATTAGGAGAACTCAATTTATCACAATACAGCTTTTAGACCTGCCGATCGTTTCGCTAACAAAGTTAGCGTCGTCCCTCTGATGACGCTAATTTTGTTAGCGAAACGATTGTCAGGTCAAAAACTGTATTGTGAGGAATTGCGTTTTCCAAATTGTATTTGTATTTGGGATAATAATCACCACATAGATAAATAGAATCTGTAACTGATCAAAAATGTTAGACAACCAGCGAAGCTACATGCATACGAAAGTATTTATATTTCAAAGACAATAAAAATAAAAGTTCCTTAAACCGAGCTCCGCCATTGATTTATAACCCTGTGTGTACACTCTTTCTTTGACATAGAATATATTGCGAAACTCGGCAGGTAAAGTCATAACGAAAGTTCAAAAACCACGTCCGGCAATTAAAATTCAATATACAGACAATTTGCCTGCGATTTCGGCCCTTTCTTTGTCGGTATTTACCTAAGACGTAGTATAAAAGGTGATGTTTAGTTGTGATCAGTTTAGAATTTTTCATCCTCTGATGACGGTAACTTTGTTAGTGAAACGATCGTCAGGTCTTTAAAAATCCGTGTTGTGGGGATCTGGGTTCTCCAAGTTGACTTATTCTGTTATTACTTTTTGTTATCAAATGAAGGCTCGTGGAATTGTTACTATACTTCTTATTATTTTTTATGCATCTTTACCTCTTCAATGTACATCTAACTGGCAACCCATCAAAATATGTTTTCGTTCATAAACACCGTCACAGAACAAAGTGTGAAATGAGACATTCAAGCCTTAAGAGAATGCCGCTGTCAGTTGACATAAACGCAACAGCTCTGTGAAATGAAAGAACTAAACGTTGGCTGTGTACATCGCAGATAGCCACGACGTGGTTTCTTCTTTCTTCTTTTCCTCTGCAAGTCAGTCAATTGTTTGGAACTCGATGACTTTTTGTTGGTTTGTCGTCTGTCTTTCGTAGAGTTGACATCTTCGTTCGTCAGAGGCCTTTGTTTCGTTAGTGTAGTTTATTGAATTGAACTCACAAAGTCGCATGTTGCTTTCTGATGTTCTTTGTTCAGTTTTTACTTGCATTCTTGCGCACAGATCTGAAGAAATTTAACTGAAATTTTTATTTTCTTAAGCAATTCCTATAAATCCAGATCATTAAACGCATTGTACCCGACTAAGCATCTCACGAGCAAACAGGCCCAATCAGCAGAGGAAGGTATCATTGTTATAGAGGCGACCAAAAATACTACTAACAAGATTTCTGAAATCTTTGTGTTAGCTACGTATTAAATCTATTAGGTTATTACATACAGATGTAGATAATTCTTCCCTGGTTTCCACAGGGGCTTGATTTCTTTTCTGCGACCGCTTTCTCCCTTCACTGCATCGTCAGACAGAAGAATATTAAATTTATTTACGCGCACATATGACAACTATAAACAAAAACTCTGGACGCAGCAAGTGCGTTATGGTAGTGAATTTTCATTTAAATGTTTTCAATAGCAAATATGTGTGTTTTTTTTCAGAAGGCAGGCACCAAATTTGATTACCAGTATAACATATATAGTAAAAACAATGTACCATGTTTCATCAAAATAACTTTATGGTTTGAAAACGTACAAAAATTTCCGAAAGTCAACTTAAAGTGTAACCGAAAAAATCAGTTTCTGGGTCAACCTTATAGGTTAATAGCAAATTGAGCTTTTCAAATATGAAGCATTTAATCAAAATTCGCTACCATAACGCACTTGCTGCGTCCATAATCTCTTTACTTACAAAGATGCATTATATTTCGATGGAAAATGCAAAAACATAAGGCGTTTTCGACTAAAAAAAATAATATTTGTATCACCAACGACTAATGGGCCACCCTGTAATTGTAGATTTTTTTAAGATGTAGTTCAAGACACCCTATAATTAATGTATACAATTTTTTTCATATCTTGTATAATAACGGATATATTGAGCTTTATTGATTTTTTACGAAAATTCGACAAAAGTTATATACCATTAAACGATAAACTCTATAGCTAAGACTACTGCTAAGCATCAGAGAAAGGGTCTATATGAAATTAATTTTCTGGAAATATTTTAGTAAAATGAAGGACAATGACGGTTGAAACTAAGACTTCAGGGTGCGTAAAACATTCTTCTTGAGACATTTTCTTTCCATAGCCCGTATTAGATTCAAGTTATTTGCCTAAATGTTGCGAATTTTGACGTTTTAAATTGTCACTTTGACGTTTGAGGAAAACCACAATTTATTTTTCTTTAAATGCCCATAACTTTTTTGTATTTTGACCTACAGTGCGAAATTTTGGTAGGTACTTTACCTATAGCGATATAAAACGATGTACCAAATTTGGTTGCCCTTACTTTGTAATTTCCGGAAATATCATTTTTTTCCTAAAGAAAACACAAATTTTTCCGGGAAAACCTCGACCGATGTTCCTGGATAACAAACTTATCCAAGCCACTTACAAAAGGAAGGTATTCACAAAAATTTGTCAAAATCGGCCCATTATTTTTTGAGTTATCGGTGTGATACATACATACATACATACATTTATATATATATATATATATATATATATATATATATATATATATATATATATATATATATATATATATATATATATATATATATATATATATATATATATATATATATATATATATATATATATATATATATATATATATATATATATATATATAACATATAAAAATCGAAACTGACCCCGGATATGTGTTTTAGGGGGCCTAATTAGCGCTCATTTGAAAAAATTTTTTTTCAAAATTCAAAAGTCGGGATCTCCTCATTAGTGATTTTTTTAAAAGAAAATTCACTAAAAAGAAAATTTGTATCACCAACGACTTATGGGCCACTCTGTGATTGTAGAAATAGTTTTTTTAAGATGTAGCTCAAGACACTCTATAAATTAATGTATACAATTTTTTCGTATCTTGTATAATAAGGGATATATTGGGCTTTATTGATTTTTTACGAAAACTCGACAAAAATTATATACCATTAAACGATAAACTGATAGCTAAGACTGCTGCCAAAGCATCAGAGAAAGGGTTTATTTCTGGAAATATTTTAGTAAAATGAAGGACAATGATGGTTGTAGCTAAGACTTCAGGGTTTGTAAAACTTTCTTCTTGAGACATTTTCTTTCCATAGCTCGTATTGGTTTCAGGTTCTTTGCCTAAATGTTGTCAATTTTGACGTTAATCGCGACTTTAACGTTTTGAGGAAAACCCCAATTTATTTTTCTTTGAATGTCTCTAACTTTTTGTCTTTTAACTTATAGAGCTAAACTTGGGTGCCTAACTGATCTATAACGGTATGTACCCGCGTACCAAATTTAGTTGCCCTTACTTTGTTATTTCCGGAGATATAAAGTTTTTTCGAAAGAAAACAGAAAATGTTCGAGAAAACCTAGGCCAATTTTCCTGGCTAACAAACTTATCCAAGCCACTTGCAAAAGGAAGGTATTCACCAAATTTAATTAAAATCATAAGTCGCTGGTGACACAATTTGTTTTCTTAGTCGGACACACCTTATGTTATTGCATCTTTGCATTTTCCATCAAAAGATAATGCATGTTTGTAAGAAAATAAATTCGGGATTCAGCAAGTGCGTTATGGTAGCATAAAATGTTTCTTTCGTAGCTTAATTTACTACTAATCTAAGGTGCGTTGGCCAGGAAACCAGCTTTCTTGGGAATATTTTAAGTTTATTTTCGGAAGACTTTTGTACATTTTCAAACAATAAAGTTATTTTGATGAAATATGGTACATTGTTTCCTCTATATAGGTTATACTGGTAACCAAATTTGATGCCAGCTTTCTTAAAAAGAAAGATATATTTCCTATTAAAACATTTTTACGAAAATTCACTACCATAACGCCTTTGCTGCGTCCAGACTCTTTGTTATTTGCCCAAAGATACATGCATCTTGCAGTACATAAGTTATTTATTTATAAACTTAAAACCAGATATCACAAGAGGTGTTTGTAACCGATAATTCGAAAAATAATCAACCGATTTTAATCAAACTTGGCACGTGTCTTCCCTTTATAAATAGCTTGGATGAGTTCGTTAGCCAGCTCACCTGGATCGGCTTTTCAACAACACAAATTAATGGTTATGGAAAAAATATATCTAAAAAATAACAAGGTTTTTTTAATGAAATTTTGTATACACGTTTCCGTAAGAGAGGTTATTCTATACAGGGGGTCCTGATTCTGCTTCAAACAAATGAGGGTGCGGGTTGACCTCGAAGAAATAGTGGGGGTAGTTCGTATAACATTTTTCATTTCAAGGTCGTGATACTAAGATACATGGTTTTAAAATTGTTACGTTTAAAGCGATTTCATTAATTATCTTTAAAACGGCTAAAGGGGAGATTTGCAAAATTTTTACAAGAGTAAATAATAACAGCATATAAAGAAAAACTTCTGGACGCAGCAAGTGCGTTATGGTAGTGAATTTTCGTAAAAATGTTTTTAATAGCAAACATGTTTTTTAAGAAAGCAGGCATCAATCTATATAGTAGAAACTATGTGTCAGGTTTTATCAAAATAACTTTATTGTTTGAAAATGTACAAAAATTTCCGAAAGTAAACTTAAATTGGTCCCGAAAAAACTGGTTTCCTGCTCAACCTTATTGGTTAATAGCAAATTTAGCTATCCAAATTTGAAGCATTTAATAAAAATCCGCTACCATAACGCACTTGCTGCGTCCCAAATTTCTTTTCTTACAAAGATGTATTCTATTTCGATGGAAAATGCAATAACATAGGGCGTATTCGATTAAAAAAAAAGAAAATTTGAATCACCAACGACTTATGAGCCATCCTGTAATTGTGGAAATATTTTTTAAGATGTAGCTCAAGACACCCTGTAATTAATGTATACCTTTTTTGTAACTTGAATAATAACGGATATATTGAGCTTTAATGATTTTTTGCGAAGATTTGGCAAAAATGATATACCATTAAACGATAAACTCTATAGCCAACACTACTGCCAAAGCATCAGAGAAAGGGTGTATTTTAAATTAATTTTCTGGGAATATTTTAGTAAAATGAAGGACAATGACGATTGAAACTAAGAGTTCATGCTTTGTAAAGCATTCTTCTTGAGACATTTTCTTTCCATAGCTCATATTAATTTCAGGTTCATTGCCTAAATATGACCAATTTTGACGTTTTAAATCGCGACTTTGACGTTTTGAGGAAAACCCAAATTTATTTTTCTTTAAATGCCTGTAACTTTTTTGTCCTTTAACCTACATAGCTAAATTTTAGTGGGTAGCTTACCTATGCTGATATGACACTGCGTACAAATTTTGGTTGCCCTTACTTTGTTAATTCCGGAGATATAAATTTTTTTCGCATGAAAACCCAAATTTTCCCAGAAAACCTCGTCCGATTTTCCTGACTAACGAACTTATCCAAGCTATTTACAAAAGGAAGGTATGCGCCAAATTTTATCAAAATCTGCCCATTATTTTTTGAGTTATCGGTGTGATGCACACACACACACACACAAATATATATATATATATATATATATATATATATATATATATATATATATATATATATATATATATATATATATATATATATATATATATATATATATAAACATATAAAAATCGAAACTGACCCCGGATATGGGTTCTAGGGGTTCTAGAACGCACTCATTTGCAACAAATTTTCAAAATTCAAAAGTCGGGATCTCCCCATTAGTGAATTTTTTTAAGAAAATTCACTAAAAACGTAACATCCGATTTATTACGAGAAGCAGTGGCGCGCGTGGGGGCACTCTGAGGGTTATAATTAAGAGAAAATATGTTAAAAGTCAAAATGTCTGAAATTTTCCAAGGGTCTTTAAAAATCGAAAGACTAACACAAAAATAAGGTATGCTGGTAGAAATTCCATAGGATGTATAGTTTTTGAGAAAAATTGTTTGTTCACTAAAGACGCACAAGAATTAATTTAGATTTTGCTGTATCCATAGTAAATTTTCAGTTTAAAAATCTAAATTAATACCTGTGCGTCTTTAGTGAACAAACAATTTTAACTCCATTTTTCTCGAAACCTGTACATCCTATGGAACTTCTACCAGTACACCTTATTTTTGTCTTAGTCTTTGAATATTTTAAAACCGTTGGAAAATTTCAGAAATGTTGACTTTTAACATATTTTCTAAATTGTAACCCCCAGAGTGACCCCACGCGCCCCACTGCTTCACATAATAAATCGGATTTTGCGTTTTTCTCTATATCCTGTTACTATTTACTGTACAAATTTTGAAAATCTCATCTTAAGCTGTTTTAAAGATAATTGAGGAAAATCGCTTTAAGCGTAACCACTTACTCCAATTTTTTTGGAGTATAATCTGGACACAAAATTCAACTTTCTACCCCAATAGCAAATTGAGATATTGAAATTTGAAGTATTTGATAAAAATTCGATACCATAACGCACTTGCTGCGTCCCGAATCGAGAAAACTTCGTCTACGGAGGTTCTGATTGTAATAATTTTCAAATAGGAACCTAACATTCTAGAAATAATAAACGTTTGAAACACTTCTAGGCCCCCTAGAACACATATCCGGGGTCAGTTACGATTTTTATATGTTTATTTATATATATATATATATATATATATATATATATATATATATATATATATATATATATATATATATATATATATATATATATATATATATATATATATCACACCGATAACTCAATAAATTTGGTGAATACCTTTATTTTGTAAGTGGCTTGGATAAGTTCATTAGCCAGGAAAATCTGTCGACGTTTTCTTGGAAAATTTTGTGTTTCCTTTAAAAAAAAATTCATATCTCCGGAAATAACAAAGTAAGGGCAGCCAAATTTGGTACATCGTTTTATATTTCTATAGGTAAACTATCTACCAAAATTTAGCGCTGTATGTCAAATGACAAAAAAGTTATGGGCATTTAAAGAAACACAATTGGGATTTTCCTCAAAACGTCAAAGTGACAATTTAAAACGTCAAATTTCGCAACATTTAGGCAAATAACTTGAATCTAATACGGACTATGGAAAGAAAATGTCTAAAGAAGAATGTTTTACAAGCCCTGAAGTCTTAGTTTCAACCGTCATTGTCTTTCATTTTACTAAAATGTTTTCAGAAAATTCATTTTAAATATACCCTTTTTCTGATGCTTGGCAGTAGTCCTAGCTATAGAGTTTACCGTTTAATGGTATATAATTTTGTCGAATTTCCGTAAAAAACAATAAAGCTCAATATATCCGTTATTCGACAAGATATGAAAAAAATTGTATACATTAATTATAGGGTGTCTTGAGATACATCCTAAAAAATATTTCTACAATCACAAGCTGGCCCATAAGTCGTTGGTGATACAAATAAAAAAAATTTAGTCAAAAACGTCTTCTGTTTTTTGCATTTTCCATTGAAATATAATGCATGTTTGTAAGTAACGGAATTCTGGACGCAGCAAAATAACGCATTTGCTGCGTCCAGAATTTCTTTACTTACAAACATGCATTATATTTCAATGGAAAATGCAAAAAACAGAAGACGTTTTCGACTAAATGTTTTTTATTTGTATCACTTATGGGCCAGCTTGTGATTGTAGAAATATTTTTTTAGGTAGCGAATTTTGATTAAAAGCTTTATATTTGAAAAGCTCAATTTGCGATTATCCTATAAGGTTGACCAAGAAACGGATTTTTTCGGTTATACTTTAAGTTTACTTTAGGAATTTTTTTGTACGTTTTCAAACAATAAAGTTATTTTGATGAAACATGGCACATTGTTTTTACTATATATGTTATACTGGTAATTAAATTTGTTGCCTGCTTTCTGGAAAAAAAAACACATATTTGCTATTAAAAACATTTTTATGAAAATTCACTACCATAACGCACTTGCTGCGTCTTTGAGTTTTTAGTTATGTGTTTTCTAGGTTCAAGCATTCAGTGCATAGGATTATAAGTCCGATTATGTTGATAATCACAATTAACACTCTAATATAATACTTAGCATTCTGTTGCATTAACAAGACTCGTAGCTGGAAAAAGAACTGTCTCTGTTAATTGCATAAATGTTATTAATGACATCGGTTAAAAATATAATTAGAAGATGATGTGGAAACTGCTGCAAGTGCTCCTACTCGTGTGTTAGATGATTTGACATAATTCTCGTCGATGTGGTTTTTGGGAGCTTAATGAAGCCAATTATCTAATGCCAGAAATATAAACCACAACTGTTCGTTTTAATAAGTGTTGTTAATAGGGCCTGAAATCAAGAAGTGTCAACGGCTTTTCTTAGAAGAAAAATGTATAGATATCAAACGTCGTATATGATTTATATAAAAACTTGATTAGAAACGTTTAATAGACTTCTAAATTTAAACTGTCATTTGTGTGCCAATGGTGGGTTTCTTTGCCAATAAGTTAAGTCTACACAAAACAATGACGTTTATGAAACTGTGTTTTGTATGAGTCTGATTTGGAAATATTAAAGTTGCACAAGAAATTATAGGACATACTATTATGTGCCCGAAGCAGGTGCCTCCCCGGGTTTGGATGCATGTATTGTGCGTGCATCCGCCGGAGGCGCTATTGCATGTTTGAGCTAGCAATCGGGCGCGTCCCCGGCTCATGGATACGGGTGTGGCCATATTTATGGCTAGGGGTGGTATAAAGGTGTTCGAGAGGTTGGTGGGGCCCCAAGGGACCCCGGCGACATATCGGCGCTAACGCCTCCCCCGTAGATGTGCTTCATCCCTCAGCAATTAGGGATGTAATACCGTAACCCTATCTAGTCATGTCTTAGGAGGGCCGTGAATGTTTGCCTTACTTGACCAGGATTCCAAAGAGATACCTCTATAAAAAAACACATCGCATAGTCTTTGGCGGGTTGGTGCTGAAGCTTTAATGGTTTTGGCTGGTATGGCTGGGCATTGACAGAGTGGTAACTCTGCCCCTAACGTAACCCTTCCCAGGGAAAGAGGGCGGCCTCCTTGTGTATAAATGACTCCACGTGGAATGCGAGGCTCTTCCATGGCGTATAATCACAATTTTCCCCAGCTGTTCGCGGAAAGAGTATATGAACACAAACGATATATGTAATAATACTCTCAATCTCCAGACAACTGGAGAACCTATGGAGGTGGAAATGGGGGTTATCCCCTCTCTAACTGCCAGACTCATGGAGGTATAAATATGGGATACCCCCTCTAACCTTCAAACCTATGGAAGAAGGGACGACGGTCATTCCCTCTCTATCCACCAAACCTCCGATGAGAAGCGGAAGCTTCCAAAGTCTCCCGTCCGCCACACGGAGGAGCAGATGAAAAAACGAGGGCTGCCTGGAGCTGCAAGGAGACAGCTAAGTCGTTTGCCCAAGGTGGGTGTGCCTTATTCAACCGCCTTAATTTAGGTCCTGGCGAAAGTGGAGTCCCGCCAGGCTCAGGGAGGGGCTGGGGGCACTGCGGGTACGACAAAACGACCCCAGGGGTCTGCCACCTCGACTTTGTGAGCCAAATGTGGGAAACGACCCCGGTCAGATGGCAGTACACGTCAACAGAGGGCAAAAAAGCCCCGAGAGGGTGCTGTCAGAAAAACATTTACTGCTGTGGCCGAAGGGGTGAGAGTGGGCATTATTCACTCTGAATATCCCTCCTCCTCACTGAATAATGAACAACTGGTGCTTCTGCAGAGGTCAATTTTGAAGGCTGTGCATGGCATACCAGAGGAAGGGCCAAAGATAAGGTTCCAGGGCTGTGCAAATCAGCCTGGCTGGCTCCTCATCTCAGGTGCCGACAAAGATAGCTCGCTTTGGCTGGAGTGGGCAGTTGGAGAGCTCCTGCCATGAAAAGGGGCTCGTCTCAAGCTAGTGCGAGGACAAGACCTCCCCAAGCCCCACGTCTGTGCGGCGTACATGCCGGACGGGGTTGATTCTCCACTGACGCCCAAGGATGTGCTTAAAGACTAAGGAGAATGAATGGTGGCCTGAACACTCGGGAGTATACTGTTCTACACCGAGTAGAGGCGGAACGTCGATATTTTCGGTTGGTTACGCTGGAGGGAATTGGCTTCAGCCATACTTTGGCTTTGGGCAGGCGTTATTCCAACCAAAAGTAAGGGCTTCTGCGGCTGAGCATAAACCCACAGCTACCAGTACCACCACACCGTCTACCTACTGCGACTGGAACAGAGAGTGGAGGGGGAGTAGTCCCTCCGACTATACCCCCAGGTAGTGTCACCTCTGGGGGAAGTAAACCAGCAGAACTAGCCCCAATGGAGGTGGTGGCAGGATATACCTTTCTACTAGAACCTCTAGAAGGAAATCACGGGAGAGAGAGAGAGAGAGAAATCATTCCTTCGTGAGACTACCAAAGGTTGGCTCTCCTTTACGAAGCTTGGGAATCTGAAAAAGAGGATAGCCAAGCACCCTAAGCCAAATCCTTAACCTCTCTCCTTACCTCCCACTCTACCTGATTATCCCCATTACCAACCCATAACCACCACAATTAGGTGTACTCAAGTGAATCTGCATCATACTAGGGCTGCAACATATCTCCTTATCATAAAACTAAAAGATAAGCAGATAGACATTGTTCTTCTCCAAGAGCCCTGGACCGCCAATTCGGACCGAACCAAAGGGCTAGGTAATACTTATGGTAAGTCGAGGTGGACTCTGGTGGCAACCACAGAGCCTGTATCTGGATCAGCAACAACTTAAAGCATTTTGCGCTTTCAGAATACTGTACCAAGGATATGGCAGCCATCCATCTCATGATCACATTCGGAGAGACCGGGCTAGATGTAGTAGCCTGCTCATCTTACTTCCCAGCACACAGAGATGCGGACCAACCTCCTCTAGTAGAGGTGCGGAAATTGATCACCTGCTGCAAGAGGAACAATAATCACCTTGTAGTGGGGTGTAAAGCGAACTCACATCATCTGGTATGGGGGAGCACGGACACTAACAGGTGGGGTGAGTAACTGTTTGAAAGAAAACTAAAAATTTGAATAACTCAATTTTCTAAAAATATAGAAAGTTGAATTTTAGTGTGTAGTAAGGTCTTTTACAAGGCAATATACCTACCAAATTTCATTATAATATCTTTGTAATTTTCGGAGAAATAGATTTTTTTTAGACAAAACTCAACATTTTCCCGGAAAACCTTATCCGATTTTCCTGACTAACGAACTCATCCAAGCCATTAATAAAAGAAAGGCACTTGCCGAGTTTCATCGAAATCAGTTGCTTATTTTTTGAGCTATCGGTTGGATACACACCTACACACAAATATATATATATATATATATATATATATATATATATATATATATATATATATATATATATATATATATATATATATATATATATATACATATATATATATATATATATATATATATATATATATATATATATATATATATATATATATATAAACATATAAAAATTGAAACTTACCCCGGATATGGGTTCTGGCGGTCCTAGTTCGCGCTCATTTGAAAAAATTTTTGCAAAGTCTCTCCATCGTTAGTGAATTTTTTAAAATAAAAATTCAGTAAAATGAGGGGCTCGCCTATTTTTTTCCCGAAAATGTATTATAAAAAAACCTACTTACCAAACTAACTAAACTTAATAATTATTAACTATACTTACCAAGTTTTCCTCTAGTAAGTTATAGGTTATAGTAGTTAAAAAGTCCCTTAAAAAGTTAACCTTTAAATTTAAAATATCCACTGAATTAATCACAGTATCACAATTATTTTGTCCACTTATTAAGCATCCCGAACTAGTAGCCATAATAATAATAATAATTGTTTGTTAGAACATGTAAACAACAACGAAATGATCTAATTAAAATCAATCCGACGCGCAGTACTCCACGAAAATTACTAAACACAAGCTACATACAGACACGCTCTGCCAAAATTCCACTGCAAACTATAAGTGTGGAACTTGAGAGCGCACACCAGATTGCTTATTTGGTCGTTTTCGACGATGATACTCGATCATTTCGCACTGAAGTATGGCATTTCCACAAGAGCGCCGAAAAATACACACCGCCGGCAACTGATGTATATATGGATATTTGGATATGGATGTATATAGCGGTAACGTCTCCAACCAACCACTAACACTATACTTATTCTGATGCTGTATTAATGGCTGCCGACTCTGCTATCCTCGATCCTCGATATGCTAATTTTGTTTGTTGAATGCAGGAATGCAGGAGATAAAAAAGCAAATACAAATTTATTAAAATATAGCATAGCAAACATATTTTTTTCCACGGCAGGCGTCAGTGCGCGCGCTCGGGCGCACTTATTGAGGAGCCGCCCCTGGTACCAAATTTGCATGCCATAGCTTTGCTGGCATCAAAGTCGGCCAATTCTTATTTAAATTATCGACGTGATATATGCATAAATGTATATGCGTATTGAAACATAAAAATTGAAACTGAGGCTTACATCGCGTTCATTTAAAGTATTTTTTTCAAAATTAAAAAGTCCCGATCTCCTCATTAGTGATTTTTTCTCCAAAATTTACTGCATAAAGAGTTTTTTAATTCGATATCATTACGCACTTGCTGAGGCAAGACTTAAAAAACCGCTCAAAAGCCTCGTACGAGATTCTACTCAATGAATAGTGTTAAATGGCGTGAGCACTTGATCACAATAGGTAAAATTTACGGCCATATCAAATTTATTCGTTCAAGTTTTTAGACGACAATAACACAACGAAATTGATCTATCATCTTTTGAATCTCATAATAAAGGAGAGACTGGTATGTGGGCTGTAGCATTGTGTACATGTGGAACTCTATTAATTCCGTGAGGTTTAAACGGCCACTGTCAGGACTGAGTTAGTGCGTGTAGGTGGAACATAATTATCGTTTTGTGTTTTACTTTAGTTGTTTTACACTTTCAAGATCTTTAGCGATTGTTTACTTACTGTGAGTATTTAAATTCTATGGTCTTAAGGCCAGAAAGTTGTTACCTGCGTTTTACATACGTTTTTGAATTTATCATATAGAGTTAAGTAACGTTAGTCTCTGAGCATGCAGCGAAATAATTTATTTATAAAGGGTGTGTGTTTGTGTGTGTGTGTGTGAAAACAGTTTTGGTATGGTTTCAGACGAGTCCATTAGCCACAGGTGATATTATTTATAAGAAAAAGACAGAAAGACAAAAAAAATCGGGACCCAGCAAGTGCGTTATAGTAGAGAATTTTCATAAGAATTATACACTATTATTATACGCCATATTAGAAAAGTTATTACTCTGAACTTACACAGACCTTGAAGACCGATTTTAGAACTCCTAGTACGTGCACATTTGCAGCATTCTTTCGAAAGTGTTACCATCGATATCTCTCTATTATCAAAAAAATCTTGCGTTCCAACTCCTTTTGAGAAAAATGCCCAAAACTCAATTTTGTATGAAGCTAAAGAACTAAATTTTGCTATATCCGTAGATAGCTTCTCTTTAAAAGAAACTTGTATTACAATTTTCATTACAGTTATGCAAAACATTTCCAGAAGGAAACTTAATTCATATCTGGAAAAGTAAAGTATCCGCCAAATTATAAATGTAGCAGTCATTTTTTTAAATTAATGGCCAGTATGATTTCGTTTTAGTTAACCTGATCAAACAGGTTTTTTCAATATTAACAATAACAAGATTATAATTTCAGACTCAAAGGTGACAAACTTATTCAGGCGTTTTAAACAAAAATGAGATTATGTTCAAAACGTATGAAACCTGTGCACTATTGTTTTTCCAAATGTCAAAAAAAAAACATACATTCATCGAGCTGGATTCGATCGCGTGACATAATGCTTAGAAGGCAACGACGCTGTCTCTGGGCCATGTAAGCACACCTTAGCTCACGTTTTGCTTACATGATATATATATATATATATATATATATATATATATATATATATATATATATATATATATATATATATATATATATATATATATATATATATATATATATATATACAAACATATAAAAATTTTAACAGACGTTGGTTTTGGGTTCTAGGGACCCCAATTCTCGCTCTTCTGACGACATTTTTTCAAAAGCTTTCCATCGTGACCCCGCTAATAGCAAATTTTTCGTAATGAAAATTCGCTAAAAAGAAAATGTTTGGGTGCAGCAAGTGCGTTATAGTAGTGAATTTTAATGAAAATGTTTTTAATAGCAAATATGTATTTTTAAATGACAGCAGGGATCAAATTTGGTTACCGGTATAACTTATATAGTAAAAACAATATACCAACTTTCATAAAATAACTTTATTGTTTGAAAAAGTAGAAGAATTTTCCGAAAATAGTCTTAAAATGTTCCCGAAAAGACTGGTCTTATTTTCCCCGACAACGAACCTCTTCAAACTATTTACACACCTAGCAAGATATAATTATTTACAAAAAACTTTCCGACGAAACTCCCAAAAAAATTTGCACGAAAAGTGCAAATATTTTTTCATGAAAATCCCAAAACATTTTTTACAACTTATTAAACATTTATTACCAAAATGTCACAAAAATCTTACAAACAATAATTTCTACGGAAACAAAAAATTTTCGCCGAAAATTGACTATTTTTACAAAAAATTTTTCTAAAGAATACATAAAATTCAAATCATATACTTAATTTGTAGTTAAGTCTAAAAAAAAAGAAAATGCAAAAAAAATATTCCAAAACTAGAGTCTAGGTATAGGGAGTCGTTCAATTTGAAAAAGTTGAGTTACGACAGTTTGAATTTTTTAAATTCAGTCACTACTTGAGAGGGCTCTGTATGCGAGATTTCGATTTTTTTGACGAATAATATAAACGAAACCCCCTCTGAATGGGTCACTTTCGTGAAACTCTCCTATCTATTGGTAAAACGCCGTATCATAATTTTTGATATGTGCCAAAAACGTAAAAAGTTGCAAAACAATTGAAATAACTCAAAAACGATGAATGCTACCAATCATTTTTTCGCTACAAACATGCATCATAATACATTAAAAAAGCAAAAATAAAATAATATAAGGGGCGTGACTTATGGTGTAACGAGGCCTGACTTACGGGGTGAATTATTCAGTGGAACAGAGCAACGGATTTACGGGAACGGTCCCGGGCGCCAGAGTTTACTCCCTGCGAGGATGTCTGCGACCTCGTCACAAGGCTCTGGCCACGGTTGTGGTCAGAGTGCCTGAATAGCTCTGTGGAGAGGATCCGGTAGCCTATGATGTAACAGGCCGTATAGATACCTCCGAGGTTGCGGGCTTTAATCGCTCCCCCGGTATTTCCCTGACCATCCGAAATTTTCTATGGCTCTTTCTATGATTTATTTGTGGTTATAATATAGACTGAATATACTTTCCACACTATTTATTACCTCATGATACGTTACAATTCACTGATATTTTTACAATATGGGTGGTGCTTTCACGTTAATTTATCCTAAAACAAATTATATCACTGATGACGAGCCAACAAAATTAATTATTCTCCCACGGAGAAGTAATACGGAAAACACGCGGGCGGAAACTGAGTGCTGTGGTTTACGACTCTTGGATGCAGCCGTTAAGTGGGTCGATTGGAGAAACGTTCCTCAAATAACTAAAGGGCGTCCACCCGTCGAAGTCGGTACCGCGAGATCAAGCGCCTCGACGTCAGTGCGTCGATAGGGAACGGGGAGGGTTATAGGGGAACACCCTGTGGAACGATATTGTCATATACTAACTCGACCTTGGCCTGCTTATGTACTTACAGCGTCGAGACCAGAGTCGAATCAGAACGGTCGTACGCAATACACTCGAGAGATCTGTGTTAGCTACAGCATCACCTCCCGAATGCTTTACGACACGCCAATAATAATGGGATAGGGTAACGGAAGGAAACTACGCTAGATCCCGCGATCTCGACGTCACCGGATAGACACGCGGAACTGAGAGAAATATCCGAAAATTCACTATATCTAAACAAAATAAGAAAAGCCTAAAGGGTTCTTACCTAGACTACGTTCGGCAGAATTATTAGAATACAAAATTGTCTTATACAACAACGGGACGGACGGTACTCTATTCTAACGTTTTGTTACAATTTAAAAGAACAGACTTTTTATTCACTGAAGCGAAATTCGAGTTATAGATTTATACACGCTACGGCAAACGGTGAACTATTTCTGCCTTCAGTCGTTTTTGTCCTCCAGCCACCGGCTGAAAAATCTTAATCGGTGGTAGATACGTTATCCTTATCTTCTGCAGGTATGTTTTTACTCCGCCGCGATAAATCGAAAATGCGCACTTTTAAGAAATATTAATGATAAAATAATGATTTTTACTGCGTGGAATTTTTACCCGTGTGATTTATATTATATTTATTTTCGAACAGTCACTTTTAATATCTACAGCTGTTCTGAAAATATCTACTTCGTTACAATGGGCCAATATGTGATCGTCAAAATAATATTAGACGTAGCTCAAGACGCCCTATAATTAACGTATCCAATTTTTCCTCGTATCTTGTATAATAACGGATATATGAACCAGGAAATTCAAACTAGCTGTTTTTTGTGGAAAACGATGGCGTGAGTCAATCTAAATGTAACTCACAGTAGTGGTTTCCTTTCTGTGGATGTCAAATTCTAAAGTGTCTATTTTTAATGACTAATACATAAAGAAATGGTAATTTGTTATTAATTTCAATTTTAAGCGTGAATTTAATAGAGTTAAATTTGCTGTTTGATTTGGCCGTAAAGTCATCTACTTTGCATACATTTATATTAACTACTGCAAAAACATCGTCCATATAACGAAACCATACTCTAGGAAAATGGTCATATTCATTTGCTAGGTATGTTTAAAATCTACTCATAAAAAGGTCGGCAAGAAATGGAGAAAGAGGGTTACCCATTGCTGATTATCGTTACTATACTGAAAAACTCTGGGCGCAGCAAGTGCGTTATGGAAGTGAATTTTCATTAAAATGTTTTTAATTACAAATATATCGCTCTAATGCGAGCAGGCATCAATTTGGTTACCGGTATAACCTATATAGTAGGAACAATGTACCATATTTTATCAAAATAATGTAAAAAATTTTCCGAAAATAAACTTTAAATGTTTCTGAGAAAACTGGTCTCCAAGCCAATGAACCTTAGGTTAATATCAAATTGAGTTATTGAAATTTGAAACATTTAATGAAAATTCGCAACCAAAACGCCCCTGCTGCGTTCATACAAAAATTTTCCGAAAATAGTTGGTTTCCTAACCAACAAAACTTACGTTAATAGCAAACTGAGTTATTGAAATTTGGAGGGTTTAATGAAAATTTGCTACCAAAACACACTTACTGCGTCCAGATTTTTTCTTACAAATATGCATCATATTTCGATAAAAAATGATAAAATGCAGTAACGAATTTGTTCTACGAAAATTAGCTAAAAATTATAGACCGTTAAACCATAAACTTCACTAAACCTACAGCGAAAGCATCAACTTAACTAAACCGACAGCCAAAGCATCAGAGAAAAAGTCTATTTGAAATAAATTTTCTGTAAATATTTTAGTTAATTGAAGGGCAATGACGGCTGATTCTGAAACTTAAGGGTTCGCAGAACACTCTTCTTGCAACATTTTCTTTTCACAATCCGTATTTGTTTCACGTTCTTTGCCTAAACATTGCCAATTTTAATATTTTAAATTGCGAGTTTGACGTTTTAAATTGCTAGTTTGACGTTTTGATGATAACTCCAAAATTTGTTGCTTTAGCTGCCCGTAACTTTTTTGTTCTTAAACTTAGAGACCTAAATTTTGGTACATGGTTCACTCTTTATAATACAAATACGCGTGATTGCCCTCACTTTGTTATTTCCGGAAATATGAATTTTTTTAGAAAGAAAATACAAAATTTTCCGGTAAAACCTGGTCCGATTTTCCTGGCTAACGAACTTATCCAAGCCACTTTCAAAAGGAAGGTACTCACCACATTTGATAAATATTGCTCTATTATTTTTTAAGTTATCGGTACTATATATATATATATATATATATATATATATATATATATATATATATATATATATATATATATATATATATATATATATATATATATATATATATATATATATATATATATATATATAAACACGGATCTCCCAATTAGTGAATTTTGTAAAGAAAATTCACTGAAAAAGAAAATTTGAATCATCAACGACTTATGGGCCACCCTGTAATTGTAGAAATATTTTTTAAGATGTAGCTCAAGACACCCTATAATTAATGTATACATTTTTTTTCGTATCTTGCATAATGACGGAGTTTTAAAGATTTTTTACGAAAATTCGACAAAAATGATATACCATTGACCGATAAACTTTATACCCAACACTACTGTCAAAGCATCAGAGAAAGGGTCTATTTGAAATGAATTTTCTGGGAATATTTTAGTTAAATGAAGGACAATGACGATTGAAACTAAGACTTCAGACTCTGTAAAACATTATTCTTGAGAAATTTTCCTTCCATAGCTCATATTAGTTTCAGGTTCATTGCATAAATGTTATCAATTTTGACGTTTAAAATCGCGACTTTTGACGTTTTTAGGAGGACCCAAATTTATTTTTCTTTAAATGCCTGTAACTTTTTTGTCCTTTAACCAAAAGATCTAATTTTTGGTAGATAACTTACCTATAATGATATAGTGAAATTTGGTTGGCCTTACTTTGTCAATTCCGGAGATATAATTTTTTTCGAAAGAAAACACAAAATTTTCCGGCAAAAACTCGGCGGATTTTCTTGGCTAACGAACTTATCCATGCCACTTGCGAAGGGAAGGTACTCACCAAGTTTCATCAAAATCGGTGTATTTTTTTATAGTTATAGGTGTGACACACACACACACACACACACACACACACACACACATATATATATATATATATATATATATATATATATATATATATATATATATATATATATATATATATATATATATATATATATATATATATATATAAACATATCTGTCTGATATCAACTCTGAAACCGACCTCGAATTTGGGTTCCAGGGGTCCTAAATAGGGCTCATTTGAAGAAATTTGTGCAAAATTCAAAAGTGTGGATCTCCCCATTAGTGATTTTTTTAAAAGAAAATTCACTAAAAATCAATTTTATGTTGTACAATTGTAGAGACGTATATTATATATATATATAATTTAGACAAGTTTAGGTAACTTCTAAGATTATCTGCTTTCATGCAGAGCTTGCAACTTTCATAGGCCTCTTATAAAGCAGTTCTTCAATTGTTTTCCTTTTCCTGGGCTTTAGTTCTAAAACAAATAATGATTTCGTCAAAAATATAAAATAAAACTCTGTGGCCTTCTTCTTGCAACAAAAATATATCTAAAATCAGTGGCTATAAATCGAGTACAATTCTGCTGATGCGAGAAAGTGAGACGGTAGAAAATAAGAAAAAATATATTTACTTTTTATATCTGGAAAGAAACCTAAAAACGATAAAAATATATTGAGAATGGGAAGGAAAGGCTGTGGATTAGATGATTAGTGGCTATTTGAAAGTAATTTATATGCAAACAGTTGCCTTCCAAATTGTACTCTGTTAAACATGTCGCGTGTATTTAACATAAGCGTGACATGTCACACACGTTAACGCCTTTCATTTTTTTACAATAAGCTTCTAAATCAACCCCTTTAGTGACGTCAGAGTCTAAGTCCCTCAAGTGACGTCAACCTCGGCGGTCGGTTACACTACCGCATCCCAACTCACTGGAACACGCCTGCAGACGCGATAGTTCCGTGACAGCTCTAGATAAGAAAGTCTTTATAAACGCTCGCAATGCGTGCCACGCTTTCTTCTGTTTCCAAGTTGACCAAAAATGTCGTCATACAGCTAAATTTTCAGTCGGGAAAACAGCATGCCTAAATAGGTAAGTTTTATATTTAGATACCGGCTTATTTCCAATTGCTCGTACATTTCTTTGGTTGATAATAATATGAGATTGCTTATTGGTGTATGTGTACTAAATCCACTTTTGATGACTGCTTTCTTTGTTATAAACTTAATACTGTTGAACGATGGCTTGTGGTAGCGTTAGTTCAGTAATTGATTGCTGTTATGCTGTTTTAATTGCATTAAAAGAAAAATCATTTAAGATTTTGTTTAATTTACGTTAGTTTATTTCTAATTGTTAACACAGATAAATTTTGTACGTAAACGCAACCTGCTACCAGCCGCCTCATGTAAACCATTAAGCCCTGAAACAATACTAATACACATGGAATTTAATAGTACCCCGTTAGGGAGCAGCCCTCAAGAAGCCCTAAATGAAACCGTTAGGGTGCAGCCCTCAAGAAGCCCTAAATAAAACCGTTAAGAAGCAGCCCTCAACAACACATCGTTAGGGAGCAGCCCTCAAGAAGCCCTAAATGAAATTGTTAGGAAGCAGTCCTCGACAACACCTCGTGTAGAAGCAGCTCTATGAACAAGACCTAGATAAATAGAGCCGTCATAGAGCAACCCTCAACAACACCTTCCTAAATGGAACACCGCTGCGAAAAGCCCTGAATGGAACCGTTGGAGCAGAGCCCTAAGACTAGCATCTTGATAAATGAGACCTTGCTGAACGGAGCCGTTTCCCCACGAAGTCTCTGAGGCAACTTCAACATCCAAGGCTAGACGAATATGATCACAACTCTGGAGGCAGCAATTTAAACCTGGAGTTAAGTACATCATTTATCTGTGATTTTCTTTTTAAAGTAGTGTATGCTTCACAATTCATTTTGACAACGCTATATGCCAAGTTAAAGTAATCAATTCATATTTTACCCTTTAATTAAATTTGCTTGATTAAATTTGCTGCATTATATAACTTCCATAATCTTTTAATAAACTGATTTTACTTATAACTCCTGACTTTTATTTGTACATCTTAAAACCTACTGACTGCAAGTGCTGAAGCCCACGCCCTGCGTTGATTTATGTTATATTTGTTCCCCGACTGAGAAGCCAAACTAATCATTAATTCTTTAATAAATATCTAGGGCATAATTTACAGGTATTATTTTTTAATTTTTTCGTTATAAACAACTACCTTACTTTTACAATTACCCGACACAGCATCATCCGCAAGTATAACCAATCCACATTAGATGCCCTACACTGTTTATTAAGGGGTATAGAAAAAACTTTTGTGGTAAAAAAAGTAGCCCTATGTGCATTAATTGACATAGAGGGTGCCTTTGACAACACTTAATATCAATCCATCGAACAGACGCCACAAGCAAATGAATCGGAATTCCCTATTGTAAGATGGATCAAGTCAATGCATGAAATCCGTGTTATCACGGCTACTGCAAACAAAACCAACGCAACAGTGACGACGAAAAAAGGTTATCCTCGGGGGGAAGTGCCACCTCTACTGCGGTCCCTCGTTGTGGATAAACTTATGACTTCATTGAGCGAAGCGGGATTAATAGTACAAGGATACGCCGATAGATAGTATTGTCATAACAGCGAAGGACAAGCACGATGCTGTAATATCCAGCGTAATGCAAACAGCCCGAAATATAGCAAGAAACTGGTGTGAGACAGAGGGGCTCAATGTCAATTCTTATAAGACAGTTCTTGTCGCATTAACGAACAAAAGGAAACTAAATTTAAAAGTTCCAAGTCTGGATTGAACACATATACAATTTTCCAATGAATTTAACTACTTAGGTATCTTCTTAGACCAAAACCTGAACTGAAAAACACACTAAAGAAAATACTCTTTAGAGAGCTACAATGGCAATCTGTACTTGCCTGAGATTCGTAGAAAATATATGAGCGCTAAATCACACGGTGGAATATTGGATATGCCAAACTGTGGTTAAACCCATGGTCACATATGCATCTATAGTATGGTGGCCAAAAAACAGAAAAAGCCTCAATAGAAAGCAAATTTCCAAAATTGTAGAGACTGATCTGTTTTGGAATAACGGGTGCTATGGCATCATGTCCTACGGCTACAATAGATGCAATGCTGACTGCAGATATAAAGAGCGAGGTGGCACTAAATGCCTCCAGACTGTTTCAAGCAGGCAAATTTAAATTTGGTTGGCCACTTGAAGACCCTGGAAATTATTCCAATGCAGTCATTGGCTAAAGAGATTAAATGCCACCTCAACTGAAATGTATAGTCCCATTGGATGTGGCCATAAGTGACCGCCAAGCATGGGACAGAGACAGTGAAAGGCTGACAAAGAACTCATCCGTATGGTATGGAGACGGTTCTAAACAAACAAAGAGAGCAGGACTGGGAATAAAAGGAACTAACTTAAGGCTTTCTAAGTCCCTATGAAAAACTTCCAACATCTTTCAAGCAGAGATGTTTGGTATACAACTCTGTGTAAAAGAATGAATGTTAAGAAGACCCAGAAATAGAGACATCTACATCCTCTCAGATAGTCAGTCAGTACTAAAAATCTTTAAAACCTAGTTTAAACTGACCTGGAACTGCAAACAATCTAGGAAGCAACTGGCTACGACCAACAAATAAACTTTAATGTGGGTACCAAGGTATCAAGGCATTGAAGGAAATGAGAAAGCAGATAGTCTTGCAAAAAAGGAAGCAACAAGACCATTATGTTCCAGAGCCTCATTGTGGATTAACAAAAAACCGTGTGAGAAATGAACCTGATACTTGGGAGAGGAACCAAATGCTACCATGCCGAAAGAAAACGCGGTGCTTAAGGCATGCAAAACGGTTTATCATCATATCAGCAAAATAAATGAACTGAGCTGTTACTTGAATTGAACAGGAACAACTTGGTATCAATTACAGGACTTTCCACAGGACACTCGCCAGTAAGCTAAGACTGTATGAAGATGTGAAAGGCGGACGGTAAAACAGAACATTTGCTCAATTCTGCAAACGGCTCAAATACGTTGGAGGGGGGACATAACACCCCAGAATATAGGTAAAATAGGTCCAAAAAAGATAGGAGACTACATAAAGTCTGAACTTTTGATCAACTATTAGAAAACAAGAGTCATGCACAAAAGACCCATTGGGGTCGCAGCACTGAGAGACCAAAGTCCTATACAACTCATTAAACCATCTACAACACTCAGATGTACATAGAAGTACAATTAGTGACATCTTTCTGCAAGCACTGGAAAGTAGATTTTCACTGCTGTTGTGACTGACAATGTCCTAACCCTTCAAACTATGTAGAACCGCTGGCCGTACTACTAAATGTCTCTTTTTAAAGAAAAGTCAGGTAAAAATGTTTGTTAGATGCGCCCCCGCTACCATGCGAGAAACATACCGGTTTCGCTCGTATTAGAGGTTGTCAGTGTGGCACACTTATGATTGCCTAAATTCTTCTAAAAAAGACTGAAAAAATCCGGGTTCATAATACTTAGTGAGGTAAATCACAAGTCATATCTCCTGTAGGTACTAGCAACTGTTTCTCACTATAGTCGCAAAAGACATATAGTGCTAACCATACAGACTGTGTAGAACAAGTACTACACGCCCTAATACATGTCCCTTGCTAATTGAAGGGAATATAAGCATTTCTTAGATGCGTCCTCGCCATTATAAGATACATATACCAGTTTTGCTTTTATTAGTATGGCACACTGATGAGATCTAATAAGAGCGAAACTGGTATGCGTATCTTATGATAGCCTGAACGCAGCTAACAAACACTTTTACATTCCCTACCCCTGGCAAGAGACAAGTAGTACTGAGCTAACGATTTAACATAATTGTTGGTTCCGTTTACATAGTCTGTATGGATATTCTGAAGTCAATAGGTTTAAGATGCGTTCTGGTGATGATACGTATGGCAAGCTGATGAGCTGTAATAAAAGCGAAACCGGTATGGGTCTCTTATGATGGGTAGAACTCGTGTAATACTTTTTTAGGTATATCTAAAGTTCAATATTTAAAATAACTATGAATGCATTAGCGACTTATTCAGTGAATATTTGTTAAGATGTTTTACATGCCAAGCCCGATTAAACGACTTAAAAATAGAGAAGGTGTAAAAATGGAATACAATTTTGTTTATTGGACATATCTTTCAAAGGAACTGGTAATACCAACCAAAATTTGCTTAACCTTAATCGAATGTAGTTACAGATAAAAGTTTTAAATCAAATATAAGGTAACCTTCACACTTTTGGAAGAAATTAAAGTATTAGAAAAATCTCTAAAACATCTCCTAAAAGAGTAAGGTATGACAAACCTTTGGTCATGAAGAAATTAATTTATTAACTGAATGTATTATTGATCAAAGCTGTGAGATTACTTGCGAAAGTCACAAACATACTCGTCTTTTTCTACACTTGCGCACTCTTTATGCACCCATATGGAACACATGAGTTATTTAACCCGTACCTCACGTTTTTGGCTTGTTGAAAATGTCTCGACACAAAAAAAATTAATTTGTCATAATTACAGTCAGCGTTGGAGCCTGTAGCTGTATCATCACAATTGTCGTCTGAATCGTCTAGGTCCAAATAGTCATTGAGATTCTTGTTCTGATGAAGACTCTAATATTCGGTAAATTACTGAGTTTTTGTTGTAGCTTTGGAACTTTCAAAGCTCAGGATTTTTTTTTGTTCTGGAAGCTTTCGCATCGTTCTCTTTTTTGAATGAATAGAATAATTGGGTTCATTTTTATACGGAGATGACGTAATCAGAGAAGCTCCGATAGCTTTTCATCCCTTGTTGGAGTTTGCACTCTCTCAGATTGAAACATGGCTAATGTCGAAGAGGGATCACAAGTAATCGGTATTGCCCACAGCGATAGGTAGTAGATTTAACTTCATATTCGATAAAGAAATGTTTTTTGTATTGGTAAATACATTTAGATCGCCATAAAGAATAGGGAGGAATAGGCCAAGAACAATTAATAGAGGACCGCAGGATTCTTGTGCAATGGATAATGAAATTAAAGCCGTCAATGGTGGAATGTATATTAGAGAAACTACTATGCGATTTAATCTCCTTTACACTACATTGATAGTTCAGTCAAATCAATGTTTAACCTTCTGAAAAATCTGAAGTTTTGAAACTTCGCATACTTATTTAAAGGTACGTAAGAATGAATATACCGGAAGTCCTCATGAATATGAGCCGAGCTCTAGCGGCAATTAGCGAAAATAGGGCACTTTCTTTGGTTTTTCGTTAATATCTCGAAAACCGTTGGTCAGGGGCAAAAATTGATTATATACATAATTAAGGATTATTAATTTTTCTACAAAAATGGATATATATATATATATATTTTTCTCGTATTCCTAATGGTTTTAGAGTTATAGGCGCTAAAAGAGAGTGTTTTGTAAAAAAACACGTTAGGGCGGTACAATATGGTATTTCTAATAATATGTGACAGTTGGTTCCAGTCAGGTTTCCCTGCTATCCGCGTCGTTGAATGAGTCTGATGTGAGGTCATTCGTTTCTTTATTACATTTTCGTGCGTTCTTACCATTTTCGTTCGGTCAGTGCCTTAGTAGTTTTTCGCATAGTAGACGTATGTTGTGTTTACATAATAGACGTATGAAATGGAAGAGAACTGTTTGTTGTGACAAAAATTTTTGTTCACCTTCTGGTGTAACGAATGTTGGTTTGAAGGGAATCAGATCGTTACTGCAAAGGAAATATGATTTGGGTTCTAATCTTCGTGGTACTGAGAAAAATAGATTACACACTGAGTGCCGAAAACAGTACACACGGGATGAGTCTATAAAGGCTATGCTGAAACAGCAGTCTGCTGCAGACCCTTCTTCATCAACACAAGATAGCTCTTTGCCCCAAACAAGGTCGTCTGTGAAAACATTATTTGAATTCAAAACAAAATGTTTCTTCTGTGCGGATGTTATTGATGAAGAGTATTTACAAAAAAACAAATAAAGAAACCTATAAAAGCCCGCAGAGATGTATTCTATTGTCGAAGTAAGGACATGATTACGACTGTATTGAATTCTGCAGACAGGAGAAATGATGAAAAGGCAGAAGAAGTTATGCTGCGTCTGCCTGGCATTAGCGATCTTGTCGCTGCTGATGGAGTGTACCTCCTGGACTGCTACCAACAATTTGTGTCCCACAAGCCTCCAGAAGAGGGTAGAAAACGTGGACGCCCCGAGGCAGACTACATTATAAAGGCTATGGAAGAGATTTACTCCCTTATTGAGAATAGTGAAGAATGCCAACTTTCCTTTGAACAATTACGTTCTGCAGTATCTGGGGATGTTCCTTCAAATGATACAATTAAAAGAAAACTCAAAGACAAATATGGAGAGAGAATTATAATTGCCGTGGAAGTTGGATGGTAGTTGCAACCATCTGTTTCAATGATGTTGGATTCAAAATTTTGAACTCATGGTATGATGACAGAAAATCTGACGAAAGTAATGAGCGACTAAGTATCGTACAAGCAGCAGCAAAAATAATAAGGCAGGATGTTCAGAAACATGTGTATGATACAAGCGCCTACACTCGGGGCAACAACTTTTTAAAAGAAGCAGCTTCTTGTGTATCCCCAACTCTTCAAGTTTTTCTGGAGACATTGATAATGAAGAAAGCAGATAATGCAAATAAAAAAAGAAAATGCATTTCTATTGCTCACAGTATTATCTCTGCGATACGTCCAACCTATTTTATATCAGCAATAATGAACAGTGTTGCTTTGTTTGTTTACAGAAGATTTGCAAGCAAGAAGTTGGTAAACCTTTTATCAAGTTTAGGGTTCAATGCTTCATATCACAGCGCACAGCAACTGGAAATATCAGAAATTCATCACATTCAACCTGATAATGATACTCCTCTTCAACAATTTGTGTTTAACAACGCGAACTTTAATGTTAGAATACTGGACGGTCTCAACATATTCCATTCTATGGGTGGCATCAAATTTGTGCCTTCTGGAAGCACAACTGGAAGCAAACAGGAAAAACCAATACCGAGGCTCACCAAGGTAGCACCTGCTATGACAGTAGGGGAACCTGGAGTGATTCCTTTACAAACTTACCAAAAATCACAAGGTGGATTTAGTAATGTGATTGTGGAGGATCTGAAAGATATTAGTCAAGAAAACTGATCAGCTAACTCCGAACAATACTCTTTGGTTGGCAGCAAAATGGCTCAATATTAACCCTCATCTCATGCATACTTACCTATTGTTTCAGGCAAGTGTAGAAGCTGGTCAAGATAATCAAATTGCAGGGCCTTCTACCAGGAAGCGATTCAGAGCTGATTGATTTTTCTGTACAAAATTTTATTTTGAATAACCTCAGCATTTTTTTGTTCATATATTTTATTGTTTAATATACCTACATCATGTGCCTCATCAATATACATCATAAATAACATACATCACGTGCTTTTTATGCAAAGTTGTGAAGTTTATCTCCTCAATTATCCTTCGTATACAAAAATGTGGGTAAACCATTGTCAAATATTATTAGAAATGCCACATTGTAACGCCCTAGCGTGGTTTTTCACAAAACGCTCTCTTGTAGCGTCTATAACTCATGAGTCATTCGGAATACGAGAAAAATGTATATAATCATTTTTGTATCAAATTTGATAATCCTTAATTATGTATATAATCAACTTTTGCCTCCGACCAACGGTTCTCGAGATACTAACGAAAAACCAAAGAAAGTGTACTATTTTCGCTAATTGCCGCTAGAGCTCGCCTCATATTTATGAGGACTTTCGGTATATTTATTCTTAGGTACCTCTAAATAAGTGTGCGAAATTTCAAAATTTTCGGATTTTTCAGGAGGTTGGGTCATATTTTGAAGTTTTTGACTGGAGTATGAATAAAAGATGCAAATCTGGGGGTTCTATATATATATATGCCTTGAAATAAAAATGTTCTTTTCTGTAGAAAATGAGGAAGATATTGCTAATTATCTAGTGGAAATCGCCAAAATATTTTATGGCTTGTCAAAAATGCAGCTACGAAAAATATCGTTTCAATACGCTAAAAGCAACCAGATCAACAAAATTGACCACGCAGCTAAAAAATAATAACTTATCCAGAAGGAGTAAGAATATTAGTCTGAGAGAACCAAAGTCAACTAGCCTTAATAGAGCCCTGGTTTTTAGCAGGGTGGAAACTAAGTTATTCTACGTAAAATTTCGGTAGTCTATAGATAAAGATTCGAACCCCTACGAATTTGGAATGTCGACGAAACGGTAATAACGACTGTTCACAGACAGATATATGTCTCAAGGGTCAAATAGAGGTCATGGCAATATACAGTGGTGAAAGGAGAAATAAGGCAACGTTATGTTGATCTATCAGCGCATCCGGATGTTTCATTCCAACTAGGTCTATTTTTGAGAGACAGAGAATGACACCACTGCTAACCAAAAAATAGACCACCTGATTCACTTATGAATGTTTTAAGAGTGGACGGATGACTATGGACCTCTTCGTCATATGGATGAAGCACTTCAGTAAATTTCCTAATCGCTCAAACGAAAAAAAGCGCTACTGATTGCAGACAATCGTTCAACACACATTTTTTGTCTACTTGTGAGTCTTGCATATTTATGGGAATTGTAATGATTTCGCTGTCTTTTTAGATGTAACATATTATAAGCCATCCAAAAATCCCCATAACAGAGTGTGTGAATGCTATATGAAATCATATCCAAATAAGAAAATTACAACTTACGAGTTAGTAGAACTGCCCCAAATACCTTATAGAAAAGTGGCGACTTTCTCGAATGAAAACAGGGGTTTTGAATTTCCAGAAATCCATCCACTGAATAAACATACGTAAGACTTCGATTTCCCCCAGGATGAAAGTTTATAAAATCAGACTGAGACATATACAACGAATACATTACAGCCAGTTAGTTCGGTATTGGTAAAAGTAAAAGAGACAGTTTCCCAAAAAGGTCATAGATGAAATAAGTAAAGATCGAAAAAGTTCGGGATGCAGCAAGTGCGTTATGGTAGTGAATTTTCATAAATATGTTTTTAATAGCAAATATGTGTGTGTTTTTTTTTTTTGCAGAAAGCAGGCATCAAATTTGATTATTATAACATATATAGTAAAAACAATGTGCCATGTTTCATCAAAATAACTTGTTTGAAAACGTACAGAAATTTCCAAAAGTAAACTTAGTTTAACCGAAAAAATCCGTTTCTTGGTCAACCTTATAGGTTAATGGCAAATTGAGTTTTTCAAATATGAAGCATTTAATCAAAATTCGCAACCATAAATTCCTGTCTCCAGAATTTCTTAACTTACAAACATGCATTATATTTCGATGGAAAATGCAAAAACATAAGGCGTTTACGACTAAAAAAATATTATTTGTATCACCAACGACTTATGGGCCAACCTGTGATTGTCGGAATAATTTATTAATATGTAGCCCAAAACACCGTATAATTAATGTATACAATATTTTTTCATATCTTGTATAATAACGGATATATTGAGGTTTATTGATTTTTTACGAAAATTTGACAAAAATTATATTCCATTAAACGATAAACTCTATAGCCAGGGCTACTGCCAAGCATCAGAGAAAGGGTCTATTTGAAATGAATTTTCTGGAAATATTTGAGTAAAATGAAGAACAATGACGGTTGAAACTAAGACTTCGGTGTTTGTAAAACATTCCTCTTGAGACATTTTCTTTTCATAGCCCGTATTAGATTCAAGTTCTTTGCCTAAATGTTGCGAATTTTGACGTTTTAAATTGTCACTTTTGAGGAAAACCCCAATTTATTTTTCTTTAAATGCCCATAACTTTTTTGTATTTTGACCTACAGAGCTAAATTTTGGTAGGTAGCACACCTATAACGATATAAACCAGCTTACCATTTGGTTGCCCTGACTTTGTTAATTTTGGAGATATAATTTTTTTTCGGAAGAAAACACAAAATTTTCCGGGAAAATCTAGGCGGATTTTCCTGGCTAACGAACTTATTTAAGCCATTTGCGAAACGAAGGTACTCACCAATTTTGACGTTTAAAATCGCAATTTTGACGTTTTGAGGAAAACCCAAATTTTTTTTTTTGAATGCCTGTAACTTTCTTGTCCTTTAACCTACGGATCTAAATTTTGGTAGGTAACTTGCCTATAATAATATAAACCCGCGTATGAAATTTGGTTGCCCTTACTTTGTTAATTTTGGACATATAATTTTTTTTCGAAAGAAAACACAAAATTTTCCGGGAAAATCTTGGCGGATTTTCCTGGCTAACAAACTTGTCCAAGCCATTTGCAAAAGGAAGGCACTCACCAATTTTGACGTTTAAAATCGCAATTTTGACGTTTTGAGGAAAACCTAAATTTATTTTTCTTTGAATGCCTGTAACTTTTTTGTGCTTTAATTTACGGAGCTAAATTTTGGTAGATAACTTGCCTATAATAATATAAACCCGCGTATGAAATTTGGTTGCCATTACTTTGTTAATTTTGGAGATAGAAATTTTTTTCAATTTTTTTCGAAAGAAAACACAAAATTTTCTGCGAAAACCTCGGCGGATTTTCTTGGCTAACGAACTTATCCAAGCCACTTGGGAAAGGAAGGTACTCACCAAGTACCATTATTTTTTAAGTTATAGGTGTGACACACACACACACACACACACACACACATATATATATATATATATATATATATATATATATATATATATATATATATATATATATATATATATATATATATATATATATATATATATACAGTGTGGAACAGCCAAATGGAATAAATTCGATAACGGATAAATGAGGGCGTGTTGGGAAAAACGCTTGGACACGTCGATTTGTATTTTTAACTGCGCATCTTTTTCAAGAAAAAAAATTTATATAGGGTGCGTCATGTGACAGTGGCCAATACCAACTTTCTTATTTTAAATACAAGCCCCTGTATATTATTAATTTTTTGGATTCTTCAGAAAATTCTAGACATAATTCATGTACAATGTCCTATACCTATCTTCAACTGTTTCGGAAATATTAAGTATTTTCAGATTTATTACAAAAATTAACATTAAGAATAGAAAATTATTTTATTTCACAAATTCGCTACATTACATTCAATACTTATTTCCCATTCAGCTCTTGATAATGAGAAAGTAAACAAAAACCATTCCTGCGTTTCTTTTTACTGATATGAAATGAAACAAAAACAAAAACAGTTTTCTTTCTGTTCGTATAAAACTCGTAGCCTTAGCAACTTGTTGTCTGCCTGCATGACAGTAGTGATTAGTGTCAGTGCTATTGTCGTTTGAATTTCGTTAACTGTACGTAATAATATCAGAAAAATGGTTCATTTAACAGAAATGCACAAAATAACCATTCTACAAATGATTGGTTATGGAGATAACACACGGACACAGATGGAAGTGTCTCGCTTATTTCACGAAAAATTTCCAAATTTGCCGCCTGTATCCCAAGGAACAATTAGCAAAATAGAAAAGCAGTTTCGCGAGCTTGGTCATGTGAGACAGATAAAAAAAGTAGCTGCCAATGCAGTAAGTGATGATACGAAATTGGATATTACGCTTGAGTTTCAAGAAAACCCACATACTTCTGGTCGACAAGCAGCCCAACTATTCAACGTTAGCCACACAGCAATTTTTCGAACATTAAAGGAAAGTAAAATGCATCCCTATAAAATGATACCAACTCAGGAGCTCATGGAGGACGATTTCGATAGGAGAACGTATTTTTGTGAACAAATGATGGCAATGTTAGATAACAATGTGATCCAATTAGAAGATGTTTTGTTTTCTGATGAGAGCACATTTACACTTCACGGTCATGTTAATCGTCAAAATTGCCGCTATTGGTCTAATGAGAATCCTCATTGGATGAGAGAGGAACATACGCAATATCCTGAAAAAGTTAATGTTTGGGCAGGAATTGTTGGAAATCATATCGTAGGTCCCTTTTTCATTGATGGCAACTTGAATGGGGATAAATATTTAGAACTGCTCCAAAATAATGTCGTGCCAACTTTGACAAACTTATATCCAGATCCAGCAAACCCACAAGTTCCTGCCAATAAAATATGGTTTCAGCAAGATGGAGCACCGCCCCATTACCAAATCAATGTCCGGCAGTACCTGAACCAAATTTTTCCAAATCGGTGGATAGGGAGGCGCGGATCGATAGAATGGCCAGCACGATCTCCTGATCTGTCGCTATTAGACTACTTTTTGTGGGGATATGTCAAAAGTATTGTATACAAAACTAAGCCCCTCAACTTAGATGACTTAAAAAGACGAATCACGCTTGCGATTAGATCAGTCACGCCTGAGATGTTGAGTAATGTTAGAAGACATTTCTATACCAGATTAGCATGTTGCCAAGATGTTCGTGGCGAGCATTTTGAACATTTACTACATTGACATTAATTTTTTTTTGTTTTTTTAAATTATTAAGAAATAATCAGTATTTCTTATTAGAATTTGTGAAATAAAATAATTTTCTATTTTTAATGTTAATTTTTGTAATAAATCTGAAAATACTTAATATTTCCGAAACAGTTGAAGATAGGTATAGGACATTGTACATGAATTATGTCTAGAATTTTCTGAAGAATCCAAAAAATTAATAATATACAGGGGCTTGTATTTAAAATAAGAAAGTTGGTATTGGCCACTGTCACATGACGCACCCTAAATAATTTTTTTTTCTTGAAAAAGATGCGCAGTTAAAAATACAAATCGACGTGTCCAAGCGTTTTTCCCAACACGTCCTCATTTATCCGTTATCGAATTTATTCCATTTGGCTGTTCCACACTGTATAAACATATAAAGTTTGAAAACTGACCTCGAATATAGGTTCCGGTGGTCCTAAATAGCGCTCATTTGAAGAAATTTTTTCAAAATTCAAAAGTCGGGATCTCCTCATTAGTGAATTTTTTTAAAGAAAATTCACTAAAAATCAAGTAGAATTAATTACTCCTTTTCCAAACGAAGGAATACAATTTAGAATCTTCCACGCCAACAGAAGAATATGCCACAAATATTACACTCACAGCGCCACCTCTTTAGGCCACCTTGTAGGAAATTACACAGACGTCCAGGCTATATACATCTACATGTGTTTTCGACAAAACAACTTTCAAAAGTGATAATAACGGCAGTTTGGCCAGTTTCCACATTGAACATATCGCCTTTACTATCTTTGAGGAGAGATAAGATAAAGCAAAAGCATTTTTACGTGTGAAGCAACATTATAAAATACCAACCAGTACTCCAAATAAAATAGAATTGGAAGAAAAAGAAAGAAGACGACGAAAGAAAAATGAAAGACTGGCGAGTCATACCAAGAATCAAAAGGTGTGTAAAGTGACATGTATAGTTTTAGAAAGCTCTTTATCTGAAACCGACAAAACAGAGGTCGTGTTATGTAATGATGACCAGACAGTGAGTTTGAACATCAAGATGGCGTGTTCCACATGTAACTAGGAACGAAATGGTGAAACGGGGTTGCGATGCGTTCATTGTGGTAACTATGTTCATAAGGAATGGAATGTTACGGTCGCAACTCACCAAATGATTATATTTGCGATTTATGCAACTCATTATGTAATTAACGTATCAATAAAAAGACCAGTCGGTCTTGACCTGCATAAGATGGCAATACCGATTAAATTATGTTTTGTTTTATAATTTTTATTTCATGAATATTATTGTATTGTTTCGTTACTTTAACTAACGGCTCAAATTAGTTACAACAAAAAATGAAACAATAGGCAGTCCTATTGTTGGCACTGCAAGTAAATATTATTAGCTGATCGCTGTTCGCCAAGTCTCCCCTACTTCCCATTTCCTTAGCTTTCCAATTTTTGTAAAAAGCAAATGTTGGGCCCGGGGTGAGTGATGCAGATCATGGGAGGTTAAAATGCAATGTGGTTTTTAATTCCCCTAGCTTTTTAATAGGAATCATTTCGATTAAAACAGGAGCCTGGTTGGATGACGGGGGCGATTGGTGAGAGGTTTTTTCGCCATTGGATTTCTAACTTTGTTAGTGAAACGATCGTCATGTCTTTAAAAAGATGTGTTGTGGTGATTTGGGTTCTTCAAGTGTACTTATCAGTGCTCATCACAGGTTTCAATCTTCACTTAGTTTGTATAAGGTTGCTCTTTGACACTTTGCATTTACAGCTTCTCTAAATTTTGTTTATTCTGCCCAGCGGACCTGTTCGCTCCAGATGATGTAACTTTCTTGATGGTTAAAAGCACAACATTTATCTTATAGTTTATGCAGATCGAAGTCCTTCTAAGAATTCTTCTTAAAAAGAAATACCTAAAACTAACATTGCACTAAACTGCAAAATAGCCTTACCTTTCATTATCATTTTATATCGAATATATTTATGTAATTTGTATTTCAGACAAAGAATTAGGCATCAGACCGCAGAAAGAAATTTAGATATAATTAAAAATTAGGAAATAATGTTGTCGGGTTGTTTGCCTTCGAGATGCTGTTGAATTGCATTCGTTGGCGTTAAAATTAACAAATGTTTGCAAAATTAAAGAAAACTAAGTTGTGCATTTACCTACAAACTCTCCGTTTACATTTTCTTTAATCTGAATTACAGATATGTCTCTTAATCTCGCATCTCGTTGTAGTTCTTTCTTGTACGCCCTGCGAAGCATTCTTGCACATACTCTTGAGTATTCTAAGTAACTGATTTAGTTTTAAATTACTAAAAGGCTTGTAACAATTATTTGTTATTTTCATTACCTTAAACCTGTCATTTTCCATAAATTATACATTTTGATACAAAGAAATAAAATAATTCCTATGAATATAATACAAGAAAAAATACTTGTCTTTTGACTAAAAAATTTACATAATGTTGACACATCCAAATTGTCAAAGTCAGGAAAGGAGCTTGGCCCAACAACACTTAACAAGGTTTGTCGGAAAAGTAAAAACGTCACAACAAGTAGGCTTATCCAACAGTCATTTCCGAATCAAAGTTCATTTTAAAATATTTGACACAATTTAACTGAATTATCTGTATGCTTTATTAACCATGTTTAAAAAAATATCCAGTACACTTGTTTATAAGTGAATATAACTAGCTGAGAGCAATAGCTACTTTCATCATAATTTTTTCGTTTTCTATTATTGTAAATAAGGTTATATATATATATATATATATATATATATATATATATATATATATATATATATATATATATATATATATATATATATATATATATATATATATATATATATATTAATTTCAACAACACACCACGAGGGCTTACAGCCTAAATACTATCGTACCGTGACAAGGAGGAAAGAGGCAGCTTGCTAATTCTGGACTTGAAGGTTTGGAGGTTCGGAGAAGGAAAAACATGTGCCGGCAAGGAATTCCACAACTTGGAAGTCCTCGGGACAAAAGAGCGGGCATAACAAGATGTTCTATGTCTGGTGACCTGGACAGTAAAATGGTGCATTCGCTCTGTTCCCCTGGTAGATCTGTTGGGGGCAGCAGGTGGAGGAACTATGGAGGAAAGCTCCTCTGAGCAGTGCCGGTGCAGATATCTATAAAAGAGAGAGAGGTCACCAACGGCACGTCGGTGGGCAAGGGATGGCAGCCTTTCGGTGAGGGTAGGGTCACCGATGAGACGTATAGCTCTCTTTTGAATGGAGTCCAGGATAGCGAGTGTAGAAGCGGCAGCGGCACCCCAGATGTGGGAGCAGTATTCGAGGTTTGGCCTTATTTGTGAAGTATATAAGGTATAGAGATTAGCTGGTGAGAAGTATTTGCGAGCCCGGAAGAGGAAACCTGATTTCTTAGCAGCCGCTTCTGCAATTGATGTGACATGTTGGTGCCAATTAAGATTTCGATCCACAGAAATGCCAACAAGAGAAAAGGACTCATTACTTTGAATAACTTGGTTGTTCATTGTGATGGGTCTAGGGCTGGTGTATCTCTTGTGAGAAAGAAAGCAAGACTTAGTTTTGGTGGGGTTGAATTGTACAAGATTTCTACTTCCCCAGTCTAATATTTTTTGGAGATCCACGGAGACAGAACCCTCCATGAGTCTGCGATCCTCATCTAATTGGGCTAAAGAGACAGGCTTAGAATATTGTATATTTGAATGGAGGGTGCTGTCGTCCGCGTAGCTGTGAACTGGGTTGGATGTGCTCGAGAGGAGGTCATTGATGTGGAGAAGAAACAAAGTAGGGGCTAAAGCTGAACCTTGAGGAACTCCTGCATTAATTGGATACAGTTTAGAGGAAAGGCCATCCACAACAACAGATATGCTCCTGTTGGAGAGGAAATTTGCTGTCCACATATAGAGTTTTGGTGGTAGGCCATAGGCCGGAAGTTTATTAAGCAGCGGTGCGTGCCAGACCTGGTCGAATGCTTTCGATATGTCTAGAGCAACAATCTGGGATTCACCGTGTTGTTCCATAGACTTGTTCCAAGAATGGGTGACAAAGGAAAGGAGGTCGGTAGTCGATCTGCGCTGACGGAATCCATACTGCCTGTCGTGGATTAGACTGTGTTTTTCAAGAAATTTTAGTAATTCGGTGTTTATATACTTTTCCATCACTTTAGATACGACTGAAAGCAGAGAAATAGGCCTGTAGTTGCTGGGAAGCGCTTTGGATCCTTTCTTGAGGATGGGTTGTACTCGAGCAGTTTTCCAGTTACTAGGGAATATGCCTCCATTGTAAGATGTCTGAAACAGACGAGTCAGGACAGGAGCAAGTTCTAGTGCGCATTTTTTGAGAACAATTGCTGCGATCTCGTCAAGGCCAGAGGCTTTCCTGGTATTAAGAGAAGAGAGCATCTTCCGTACCTTTTTAGTTTTGAAAATGATATCCGTCATTTTATGCGCGACATTGGGGACTGTTGGTGGTTGAACATTTGGAGGTGGGTTGAGAGTAGAATTGTCGGCGAACAACGAAGCAAAAAGTTCAGCCTTGCCCAGGGCGGTAGAAACAATTTCATCCCCTGAGACAAGAGGTGGGAACGTGCTTTTGCAGAATGCGGACATAGCGGTTTCTTGCGTCGTTAAATGCTTGACGATTTTCTTGACTGGGATTGTGTAGAAGCGTTTATATATATATATATATATATATATATATATATATATATATATATATATATATATATATATATATATATATATATATATATATATATATATATATATATATATATATATATATATATATATATATATATATAGGGTGATTCGCAACGCAATGGACACAGAATGTCTACGTGTAGAGGACCTCAAAACATGCCGATTTTTTATATAAAATTTTTCTCTGACGTCCATGGTTAGTGAGATATTGACCACGGAAAATTCTTTAATAATTACAGGAAACAGCTGTATGGCAGCAGCGCCCTAACATAGAACAACCAAATTTGGTAGATGCTTTGAAGTAGATATAAACTCAAAAAGGGGTGAATTAGGGGTGGGTCACTTTTTTATTGATTTGATTTTTTTAAACCCTAACCTCATTAAATGTTAAAGTCCATCAATTTTATAGAAAATTAAATTTTATATATTTTCTCCTCGTGTCAATTTTTCTACAAACCACCCGTTTTTGAGAAAATTGAGATTTTTAGAGTTGAGATCAAAACAAAATTATGTCCCTTGAAGACTTTACTAAACACTAACATATCTGAAATTTAACAAACGCTATTAAAAACTAATAAATAAAAAAAAACATAAAAAAACACTAAACATATTTTTCAAAATGACTTATATTTTCTCTCACACATAACTGCACCCTTTGTCAAAAATTAAAGTCGACTTTGTTAAGTAATTGGATGTCACTTTTAATAATGGTCCACTTATTATTTATGCGACTCCACAAATCTTCCGCAGTTGGAACTGGTGTCAAATACACAGAATCTTTTACAGCCCCCCAGAAAAAAAGTCACATTTTTTAGGTCTGCTGATCGTGCTGGCCAAAGTTGAGGGCAATTAATTCCACGACCTATTCATTGATTTGGAAACTGTTGGTTTAAAAATCCACGGAGATTTGTAGTGAAATGTGGTGGCGCCCCATCATGCATAAACCACATTTCGCTGCGCAGTTGTAAGCGCAGCCTCTCCAGTAGCTCAGGAAGTACTTCTTGCAAGAAATGCAAATATGTTGTTCCGTTTAAGCGGTTTGATAAAATAACCGGCCCAACCAAATATCCTCCAACAATACCTGTCCACACATTTATTTTAAATTCTCTTTGGAAAAGGGTGGGTTACTGTAGCATGTGAATTTACATCCGAATATTCGTGGCAGTGCACATTCGTAATCCCTCTCCTTGTAAAGCAAGCTTCATCCGTAAAAAGAATGGTTTTGGGAAAATCAATGTTCTGATGTAAGATCAAATTACAAAACAAACTGTCTTGCCTCTAAATTCTGGAGTAGCAGTTCTTGCACTTTTTAAAGCTGGTAGGGATGCAGCAGATTGCGTCGGATAATTCTATGGACCGTCGGCTGTGTTATATGAAATTGATTGCATATTCGTCTGGTGCTGGTTTGAGGGTCCCTATCAATATTGTCTAGAAGACGCTCCTCAGTTAGAGCGTTCACTGCATGAACGCGTCCTTCAGCATTTTTCTATGAAAAAGAAACCCCTTTTCCGAGCTCTACGTTCAACATTGGCACATGTTTGACGATGTGGTAGATTACGATTAGAAAATTTTCGGTATACCTCTACACTTCTGCGAAAATTACCCTTGCAAAACGATAATACCATAAGCATGTAAACTTGTTCATTAACCGAGAATTTTCTAGCCATTTTGAGCAACAAATTATTATCACAAAAGAAAACAAGGGACACAAGACAATAATTATTGTAAAACTTAATACATTTCAGTCATGTCAGATTTTACAACGACTGTAACCTAGCAACAGATGATTTGCAGAGCGCCCCTATGAGAATTTAATGTTTAATAAAATCTTGAAGCGACATAATTTAGTTTTGATCTCAACTATAAAAATCTCAATTTTCTGAAAAGATAAAAAGATAGAAAATTTAATTTTCTATCAAATTGATGCACTTTAACTTTTAATTAGGTTAGGGTTGAAAAAAATCAAATCAGTAAAAGGGTAACCCACCCCTAATTCACCCCTTTTTGAGCTTATATATACTTCAAATTTTTGCCAAATAACGATGTTGATAAAAGAAAACGATCTAACACATTTGGTTGTTCTATGTTGGGACATTGCTGCAATACAGCTGTTTCTTATAATTGTTAAGGAATCTTCCGACGTCAATATCTCATCAACCATGGGCGTCAGATAATTTTTTTATATGAAAAACCTGCATGTTTTGAGGTCCTCTACATGCGCACCAGTGCGTTGTGAATCACCGTGTGTGTGTATATATATATATATATATATATATATATATATATATATATATATATATATATATATATATATATATATATATATATATATATATATATATATATATATATATATATATATTTCACTTTGTCAAAATAGATATATTGTAACGAGGAATTTTGTTTCAAGTCGTCGTACCACAAGTCTGTTTTAGAATGTTCACACTCCAAAAATTTAAGGATCAAAAATCGGATATGTGCGGGCGTGTGTACAATAATTTTGTGAACAAGATAACTTTTAAAAGCCTTAAGCTAACGTTTCGTCTGGTAAATATGATCTTTGAGAACGTAAATTAAAGTGGCGGGAAGCTACTTCCTATATATATATATATATATATATATATATATATATATATATATATATATATATATATATATATATATATATATATATATATATATATATATATATATATATATATATTCAAAAGGACCTTGGTTTCGGATTATAGAGGTCCAAATTCGCGCTCGTGTTAAAAATTTTTGTGAGACTTTGCAAAGATTTTTTGCAAAGACTCACCATCCATGCCTCTCTATTAGCGAATTTTTTAAAATAAAAATTCGCTAATATGATATACTGTGAGAACACTATACATGTCTTTAGTGTACTGTACCGAGGAATGCTCAGTACGCACTGTATTTATATCTGTATTCATATTTTGTACAAAATTAGAATTCAATTGTGGGCATCATGACAAACGAGGCCGTATGTTCATCCATCACTGGCACAGCGCATTTGTCAATGCTAACGAGACATTTCATTGCTTGATGGTTTCCGGTAAGGAAATAACAGTCACAAAACGCCAGAATCTGAATTATACTATATTTGCAACACCTATTTGATCGTAGTGGCGAGGAATTGACTTTAACATTTTATCTCAACAATATATATATATATATATATATATATATATATATATATATATATATATATATATATATATATATATATATATATATATATATATATATATATATATATATATATATATATATATATATATATATATATATATATACATATATATATATATATATATATATATATATATATATATATACATACATATATGTTTTAAATAAAAAAATCCTGTCATTGTTGGATGTTATCGTCACATAGGAATAAAATGTTGTACTGACATATAAAGTCGCCAGTATGGATGACATTTCAAATCATTGTCTGGTTATCTCCTGCTTAATATTTTGTAAACTCAAGCGTTCTGTCAAAATTTAACTTAACTGAATTTCTCTCATTTTTAATAGCAAATAGGTGTGTTTTTTTTTAAGAAAGCAGGGTTACCCGTATAACCTATATAGTAAAAACAATGTGCCATGTTTCATCAAAATAACTTAATTGTTTGAAAACGTACAAAAATTTCCTAAAGTAAACTTAAAGTGTTCCCGAAAAAACTTGTTTCTTGGTCAACCTTATAGGTTAATAGCAAATTGGGCTATTCAAATGTGAAGCATTTAATCAAAATTCGCTACCATAACACACTTGCTGCGTCCCGAATTTCTTTTCTTACAAACATGCATTATATTTTGATGGAAAATGCAAAAATGCAATAACATAAGGCGTGTTCGACTGAAAAAAAAATGTATCACCAACGGCTTATGGTCCACCATGTAATTGTAGAAATAATGTTTTTAAGATGTAGCTCAAGACAGCCTATAATTAATGTATACATTTTTTTAAATATCTTGTATAATAACCGATATATTGAGCTTTATTGACGAAAATTCGACAAAAATTATATACCATTAAACATTAAACGATAAACTCTATAGCTGAGGCGACAGCCAAGCATCAGAGAAAGGGTCTATTTGAAATGAATTTTTTGGAAATATTTTAGTAAAATGAAGGACATTGACGGTTGAAGCTAAGACTTTAGGGTTTGTGAAACATTCTTCTTGAAACATTTTCTTTCCATAGCCCCTATTAGATTGAGGTTCTTTGCCTAAAAGTTGCCAGATTTGACGTTTTAAATCGCCAATTTGACCCCAATTTATTTTTCTTTAAATGCCTATAACTTTTTTGCCTTTTGACATACAGAGCTAAATTTTGATACGTAATTTGCCTATAATGATATAAACCAGCGTTCCAAATTTGGTTGCCCTTACTTTGTTATTTTTTTCGAAGGAAAATACAAAATTTTCCGGGCAAACCTGGGCCCATTTTCCTGGCTAACGAACTTATCCAAGCCACTTGCAGAAGGAAGGTAGTTGCCAAATTTAATCAAAATCGGCCCATTATTTTTTGAAATATCGTTGTGATACATACATACATACATACATACATACATACATATATATATATATATATATATATATATATATATATATATATATATATATATATATATATATATATATATATATATATATATATATAAACATATAAAAATTGAAATTCACTCCGAATATCCGGCCTATCTCGCGACTATGGCCAATCACTGACGCCAGGGAGCAATTTCACCTCACTATCCTGAAAATTTTGCCGAACCCCTGTCTTTCTGTAAGGAGGGTGGGGATCTTTAACGTGCCCAACATCGCATGGACACGGGACCGACGGCTTTACGCCTCCTCCGAAGGGCGGAAGTGCAGACATTCAACTTGCTCAAATACAATTCCAGAACCTCGGTTAATGTTAATTTTACAGTTTGTACTAGAAAAGTGAAAGGAGTACCCTGGGATCGAACCCAGTACCCTTCGGTTCACAGGCACACGTTCTTACCCCTGAACCACCGAGGTTCTATATGATTATCATTTAATAAATTTGAATCAAATTTATTATGTTGACAGCTTCTTTTATGTTCGCGAATGCGTGTTTTAATACTGCTAAACGTTCTAACTATACATATTTTCTCAAAGGAACTACATGAGAGTTTATACATTCCGAACTTATCGGATTATTTAACTGTGGATTTATTGCTTTTTATGCTTTTCCTGAAGTTGTTATCGGTTTTGTATTCTGTTCTGATACTAAATTTAGAAAAAGCATATTAAAATTTTTCGCTAGTCTTATTAACGTAAGTCGAAGATGTGAATTCATTTTCTAGTATTCTAGTGGATGGGAATACTTGTTATAAAGCTAAAGTGTATTTATTTTTCTAACCTAGTAAGACGTAGAAGAATAAATAATAACAATTTGATTTAAAAGCCAGAATCCAAGAAATTTCTATTGATCGATAACATCATTATTGAGCAACAAATTTGTTACTTCCTGTGATTATGTAGATGCCTCTGTAAAATTATTTCCCTAAATATCGCATGTTGTGTCTTAACTGACGTCTGCGTTCAGGTTCGTCATTTTAACGATTATATTTATTAAATTAATTAGACAAGTCGTGGAAGGCACTAATAACTTGTGGAATAATTGGCACCTTTCCTTTCATTCAACGTAACAGGTGATTAGATGGCGATCAATTTTACAGTTCTCGGAAGTGATCGGTCACAACAAGGCATCTATAAGGAACAGGTACAAAAATGAAATTGGAAGGGCTGTGTAAAATCAATCCAAATAACCAACAGAGGTGTATTTGGATCGTTTCTAACCTATTTTTAAATCATTTTACCAAATTTTTATACAGCTAAGGTGCGTTAAATAATATATATATATATATATATATATATATATATATATATATATATATATATATATATATATATATATATATATATATATATATATATATGTAATGAGAATATAATATGAGATAAAGCTGGGCTCTCCACAGGGTAGTATATAAGGTGGCTAGGGTCGACTATATAAAGGTTGCTAGGGTCTTCATGAACGCGAACGCCACAACCGTGGCTGTGTCTGGTGGTGACCGTGACGAGGTAAGTTAAAAGGTAAACACTTTAATAAGACAGTTTAATGATTTTCTTTTTTTATTTCAACAACACACAACGAGGGCTTACAGCCTAAATACTATCGTACCGTGGGTGTCGACAAGGAGCAAAGAGGCAACTTGTTAATTCTGGACTTGAAGGTTTGGAGGTTCGGAGGAGAAGGAAAAACATGTGCCGGCAAGCAATTCCACAACTTGGAAGTCCTCGGGTCAAAAGAGCAGGCATAACAAGATGTTCTATGTCTTGTGAGCTGGACAGTAAAAGGGTGCATTCGCTATGTTCCCTTGGTAGATCTGTTGGGGGCAGCAGGTGGAGAAACTATGGAAGAAATCTCCTCTAAACAGTGCCCGTGCAGATATCTATAAAAGAGAGAGAGGTCACCAACGGCACGTCGGTGGGCAAGGGATGGCAGAATTTGGGTGAGGGTAGGGTCACCGATGAGACGTATAGCTCTCGTCTGAATGGAGTTCAGGATAGCGAGCGTAGAAGCAGCAGCGGTACCCCGGATGTGGGAGCAGTATTCGAGTATTCGCTATTTATTGATAAAAACGCCCTATCACAATTTGTGATATGTGTTTGTGATATGGGCCAAAGACCTGAAAAGTTGAAAAACAATTGAAATAACTCAAAAACGATGAACGATATCATTTTTTTTACCCTACAAACATTCATTATAATTCGAAGGAAAATACAAAAATGCAATAACACAAGGGGTCTTCTATTAAAAACGAATATGTGCATCACCAACGACTTATGGGCCAGCCTGTGATTGTCAAAATAGGTTTATTAGAGGCAGCTCGTAACACCCTATAATTAACGTATATATTTGTTTCTCATATCTTGTATAATAACAGATATGTTGAGCTTTACCGTAATAATAATAATAATAATAATAGTAATAAATATTTAATAAGTTATTGTGAAAAATGTGTTCTAATTTTCGTGAAAAAAATTGTTTGCAAATTTTCATGCAATCTTTCTTTTGTGTGTAAGTTTCGTCAAAAAGGTTTTGATGAATAATTATATCTTGGCAGGTGGGTAAATAGCTTAAAGAGTTTTGTTGGCCAGAAATATGTGATTTCGGGATTTCGGGAATATTTTAAGTTTATTTTCGGAACATTTTTCTACTTCTTCACATAATAAAGTTATTTTGATGAAACATGGTACATTGTTTCCACTATATAGGTTATACTGGTAACCAAAATTGATGCCTGTTTTCTTAAAAAAAAGACATATTTGCTGCTAAAAATATTTTTATTAAAATTCACTACACGCACTTACTGCGTCCAAACTTTTTATGTATCTACATCTTTATTATTTATAGTTTTGCAACGTGCCAGCTATTTAAAAAAATACAATTTGGAACCCATGAAATTAAATAGCGGAAAACTGTATAAAGTATAAGTAAATCCACTCCTGTAAAAAATCGCCCCATCGACCGTGATTTACTGAATCACATAAATCCGCAGGGTGTCGAATGAGATTTTACTCGGTGTGCCGTCTGAAAACAAATACTTCAAGCTCTGTTGACAACTACCAACTAGGTGACCGAAATGGTGGAACGCAAAACTAATTATTTTTCATCATGCCACGTTACGTTAATTTAATATGGACAATCAACTGGTAAATAAATCCAGCTACCTTACCACGTTACTAACTTTTAAAATTAAATTAAAGATATCTACAAAATAAACTATAAGTTTACGGCTATGCTGATCAAGCTACATAAATAGATTGCTGGTAATTGAACAGTGAAAAAATTGGAAATAACTTAGGTGATAAGTGCCAAAATCGAAATTTCAAGAAATTTGAAAGAGTTATAAAATCCTGGCACAAATTCTTATGAGAAAATGGGGACTAGGATGATTAAAAATAAATATAAATATTACAACAACAAAAAATAGGAAAGTGTGCCAAATCGTAATATTTTTCAATTAAAGCGGTTAGCTGTAGTATTAGTCTTCACTATTGCTAAACCTTGCAATGTTTTCTCTTATATTATTACCCCTAACTGGTTTCTGTAGAATTTTTGAGGAAGGATTATCATAGATACATTTATCTTGTTCAGTGGTAGACTGGTTATTTCAACTTTTTTTAAGTCACCTAACGTTATATCATTTTCAAGAACCTTGGTTTCAGTCCATAACTCCATATCGAAGAATGTTCTTTGGCTTTAATTTTAGTGAGATTTTCTTTCTCAATTCGTATTTGGACTACTTTATAATTTGAAGTTTTCCGGTGTTTCACTAAGTGAAGATTGAAATCTGTGATGACCACTTATAAGTTGTTTAGATAGAGACGATAAGATAAAAGTCAGGTTTCTGATTGTGTCCCAAAACCTATGCGGAATTAAAGTAATTGATTGGAATGACTGCAAAATATAAAATAAGTTTATTGCGACTTAACGTTTTCAAAATTGGTGTCCTCTGGTAGATTGCTCTAGTCGACCACTAGCTTACAACACTATAGAGCCGCGTGGTGTGAATATTCATGAATATTTTTTGTGACCTATTTTACCAATGCTTTGTAGCCGAATAAATTGTTACGTCACGCTCGTTTCAGTTCTCCCTGCGCACTCTTTACATCCCTGTCCCATCGCTGACTTCGGAATTGGAGCACTTGCTTCAAGGGCACACGTGTTGTTCTCTAGAACACTCTCAACTTGCTGCGCGCATACAATGAATTAAGTGATTGTTACAAATATAAAGCCTGAGATTATCGCGATCTACTTGTAAATATGAAGCTTTATACAGCGTTTGATGACCATAATCCTTTGTGTGGATTCCAGAAAATACAGAATTACATCTCTCTGGGTTTTTGTTTAACTGACTTTTAATGCATATATTCGTCGCCCTTAACTACCACTCTTATATTATCGAATTTTCCTTTCAAACATTAACTCTTGTCGAATGATTATAAGAACTAAATTTTGCGAGGGTTACAAGCTTTTGGTGCAGCATATTAGAAATAACAGCCTGCTTACCCCTACCCGCATATATAATTATTTCAAAGAAACTTCCCGTTTGTCATATGTACAATTCTCAATTCGTTACCTCCAAAAATGCTGAGGTCACCATCGCGGCCTCTATCTAAAAATGCATATCGTAATTATCTGTTCCAGGCAAAGACAGGTATCTATAATAATGTCAGTGTCAGGACACATATAAATATTAGGTTTATTATTAGTGAATTTTCGTAGAAAAAATTCACTAATGGGGAGATCCCGACTTTTGAATTTTGAAAATTTTTTTGCAAATGAGCGCGAACTAGGACCCCTAGAACCCATATCCGGGGTCAGTTTCAATTTTTATATGTTTATATATATATATATATATATATTTATATATATATATATATATATATATATATATATATATATATATATATATATATATATATATATATATATATATATATATATATATATATATATATATATATATATATATATATATATATCACACCGATAACTCAAAAAATAAAGGGCCGATTTTGATAAAATTTGGCATGTACCTTTCTTTTGTAAATGGCTTGGATAAGTTTGTTAGTCAGGAAAATCGGACGAGGTTTTCCGGGAAAATTTTGAGTTTTCATTCGAAAAAAATTCTTATCTCAAAAAGTAATAAGCCGATTTTAATAAAATTTGGCACGTACGTTCCCTTTGTAAATGGCTTTGACAAGTTTATTAGTCAGGAAAATCGGATGAGGTTTTCCGGGAAAATTTTGAGTTTTCATTCGAAAAAAATTTTTATCTCAAAGAATAATGGGCCGATTTTAATAAAATTTTGCGTGTACCTTCCTTTTGTAAATGGCTTTGATAAGTTCGTTAATCAGAAAAATCGGACGAGGTTTTCTGAAAACAATTTGAGTTTTCATTTGAAAAAAAATTTTATCTTAAAAAATGAAAAATCTATGATAACCAAATTTGGTAGGTAGGTTTACGATATAAAAAGTAAACTATACACCAAAATTTAGATTTCTATGTTACAAAAAAAAAAGTTACAATAAAATATTTTGTGCCAGATCATTTCTATGAAAATTCACTACCATAACGCACTTGCTGCGTCCCGAGATTTTTTATTATTATTAATCGCCTTTATTAAATACAATAAAAAACAAGAAATTACTACAAATGAATTAAAATCCACAACTCAAGCTAATCTAAGATAAGCTAAGGTGGAACTCTATGGCGAAGTCAAGACCTTGGCTAATCTACTCAACCATAAAATTTCCTCATGGAATAGTGCAAGGTGAGCAGGTATATGATTTACTACAACACAATACCACCAACCACACTTACATTGCAAGCAGTAGCCTCTACAAATTAAGAATCTGTTATTAGTACTGCTAATATTGTTCACATTTTTCGCATTATCTATACCACTAATATTGCTAGGATAGCAAATACCTCTTAAACGTGTTCTTGAATGCACTGTTGGTGAGACTCAAATATGCACGAGGTGACGAATTAAAAAGTTCAACAGCATTATAAATAAAAGTTCTTTTAAACATAGCTGTCCGATGACACAGAATCGTTAACCGATATGGGTACCGAATATTGACGTCATGAGCCCCACCTCTGGAGAAGAATTTTTCCTTCACAGAAGATGGTGATGAGCGACCATTAATCACGGCCAAAACAAATTTTCCAAGATGTAGTCTTCTTCTATCAGCCATTCTTAACCAACCCAACTCTCTATAAGTATGTGACACATGATCCCTACCATGCAATCAAAATATAAATCTTGAACACGGATTCTGAACTACCTGTATGCGATTCCTAACCCTCACATCAATTCAATGTCCGTAAACCAGATCACAATAATTAAAACTAGACAGCACAAGTGTCTCATTAAGGTTTTTACGTCATTGTGTGTTTAATATATGCCTGTTACTGTACAATAATTTTAATGAAATAAAGCTCCTCTGAAGCATCCTTTTTTACATGCTGCCTAAACCCAAGGCGTATCGCGAGTAATGCCCAAGTTCACGGCGGACCGCACAAAATCAAGACTGGCACCATCAATCATAATATTCAACATGCTCGTAGAGATATTCACATCTCTCTTGCTACGAAATATCATCACTTTCGATTTAAGATGATTAAGTTTCAAGCCATGCCCTCCGAAAGGTCTCTCAACCGCAGCAGCTCGGAGTTAATGACTTCCGACGCGCGAAGTGAATCTATGCTACCAAAATCAAACTGTAGCTGTGTATCGTCAGCAAAGGCTTGAACTCGACAGTGCTCAAGAGACTGCAGTATGCTAGATGTATACACCAAAAAAGTACAGGCCCCAAAACGGAGCCTTCTGGTACACCCGAAATAATGGTCACCCCATCAGAACATCTGCCATTAGAAAACATCAACTGCGAGCGGTTATCAAGATAAGACTCGATCAGTCTATGATAATCATTAGAGAAGCCATAATATCTTAACTTAGATAACAAAAGCCCGTGATTTATAGTATCGAACGCCTTTGAGTAGTCAAGCAGCACAAGAAGAGAACACTTATTATCAACTGCAGACATCAACAACGTTGACGAGTGCCACAGAGGTATTAAAGCTACTCCCAAAGCCACACTGTGTGTGAGGCAGTGAACTTTAGATAATACTGTTTTCTGTTGATATCGTTTTATGCCTCTGCAGTGCGGGTAGCACACTTTAAACGGCGTAAAATCTGGAATAACCACCTACACTGTAATATTGTGTCTTAGCTGTAATAGGTTTTTAATTTATTTTGATTTAATATTGATATTATGTATAAGTATTATTCAGTTCGGTGTATATCTTGTGGTGAAAATTTGTATTTAAACGTTAGGAAGAGCTGAATGGAAGAACAGTCTCCATTGAATTTAGTACTTTTGCAAATCAGGTGAAGTATCTGAAATATGTGGATTGTATATTGTATATACGGAGCCTCGGTGGTTCAGTGGTAAGGACGTGTAGCTCTGAACCGAGGGATACCGTGTTCGATTCTCAGGGTTTCTCTTTAACTTTTTCAGTACATACTGTACCATTAACATCAACCGAGGTTGTGGCATTGTATTTGAGCAAGTTGAATATCTGCGCGTTCTGTCCTTCGGAGGGAGCGTAAATTCGTCGGTCCCGTGCCCATGCGATGTTGGGCACGTTTAAGATCCCTATCCCCCTTACAGAAAAGTTAGGTGATTGGACATAGTCGCGAAATAGACCGACATCAAAAAATTATTTTGATCACAAATTGAAAATAAATAATAACAGAACAGAAATCTCATTTCCAAATGTTAGGTCAGGTCAGTTCTTCGACATAAAACTATTAGAAACATTTTAGGAGAATTTGGATAAAATTTAATTACTAGAAAGACTGAATTTGTGCATAGTAAATGATGGGAAATATTTTGAGATTCTAAAATAACTAAGTAAATCTCTGTTATGAGTGACATTAGTTTGACTATATCTTTGTCAGTTGTTTTACTGGACATTCTTTTCATAAGTACTTTCTAACGAGAGAAAATTTGTTAAATTTCGTTGGGCGTAACCAGCGTACTAAAGAAGTAAAGAAAAAATCCCGGCTATTTACATATTTATAAAGATAAACTTGGATAGAGAAAAGAAACTGATGTCTGCTTTTCACTGGTTTATTGCTAATCTAGCCAATTTTTATAAGGTGTGGTCAAACTTGCATGTTTCTATTTAATGTTTTTAAGAAAAAACAGGATTGGTGAAAAAAATAAGCTGCGCCCTCTAGCATTAACAATATTCATTATAATGGTTTGAATTATAAATATCCCATTGGCTTAGAAGATCTTTGGAACAAACTAAGTTTGAAAAATCGGTTAAGTAGAACCGGACTTAGAAGCGTTTTTGTCATTACAAGATTCCCACTCACCACCACCCACACCTCATATTTGCTAAGATAGAATAAAATCTTTCTCACAAAAATATTCAGATTTTTCCGAAGATTCTCATTTTTAAAGTTTCAGTAGAGCTTAATTAAGAATTTTTTGCAAAAAATTGTTTTTTTTTTCTTTTTGGTTTTCGGTTACGCCCTCTGACAGTCGACCTACAACCCTGTTAATAGATTTCAGTCCTTTTTTATGGACACTTTCGTTGTATAATTTTTTCCCAAAATTCTAAGATATACGGGTTCTGAGATACAGCCGGTCGCCACCGTTGAATCACCCTGTACATCTGTATGAACGAACAAATGGATACCTAATGTAATCCACCTAGTTTACTATAATATTTAATATTAGATGCGGCCATGATATTCACCTAGTCAATAATTTATAGAATTACAAGGTATATGACCCTCGAGGCCGATGCAGTTTTAATTTATTTAAAAAAAAAATAGCAAACGCATCCTTAGACTTGGTTCTCAAATTCACTGGAGAAATAGGGGTTATGAGAGAATTACATCGAGGCATCGCTGCCTGTGAGGCGCGTTGTGTTTTATAAATTTAGTACCCATGCTGATTTCATGTAGGTTTTAGCATGTCTCAAAACTGAAGATTCTAGTTTAATGGGAAATTGAATTATCATCATTTGGAATATTTTTACGAAAATTCGCAACCATAACGCAATTGCTGCACCTAAACTCTCTCCAACACTTTTTTACTATTCATGTATCCATACTTTTTGGAAATGAAATAAATAACCATACAGGATACAAAATTTTGGAATTAAAATTTGAATAATTTACGCAGAACATCTGTTTATACGTATACTTTAAACTACAGCACATTATGTAGTTACACTTACCTCAAATTTTCCATATACGAGATGAAGAGTAAATAAAAACCATAAGTACCTTATTCTAAGATTCTAAGGTACCAGCGGCAGCGGAGTCGATTTCGAGGTTATATTCTTCTTCTTCATCGCGGAGGTTATTTTCCACCTGCTGCATGCCTACAACAACCCTCAATGCATAGCAAAGAACAATGTAAACAAGAAACATTTCTTGAGACTAACCCCCAAGAATGTCGCGGGACCTGCGGCGAATAGGGGTTCTGCGCGGCGTAAACAGGATTTTAAGGAAGTATAGCTGCTCTAAACAAAGAAGAAGAAAATGAAGAATATAATTTCGAATTCGACTCCCCCTGCTGTACGCTGGCAAAATAACAAATATGTAATTGGTGTTGTCAGATTTAACTAGGAGAGCAAGATGGATTTTAAATACCCTGAAGAATGGGAAGCTTAATATATTTATACATAATAAAACATAGTTCTAGATTGCCTTTAAACAAATTGAATCACTTTCATTAACATTTGTATTCATTACTATAGATTTTTCTGATATCTTGAGTTGTTTATCTTGCGCGTTTTGGCAAATGGCAATCCCGTTTATTGTTTATTGTGACATATTTTTGTAGCCTGTTTATTTGAAGTTTGGTTTGGAGCATTTGTTTGCAATAGCAGCTTAACCCAGAGGCAGCGTAAGCTTTAGTGCCAGGGTTGTCGACCTACCCTGTAGTAATAATAATACGCATACCGCTAATAACTGTATTTACTTATTACTTATTTTGATCAAATACACGGAACACCCATTTTACAATTTTCTGATAAGGAGCACAACAAGCTAATTGCATTACACACATCACACATTAATAAGCAAACCCATGATTAGCAATAACTTTCACGAAATCCACTCTGTTACGATAATAATTATAATTAGCCATTATATCCTGTGTCGATTGCAGGTGAGATAGCTTGTGTTTAATCAGTGTTAATATCCAACGTTGTATTCGAATAACTGCATGCCGAGCCGTTTGACTGGTTCGTTACTTTCGGATACCAGATAACTTAATTAAATCAGAGCGATGAGAAAAATTATTGTACTGCTTTGAAATCGTTCTTTTAAGCAAATGTGGACACAACTAGTTGAAAAAGGTCGCGCTGATAATCAGTAAGTGGACATTTCGAGATTTAGGTACATTATCTTTCGAAAAACAATTAAGATTGTTAAGTGATCAAATTAGACTCGGTGATGAAGAAACTATAAAAAACTGCGTCGACTGATGAGGTTTATCGCTAACCTAAATAAACAATAAAAACTTCGGGACGCAGCAAGTGCGTTATGTTAGTGAATTTTCATAAAAATGTTTTTAATAGCAAATATCTGTTTTTTTTTTCAGAAAGCAGGCATCAAATTTGATTACAAGTATAACATATATAGTAAAAACAATGTGCCATATTTCATCAAAATAACTTTATTGTTTGAAAACGTACAAAAATTTCCGAAAGTAAACTTAAAGTGTAACCGAAAAAATCCGTTTCTTGGTCAACCTTATAGGTTAAAAGCAAATTGAGCTTTTCAAATATGAAGCATTTAATCAAAATTCGCTACCATAACGCACTTGCTGCGTACAGAATTGCTTCACTTACAAACATGTATTATATGTCGATGGAAAATGCAAAAACATAACGACTTATGGGCCAGTAGAAATATTTTTTAAGGTGTAGCTCAAGAGACCCTATAATTAATGTATACAATTTTATCATATCTTGTAGAATAACGGATATATTGAGCTTTATTGATTTTTTACGAAAATTCGACAAAAGTTATATGCCATTAAACGATAAACCCTATAGCTAAGACTACTGCCAAGCATCAGAGAAAGGGTCTATTTGAAATGAATTTTCTGGAAACATTTTAGTAAAATGAAGAACAATGACGGTTTACACGAAGACTTCAGGGTGTGTAAAACATTATTCTTAAGACATTTTCTTTCCATAGCCCGTATTAGATTCAAGTTCTTTGCCTATGATGCGAATTTTGACGTTTTAAGTTGTCACTTGACGTTTTGAGGAAAACCCCAATTTATTTTCTTTAAATGCCCATAACTTTTTTGTGTTTTGACCTACAGCGCTAAGTTTTGGTAGGTAATTTACATATAGTAATATAAAACGATGTACCAAATTTGGTTGCCCTTACTTTGTTATCCGGAGATATGAATTTTTTCTAAAAAAAACACAAAATTTTCCGGGAAAACCTCGGCCGATTTTCCTGGCTAACAAACTTATCCAAGCCACTTACAAAGGAAAGGTATTCACCAAATTTTGTCAAAATTGGTCTATTATTTTTTGTAATCTGTGTGATACATATACATATACATATACACACATATATATATATATATATATATATATATATATATATATATATATATATATATATATATATATATATATATATATATATATAAACATATAAAAATCGAAACTTACCCCGGACATGTATTCTAGGGGGCCTAATTGGCGCTCATTTGAAGAAATTTTTTAAAAATTCAAAAGCCGGGATCTCCTCATTAGTGATTTTTTTTAAGAAAATTCACTAAAATGGAAGCAAAACAGTTTTCAAAATAATAAGGTTGTGAATTAAGTTTTAATGCTAAGGGTAGGACCATGAAATAATTGTAATAATAATAATAATAATAATAATAATAATAATAATAATAATAATAATAATACTTGCTTTACCCGAGCACTGAGCCACCCAGATGATGTTCCCGAATTTCTCACTGAAGGAAACACTTTCATGCTCTTCAAAAAAGGAGATGCAAACGAACCCAAAAACTACAGACCAATAGCCTGCCTGTCAGTCCTTTACAACCTTTTCACTTCCCTAATTAATGAAAAGATATATCAACACTATCTAACAAACAACATCTTCGAGGAGGAACTGAAAGGATGTCTTAGAGAATCTTTGGGCTGCAAACACCAGCTAACAATAGCACTAAAACAAGCCGGGATAAGAAACAAAATCTACATATATGCTACATCGGCTACAGAAAGCATTTGATTCTGTACCTCACGATTGGTTAAGCAAGGTACTTGAAATCTACAAATCTGCCCAAGGATCAGAAACGTCCTTCAACATCTCATGATTACTTGGAGAACAAACATATGGATGACCAATAAAAATTGTGGAAAAGTGCAGATCGGAAAGGGCATTTTTCAGGGGGACACCTGTCGCTGGTGTGGTTATGCTTGGCACTGAATCCCATGTCGACTGTCCTAAACAAAACTTGAGCCGGGTATAGACTCAATATAAAAAGCCGAAGAAGATCCCACTTACTATACATGGATGATCTTAAATTATACTCTGAGATACAAGATAAGCTACACTCACTGATTAATACTGTTAAAATCTTAAGCAATGATATAAAAATGTCGTTTGGACTCGACAAAGGTGCTATAATTAACGCTAGGAGAGGGGCAGTCGAAGGTCACCAACATCCCTTCTGCGATATAGAACAACTACCGCCTGGGGAGACATACCGCTACCTAGGGTGTCCTCAAAACCAGCGTGTGGACCATAGCCGGCTAAAGCGAGAGTTCCAGGAGAAATATAGGAAGCCAGTCACGAAGCTCATAAATACGAAGCTTTCCGAAGGTACCCTCTGTGATTCTATCAACTCATGGGCGGTACCAGTATTGACATACTCTTTTGGAGTTGTCAAATGGTCTAACACCGACTTGGATGAACTGGATAGACCCACGAGAAGGCTTCTTACGAAATTTCGGTGCCTTCACACCAACTCATCTGTTAGAAGACTGTTACACCTCGGAAAGAAGGCGGCAGAGGGTTAATCCATATAAAGAACCTCTGTTTTAAGCAAGAAAGAAACATGCGACAACGTTTTCTTGCATCGCAGGATGAACTGATGATGTTGGTGGTGTGAGAGGATAAAGATTCTACTCCACTTAGGCTGGGTCAGCGCAACTATGAGTTGGACGCTCCGGCTGACCAGGACGGTGTAGTCCAGTGGGGCGACCAGGCTATGCACGGAAGGTACCCTAAACACCTTCAGACAGATAGTGTTGATAAAACCTCTTCGCTTATGTGGTTGGTCAAGGGGAAACTCTACCCGGAGACAGAGGGTTTTGTGATGGCCATTTAGGATAGGGTTATAAAAACTAAAAACTACGAGAAGCATTGCCTAAAATTAAAAAAGGTGGATAAATGTCGAAAATGCGCAGTTGTTGGAGAGACCATTGAACACGTCATGGCAGCATGTCCTGCCCTCTCAGACTCAGCTTACTTAGGCAGACATAACCAGCTCGCCAGGATTATCCATCAACAAATCGCTTTAAAATACAGCCTCCTGAACCCGTCAACAACACCAGCTTACTGCAAGTATTCTCCGGAGGCGGTGCTGGAGTCGACGGACTTTCTCCTGTACTGGGACCAACCCATGATAACGGACCACACTGTGGACTTCAATAGGCCAGACATTGTCCTGATAAATAAACAGATGAGGCTTGTTGTGATCATAGACGTTGCTGTACCGCTGTCCCATAACATTCAGAAAACTGAAATTGAAAAGATCACCAAGTATGAAAACTTGGCATATGAAATAAAAAACATATGGAAGTTCCAGAAGGTGGCTATATATCCTTTCGTAATGTAGGCGGAAGGAATAGTCACCAAAAATTTCATGGGAAATCTAAAGGAACTCGGATTACCAAATAACATCCTAAACATGGGGCAGAGGGCGGTTCTGCTGCAGACATGTCACATAGTCCGAAAATTTCTCAGTTAAGTGGCGACCTCAAACACGTCTGCTGTGTTGACGCACCAGAAGTCAGACTGTAATAATAATATCGATATAATGGGATATGATGAATTTCATCCCCATCCACCGAGCCGAACCCCAATGTCGTGCGCTGGGAGTCGGTCAAAAGGTTTCCAGTAGTAATACTGAGAAAGTGTAACGCTTATATTAAATAATAATAATAATAATAATAATAATTATAATAATAATAATAATAATAATTATAATAATAATAATAATAATAATAATAATAATAATAATAATAATAATAATAATAATAATAATAATAATAATAATAATAATAATAATAATAATAATAATAATAATAATAATAATAATAATAATAATAATAATAATAATAATAATAATAATAATAATAATAATAATAATAATAATCTTTGCTGCCTACGTGGATTACAAAAAGGCATTTGATTCAGTTCCACACGAATGGCTTATAAGTCTGCTGAAGATCTATAAGAACAATACTTACATCCTGAGGTACCTTGAATACACAATGTCTACTTGGAGAATAAAGATTCAGTTACGGGTACAAACGTGGAATAACATCGTAACCAGCGACTCTCTAAGCCCATTGTGGTTCTGCCTCGCATTGAAACTACTATCAAACCGCCTGAACTCCACCACATATGGCTTCAGTATAGAAAGCAATGGCAGGGAGCAAATGAGGCTAAATCAGCTGATGGCCTCCACAAAGATCCACCTGGAACAATTTCTTAAAATCGTGGAAGGGTTTTCCAGAGATATTGACATGCAATTTGGGCTTGACAAATGTAGCACCTTATGTGTAGTCGGAGGGAAAATACAACCAGGTGTATATGAAATGCAAAACGGCCAGAAAATTGCCTAGATGAATGTAAAAGAGTGTTACAAATACCTGCGAATACAGCAAGCGAGGAAAATACACCACTTGGTAATGAAGAACGACTTGACAAATGAATTTACGAAATGAGTAAATCAGGTGGTGCGATCACGTCCACAGAACTTTCACTCTATATGGTAGAAACATCCCGAGGGCCAGGGAGGTAAAATATCTTGGGGTCATATTGCACTCTACGCTAACCTGGAATGGCCACGTTGAAAAAATACTGCACAAGGCAGTTATGACCTTAGCCGTTACTAGACGGCTAGGTGGAAAAATGTGTGGACTGAGATCTAGTATGGCTGTACACAAGGGTGGTTAGACCATCGTTAACATACGCGGCACTATTGTGGTGGCCTAAGGTGACACAATCCAGTGACAAACAAAAACTGGGCACGGCATGACAGTGGCCATGACCTCAACCCCAACAGCCGCCATAGAGGTGTGGCTGGATCTGCCCACTCTACGCTTACTTATCATGGGGGAGGCTAGGTTCGGACTATACAGACTAGCTTGCAATGATATATTGAAGCCCAACCCAGGCTGCAGGGATCACTGAAAGTTTCAGGAGATCGTGAAGGAGCCCATGCTTGTAATGAGGCCAGACTTCGCGAACTCGCGAATCTGTAGGGAAAATAAGTTTACTGTGGTAATTCTGACCACGAGTCATGGCGGGGGGAGTCACCGGGCATACCATGGGATGCTTTCGTCTGATTCACGACGGGCCCGGCGGGGAGCGCGGTACGGGTGTAGGCGTTTATTCGGAAGGATCGAGGGTAAGTAACAGTATTTCCCTGTGGCTCATGTAACGGTCTGTCCGGCCAAAATCTACGCATTTTTGCACTGTGTGCGAGAGAACAAGAGGAGGTACTATAGCAACAAGCGGATCCTCATAGCAATAGACAGCCAGGCAGCCCTCAAGGCCCTAAGTAGCCCACATGTAATTTATAGGCTGGTTAGTGAACGCCGAGACGAGACGAGCGACCTGGCTGGGCAAAATGAGGTCACCCTCATCTGGGTACCGGTCACTCGGGGTCGTAGGCAATGAAAAAGCTGACAGTATGGCAAAGAAAGGATCAGCAGAACTATTTATGGGAGTGTGAGACGGGTGTAGGCGTTTATGCGGAAGGACCGAGGGTAAGTTACAGTATTTCCCTGGGGCTCATGCAACGGTCTTTTCGGCCAAAATGTACGCATTCTTGCACTCTGTACGAGATAACAAGATGAGAGGCTACAGCGACAAGCGGATCCTCATAGCTACAGACAGCCAGGCAGTCATTAAGACCTTAAGTAGCCCACATGTATATTCTAGGCTGGTTAGTGAACGCCGAGACGAGACGAGCGACCTGGCTGGGCAGAATGAGGTCACCCTTATATGAGTGCCGGGTCACTCGGTGAAGGCAATGAAGAAGCTTGTAGTCTGGCGAAGAGAGGATCAGCAGAACCATTTATGGGAGCAGAACCGATCCTGGGCGTATCGAAACGCACGGCCGGGGAACCATCAAGTCCTGTGTCAGGAAACAGCATAAGGTCTACTGGGCAGATTGTCCAGGGCTTAGACATGGGAAGACACTAATTGGGGATGCCAGTTCAAAGAGAGCTGTGGAGCTGCTAAATCGTAGCAGAGAACAGCTCAGGAACATAACAGGACCCTTGACGGGACATGTGGCTGTCAAAAAACACCTGAATAAAGTGGGGCGGTTCGACGGGGACCTAGCATGCTGACTCTGTGGAGAGGGGGAGAAATCAGCCCAGCACATCTTGTGCGAGTGTAAAGCTCTGGACTGATATACGGACAACCCAGACCGGAGACAGAGCAATATAAAACTTCACCCTACCAATTGTTGTGCAAAATAGTTCAGGACACAGTAATTTTGGAATGGGTGGAATATAATAGACAAAAGGCATCCAAAAAAACTCTATAATAATAGTAATTTCAGATAATAGCATTTTTGAATTGGTTTTATTATCGAGATCTATCCTAATCGACATCTTCAGGTTTGGGCACCATTTTATAGGGTTAAAAAAATAAAAACATATAACACTTCAACTTTTTTTATCATTTAAAGTTTTTGCCATGTTTGGGAATAATTGTTTGATTTCCATAAATGTAATGTTATGGTCCCAGCCCTATAGAATTTAAAAGTAAAAACTGTTTTGTTTAAAAGAAAAATACTATACAGACATATACTCTAAAGAAGGACAGAACACTAAATGTTATTTAAATAATACAATTGGTTTCTTTTCTTTTAGACACAGAAAACATTTGCGGCTAAGAGGCAGAGAAGATGAAAAGATTAAAAATAACTGTTGTAGGTGGTCAAAAAAAACCAAAAAAAGGAAATATTATATTATGTACTTTAAATATTGTAAAGTCTATGACTAGACTAGACTATGGTGATTGTCAAAACTAACTTAAGGTGGTGTAAACTTTAACAATTGCAAATTCAAATATCAGTGCGGTCTATGTCTTAATTTATTTGTTGTGCTGGCCACAACAGAATATTTAATTAACAATCTTCTAGAACTTTTTTTAACACGCAATTTTTATCAAAAATAAAATAAAAGAATATAACATATGTTAAGGTTTCCATACCAATTCTTAGTATATATACTAATATAAAATAGGAAACCACGTTGGTTTGTTATATTCTGTGATTTGGTTAATTGTCTTAGCAAAAAATTATTTTATACAGCTAATTTGTAACAGAAAACCTATTACGTGTAATTCGGTGACTTTAACGCTGCGTCAAGCCACCAACTTCAACCAACTGCTAACAACAATACTTACAAGCGTTATCAAAATACTTTGTAATTAAGTTAGATTTATTAATTCGTAAGGTACCCAAAATAATTAATCTCTGAAAGAATTTTATTCATAAGACAATGTTGCTACATCTGGAGATGCAACCAATGGTAACCATATACATATGGTCATCCGCCTCTTGTAAGAGTTATAAGCGTGCAGAGCTGGCTCCATGTTCCTAAATGTGTATTATTGTTTTATTATATTAAATATAAAGCTATAAAACGTCTATTTAATTGAATTGGTCTAAAACTTTATTTTACTATCACTATTGATTGAATCTATTTGATATGTATAGAGAACGTGGTCACCGTTGAGTCTAAAATTATTATTTTAAGCATACGTTTTATTATTGTTGATATTAGTGAATTCTCACTAAGAAAATTTACTTATGGAGCATTTGTTTAAAAAAAAGTTGTTGGACAAACCGGTTCGATTAGGTTGACTAAAACGAAATCATTTAGGCGATTAATAAGGAAAATACCTGCCACATAACTTGGTATATACATTCCTTCTAAAGAGAGAGTGCCTAGATATACCAAATTTAATTTTCTAGCTTCAAAGAAAGTTGAGTTTTGGGCATTTAAAGTTTTTCTCCAAAGAGAGCTAGACAAGAAGAACAAAATATTTTTCATGATAATAGCGAGATATCGATGGTAACACTTTTAAACACATTTTTCAAATAAGCGCATATTTGGGCCTCTAAAACCAAACTTCAAGGTCTGTTCAAATTAAAAGTATTAATTTTAGTAATATGCCGTACCTACCAATAATGTAAAATTCTTATAAAAATTCACTATTATAACTCACTTGCTGCGTCGCAAAATTTACTGCAACAATTAAATCATTGTGGAATTAGCGTATTTTTAGCACGAAGCCTACCTTTCTGGGAGGAGATAAGCTGTCAGGGTATGTCAAGCAGGTGAGAACTACATGTCTAGTTTTAAAGCGTGCCAAGTGGCGTGTCACAGGGCAGCATATTGGGTACTATTTTGTTTACAATGTTTGTTACCGACATTCTTTATGATCTCCGACAACTGGCGTGTCACAGGGCAGCATATTGGGAATTATTGATTTACAATGTTTGTTACCGACATTGTTTATGATCTCCGACAAGTGGCGTGTCACAGGGCAGCATATTGGGAACTATTGGTTTACAATGTTTGTTACCCACATTGTTTATGATCTTCGACAAGTGCCATGACACAGGGCGGCATATTGGGTACTATTTTGTTTACAATGTTTGTTACCGACATTGTTTATGATCTCCGACAAGTGGCATGTCATAGGGCAGCATATCGGGTACTATTTTCTTTACAATGTTTGCTACTAACATTGTTTATCATCTCTGACACTATCTCTTAACTTTGTATACAAATCATACCGCTGCTACCATCTCAAAAACTGTAAACTTTACATCAAACCTATAATAAGAAAGTTTTAGGATTACACGTAAAATTCAATAATAACGTTGAACGTTTCTTTAAAAAAATCCAACTTTGTACTGTCCTGCTATTTAGGGAGACTTTGTGCAGTCTAAAATAATTTTAAAATGCGCATATTCAGTAATCATATAATATATACATTTTATTTAAAAACTTTACCCACAAAGGACAAACTAACTTTATTTAATCATTGATTCAGCCTGTACAGCGCTTTTGGTGTGGTGCATGTGGACCTTCCTGAGGGACGTTGGTGTGAGGTGGTCTATGCGTTGGGATCTGTATATGAATATTTAAGGATGCCAAAGGAGTAAGCAAGCGTTGGTACAGTGTAACCATTTATCGCGCCAACTAGATTGCGGAAATTCAGTTTCGTACTCAAGGGTTTGTCTAGTCTTTTCTTGTATTCTTGTTCAAATTTAGCCTTGAGGTGTGTATGGTCTATTTTTACATTTTGTTCAATCCTCACATATCCACAAACTTCAGCGTCCCTTAGTTCGCGAAATTTGTGTTCTGTTGATTTTACCTCTCTTTGCATGAACTTCCGCACATTTCTTGAGACCAAATGAGATACGGACGTTGTCGCTAAATCCTTTAACAATTGACTCAGCCTGTACAGCGCTTTTGATGTGGTGCATGTGGACCTTTCTGAGGGACGTTGGTGTGAGGTGGTCTATGCGTTGGGTTCTGTATATAAATATTTAAGGATGCCAAAGGAGTAAGCAAGCGTTGGTACAGTGCAACCATTTATCGCGCCAACTAGATTGTGGAAATTCAGTTTCGTGCTCAAGGGTTTGTTTAGTCTTCTCTTGTATTCTTGTTCAAATTTCGTCTTAAGTTGTGTGTGGTCTATTCTTCCACTTTGTTCAATCCCCGCGTATCCACAAACTTCTGCGTCATTTAGTTCGCGAAAGTTGTGTTCTCTTGATTTTACCTCTCTTTACATGAACTTCCGCACATTTCTTGAGACCAAAGGAGATACGGACGTCGTCGCTAAATTCTTTGACAATATTCTGTATTGATCTCAGATGGTATGAGCTTTTAGTGTAAACTTTAAGATCGTCTATGAAAATAAGTAGACTTATTTTTGACTCTTGGTTCTTAGGGTCTAATCTGAAGCCTTGGCTTGAATGACAAAGCAGATAGGAGATCGGGTTTAATGCCAAACAGACGAGTAATGGGCTTGAGGTATATTCTCGGACGATACCGATAGTTACAATATTATTAACGAGCCACAATCCTGTTTTTTCATTTTTTATCATGTGAGCGATTTACTATATCGGGGTAAACTTTATGAGTCTCTTGGGATGTGAGGCGCCAATCGTTATTTGTAATATTATTATTATAAGGATTCATTGACAATTCTGGCAAGTATATATAGTACATATCCAAGGGCCCCATTGAAGCCAGCTCGAGTGTCAGCCTATTGCCTTTGACTGAGAAAAGTACGGGTCAGGCTGCATGTATAAATCAGTGCTGCCTTTTGCGTGCTGATGTAGGCGTCCTCTTTTATATCTAAAGCGAGAAGAGCCGTGACTGGTATCTCTCCTGTGGCGCTAATCATTATTTGTAATACAGTAACTTACCTGTGTCGCCACATATCCGTTACCTTTTCAGCCAGGCGTAAATGTTTTGAGATTTTTTTCATGAACTTCTTCGCTATATTTTCAAGAAGTGGAATTGTTACATCTATAAAATAGGTTTCCTGTGTTTGTCTATCCGTAAAAAAGTATGCCCGGCCTCTTATCTGGTATGTGTGGATAATAATGTTACAATACAGATGCTGGTTGGTAAGTGTAATAAGGCTCAGATAATGGTTAAAATTTACTAGGCACAATAAGGACTCATGCACTATCTTAGCGACGTTGTCATGCCATCTCGTATATGCAGTGGAGCTAGCATCGGGCATCCGCTGCTGATATGGTCTATAGATTCACCTGTGGTCGAACAGGCACGACATCTATCAGAGGTGACCCTGGGATCCTGAATGACACATTTCCATTTTATGCAATTTATGGTCGACACTACTCGATCTTGTATTAAGAGGCATCATGATCAATGTGTTCTGATGCAAATATATTAGGGAACGTCTCGTGTAAAGGTTTTGCTAACCGTTGATCAATTTCTGGCCAATATAACTGATGTCGTATTTCTTGGTCCGGGAGGGGCACACTAAACCTTAGAGGTTGGGGTTATTGTCGACCAATATTATTGCATTATGGAGGAGACTAAGTTGGGCTTTATCATGAAAATATTTATATAAGTTCAGAGTTTGCCTCTCGTGCATAGTAGTCAATTTCAGTAAGCATTGTGACCGCGATAGGTGGTCAGACCTTTTGGGATGATGTGTCCTGTACTTCGGAAGAAAGTCACCAGTATGTCTATCAAGATCTTCTAGCTTTGTTCGGTTACATTTAATAGTTCCAAATGTCTGTACAGGCACTGAAATGGCATGTGTGTCGATGTTTCTTGTTTTCTAATGGCTGACAGACTACTCTTTTGAGTTTGTCTCACCTTTTATTGCATCCTCTTCTTTGTCCTGCTTTTCCACAACCCTGTCCTCTAGTACACACGTGTTCTCATACCCCAGGTACAGCTCATCAAGAGCCTCGGTCGTTCAGTGGTAAGGCCGTGAACTTCTGAACCCAAGGGTACCGGTTCAATCCCAGGGTTTTCCTTTCACTTCCTCAGCACATACTGCAACTGTAACATCAACCGAGTTTGTGGCATTGTATTTGAGCAAGTTGAATGTCTGCACGTTCCACCCTTTAAAGGGGGCGTGAAGCTGTCGGTACCATGTCCATGCGATGTTGGGCACGTTAAATATCCCTACCCTCCTTACAGAAGGGCGGGGTTGGGCAAAATTCCAGAAGAGTGAGGTGAAACTGGCGTCGGTGATTGGCCATAGTTGCGGACATAGACCGACGTTAAAGAAACACACACACACATACACTATACAGCTCATCATTGTCCATTGTTATTATTTCTTCTTCTTCCCTGCCAACTCGGTATGTTGTATCTTTTCCATTCCCCTCTCACTATTATTATTGTTATTTATTTTATTAATATATTAAAATCAGCTAATAAGAACGAGTGTGTCACCGGCGTTAGTTTTGTTTGTGCCGTTTTATTAAATCGTTACAAAAAAGACCTGGGTAAAGGTGCAATTTAAGCAGAACCCTCCACCACGACCTCGTGACCTGCCCTGACCATTGCTTTGCCTAATTAAAAAGCTGGGGGAAGGAAAACCATGAGATAATTACCTCTGGCGTACATCAAGGTCATGTGAGCATAATATGTGCATAGTGTATATTTTCCTTCCCCGGTTTTTAATGAGGCAAACTGAGGGTCAGGGCAGGTCAGGAAGTTGAGGTGGAGGGTTCTGCTTAAATTGCAGCTTTACCCAGGTATTTTTAAAACGATTTAATAAAAGGGCACAAAACAAAACCTTCTGCGGTGAGACACTCGTTAGTAAGAAGGGTGAGGAAGAAAAATGTAGGTTCAAGAAATTTTGTCAAAATTTTAAATGTATCCTTCCACTCTGAAGAATTATGTCAAAATACTCCACAAATAGCGGGACTTAATTGTATTGCCATGTTGTACAATTTTAAACAATGAAGATTATTATTATTATTGTAAAGCTAGTACAATACTGTGAAGAACACTTCTTGGAAGAGCTGCGGCTGTATCAGAATTCAGTGGTGAGATGAAGATCTCCGTGAGGCCCCCAGGAGATAGGAGGGCGAGAGGCAGGTCCGTCGGCACACCGCTGTTTGTTGAGGAGGTTATATATTAGAGGCTGTCACGGGCCGAGCAGAGCGGGCTTTTACTAACGGGCTCACACGCATTCTTTGTGTGGTAGGTACCATGCCAGACACCGGAGGTAACGCCGGGATCCTGCCGCCTGCCCTGCGGACTGTGGACCGCAGAGATCAACCTGTGCTCGTGCAAGTCAGCAGGATCTTACTCACCTGCATCTCATGTTATGTTTAGGTTGTTAAATCAGTAATGTTGTATTAAAAGCGAATAAGGTTGAAAATTATATATGATATTTAATGAGGTAGAATCAGATTAAATAAACGCAAAGTTTTAGTTTGCTAAAATTATTTATAAGGTTTGTCCGTAAACATTTGACCATATATCACATACTGCACGCATCCTATAGAAACAAAACAATAAATCATATGTTAGAAGCGATTTAAACTTCTTAGTTTCCAGGAAAGTGGGGTAACACTCCTCCATGGGGCTTTAATGTGCCCCGATTTAAAGGTAATAACTTTCTTCCAGCACCCCTTTTGTTTTAAAGAGCAATAATATTTATCAGTTCCTCCTGATGAGTCTTACATCTTCAAATCACCTTCCTTCATGTCTAAGCTTAGTTGTAGGATTATAGCTGTCCGCTCTCTAATCAAGACTAGATTGTTTAATGAGTCGTAGATGTCTTTGGCCTCTCGGCGTTGCACCCCAATGAGTCTTTTGTGAATGACTCTTTCTTTTTTCATAATAGGTGCCCAAAATGTTCAGACTTTTTATAATATGGTCTACTACTAAAGTCACCCCTGCAAGGAATTTGATCCTTTTGCAGAACTTAGCCATGCAGTCGCATAGCAAATATTCTGTTCTTTCTGCTGCTTCAGTGCAGTTTTCATAGTCCGCCCTACCCATCTTTATAAGCTGATACCTTACTGGGGACTGTCCTGTAAAAAGTCCTGTGATTAGTCCCAAGTTTTTCCTGGTTCACAAACTTGTCCAAGCCACTTGCAAAAGGCAGGTAATCACGAAATTTCATCAAAATCAGCCCATGAATTTTTAGTCTGATATATATATATATATATATATATATATATATATATATATATATATATATATATATATATATATATATATATATATATATATATATATATATATATATATATATATATATATATATATATATATATATTGTGTATATTATGTGTCTATAAAGTAACGCATAAATTCAATAAAATTGAATTATTAAGGAAAATTCAGAAAAAGGTTGATTTTTATTTTCAAAAACTAACTTTTTGATATAAAAATCTCTCCCCTATCGTTATACCTCTTTAAGGGGTAGCTACCCTTTCAAAATTTGAAATTGGATGGTAGGTGGTGTGATCATCTTTTAAAAGGTAATCCAATTCTCCATACAGCCACACCAATTTTTTTTTGTAGGCATAAAATAAAGTGACTAATAATATTTTTATTATCAGTAATACTCAACAAAAGTGAAGCCTATAAAGTATTACATAGTTCAGTCTCATCTAATTAAATGTTCAAAATGCGCGCCTTCTTGTGCCTGACAATATTCCAAACGGTCAAAAAATTCTTGTTGGACTTTATTTATAATCTCTGGAGAAATATTGGTACATTCAGTCCTAATTCTTGGTTTTGTTTCGTCGATAGCATCTGGTTTACTTTACCATATTTTTCAAATGACCCCAAAAAAAATCTAAGGAAGTTAGATCAGGTGATCTTGCTGGTCACTTGATTGCACCACGCCTGCCAATCCATCTGTTGGGAAATTGTTGATCCAGATACTGTCGAACAGTAGCGTCATAATGCGCAGGGCACCATCTTCTTGATACAACAAGTTATTATTATTATTATTATTATTTACCATACCACCATTGTGTCCATCAGGAAATAAGTTCAATAACGTCGGAATGAGATACTGCTGTAAAAACTGTAGAAATCGTGGTCCATTTATAGAAGCGTCCAAAAAGTAGGGGCCAGTAATCCTACTCCTAATAATTCCCGCTCAAGCATATACCTTTTTTGGATATTGTATATGATTCTGTCGTATTCATCTTGTATTTTCCTTTGCCCAATATCTGAAGGTTTGGCGGTTATCTTATCCATGCAGCGTAAAAGAAGATTCGTCCGAAAACAGAATATTCGGTACTTGCAAAGATTTATTATTATATTTAGCCATTAATGTTGCAAAAAACTGAATCCTTAGATTTGGATCGTCATCGATAAAAGCTGCAAAAGCTGTATCTTATAAGGATGCAGCTTTTTAAGGTTTAATACTTTAGGTGCCATCTGAAACGGAATTCAATGGTCTCGGACAATTTGCCAAACACAACTGTGGGGATTATCTTCCACTGCCAATTAGACGTTTAATTTTTGTTCTTCACTTATAGACCGGCGACCTGTTTTTAGCAAATCTTCCACGCTAGACGTTTCTAGAAATTTACTCTCTATTCCACTCACTGTTGATTGATTATATAGTAATAATAATAACATAAATTTACTACTATTATCTCTAGGTTGTATCGCAAAATATTACCAAACTTATGCTTGATTAGTTTTTGTGACATGTCACACAGCACATAATTGCTATCATCAGTCGATTGTTACAGATACGACATAGTTTAAAACAAAATATATATTTTCAATTTAACGTAGGCCTATTTCCGCGACTGTGGTCAATCATCGACCCCAGGGAGCAGTTTCACCTCACTATCTTGGAAATTTTGCGATATGTAAGGAGGGCAGGGATATTTGACGTGCCCAACATCGTATGGGCACGGGACCTACGGCTTTACGCCCTTTCCGAAGGGCGGAACGTGAAGACATTCAACTTGCTGAAATACAATGCCAGACCGTCGGTTGACGTTAGTTTATCAGAGTTTTTACTGAAACAGTGAAAGGGGAACCCTGTGAATCGAACCCAGTACCCTTCGGTTCAGAGGCACACGTTCTTACCCCTAGCACCGAGGCCCCTGAACAAAATTTCTAGCGTTCTTTTCGTACAAGACGCCCAACATTTTGAACATTGTTTACAGACTTTGAGATATTGAAGTATCATATCATAAGTGTCATATCAGTATCATAAGACTGGACTATGTAATTGTTTACAGCGAGGCGTCACTTGTGTTAGGTGTTACTGATATTAAAAATGTTATTACTCGCTTTATTTTATTCCTACAAAAGAGGCGTTTCTAAAGAGGGAATTTGATTAGCTTTAAAAAAATGTATTACACTACCCAGGTATGACGATAGTGGTGGGATTTTTATATCAAAAAGTTAGCTTTTTACAATAAAAATAGACCTGTTTTTCAATTGTCCTTAATAATGGTCACTTTCAATTTTATTGAATTTATGCGTCACTTTATAGGCACAGTGTATATAAACGTATAATAATTAACCCTAGGTTAGTCGCGTGGTTTCATGTTACACAAGTGGTCGCGTGGGTGACAAACGTCACCCAACCTGTTTTCAGTGATTTTTGGCTCTGATTACAAATCAAATGTTGTGGGTAGGTGTGAATGAATGTCCTATAGAATATATTTTGATTTTTGCTTATATAAGTACCATTTATTCCAGCATGAAAACAACAAAGTGTACCTAAACTATGTATTGTAAATTGTAATTATACACTATTTGTTCTCTTTATGAGTAATAGCAAACTTAAACTATACATTTCCTTGTTCATAACAGCTTAAACATATTTCCTTCAGATGTTCATTAGATACCCATTTATTACAACTGGCACACCACTTTCTAGTTGTCTTATCACGAGCCATTCAGCAGTAAAAACATCTGCTTCTTGCACCTCGATGATCATCTTGCTCAAGTACAGGGGGATTTTCTCCAAGCAACAGCAATGCTCGACGAGACAGTTCTCTAGGGATTTGAGGAATACGAGATCTTTCCTGGATCTGAGGCTTCACCATTTCCCAGGCAATGTTTTTAAGGAAGTTAGTCCTTATCAAATTACTTCTAGCATCGACTTGATTTGCCTTGTAAATGCAATGCTGCCACCTTTAGTAAATTGTAAAACACAACCATAGGCCAGCGCCTAGTATTTCTAGCCACATTGTTTTTCTGACAAAGTTGATCCACTAAGTCTACGCCTATTTTTGTATGGTTGTAGAATGTTATGATGGCAGGTTTTTGCTTTTCTCCAGTTTCTGTGTCTATTTCAGAATCACGGCGCATGGATGCAACAACAAAAACAGCCTCCCGTTTCTTCGGACAATAAGACACAAGAGTAGAGTTTCTCTGAATCCAAAAAGAGAGGGGCTTTCTGGTCTATTTTTATTTGGCAAGAACTCTTTTGGAATCTTTTTTGTTTTTTTTAGCGTACCAACGTAAGTGAGCTTTTGTTCAAACAGCTCACATACCAAGGGAATACTGGTAAACCAATTATCCTCGGTAATATTCTCATCACAATATCTCTGGCAGCGTTGCTTTGGCTATATGGGCCTGGTGGTTGTCTCCCTACGTAGGTTTCTAATTCCAAAGTATATGCGGTTTTCGCGTCCACTAAAGCAAATGTTTTGATCCCATATTTGCTTGGCTTATTAGGGATATACTGCCTGAAGCTACAACGACCCCTGAAGGCTAGCAATTGCTCATCTATAGTTAAAAACTCACTGGTGGAAGAATGATTTTGGAAACTGAGCACCATTCTCTCAAATAATTCTCTTATTGGTGAAAATTTATCAACTCCACTGCGCATGGGTGTGTCTCTCACATCATCGAATCGAATGCATCTTAGAAAAAACGAAAGCGTTGTTCACTCATTGTCAGATAGCAGGATTCTAGACCATAATTGATGTTTTTTTTTGTGAAAGACCGAAGACTACCTATGAGGTACAATAAACCAATAAAGCTTCTGATTTCGCATTATTGCATGAACCGACGATAAGAACTAGAAGATATTCAGTACAGTTACAATCGTCTTGTAACTTCGGCACACACTTAATCAGAGAGTTTTACATCATTACCACTACTAAAAGCTGCCTCTTTTGCAGACCGGTGATGAAGTACGGTACCCTACATTTTGTCACTGGCTGCTGAAACACAATTAACAAAATTCTAACTTTGTTAGTGAAACCATCCTAGTCAGGCGAAACGATCTCTAGAAGGGGAGAAAGTCCACACGCAGTTGGAACTAGAGCTTCCTGGCAAATATTCTCTATTAACGCCGGGTGTGGTTTTATTAATACACAGCTACACATGGAAATTTTGCCTCATCGTTTAAATGTTGGATCATACCTAGGAGTTTTGCAAAATTAAGTTGGAACATTTATTAAATGATAACCCTATTGGTCTACAAAATATAATGTAGCATTAGCACAACGGTGCACCACCACATGTTGACAGAAATGTGGCTCAATAACAACTTCATTGAGATATGGATTGGAAGACGTTGGCCGCAAAGTCCCCTGAATTAAACCCGTTTGATATCTATCTGTGGAGTCAAGTATAACAATTAGTTTATGTTGTGCAAACCAGCAATTGGAAGAAATAACTTTTAGTTCTGTACAGCAAATTCAGGACGAAATAAACTTGCTCAAGTTTACAATTTTCGTGTTTTGCGTTACCAGGCGTGAATTAACGTACCTGCACGGTGGCATTTTTGAATATTTATATAACGTAACCTATATTTAATAACGTACTTTACAATAAGTACACTTGGAGAACCCAAATCACCACACCACATATTTCCAAGACCTTACGATCATTTCGCTGACAACGTTAGCGTCATCAGAGGATGAAAATTCTAGAATTTTTCATCCTCTGATGACGCTGACGTGGTCAGCGAAACGATCGTAAGGTCTTTGAAATATGTGTTGTGGTGATTTGGGTTCTCCAAGTGTACTTATCAGTGCTCATCACTGGTTCCAGTTTTCACATAACATGGAAAAATCTCGTTAACGACGCCTGATCTGGGAAAAAATATTTTTTATATTATGATAGAATTCCATTTTACATATGACATTAATTTTGATCCTCGAAGTTACCGAAGAGCCTGTATATTTTATGTAAAACTATCGATTTACTCTTGCAGATAGATTTCTTAAGTTGACTGGGTGTCTATTTTCAATATTACAAAAACTGAATAATTAGTAAGATAAAATAGATTGAATAAGCTGCATATAAACTTAAAGCTGCGATACGGTGTAACTAGTTTTACTGCAACGAATAGAAACATCAGATACTATTAATGGCTGTGTGCTGTCTGAACACGAGACCGTTAAATTGATAGTTTACGTGTTTCTCAGTCATAACTTGTATCTGTGTCGATACTCAATACTTGCAAGACATGATCAATAATCCGGTAGCGATATAAACAATAAAGAGAAGGTTAGTTGTGTTGCAACTTTGAATGATAGAAAATGAAATTTTGCTTGGCTCGTGGTGAAGCACCTTATTTAAATAAAAAAATGACATGATCAACTAATACAATTTCATAAATATTTTGTGTTAAACCTTGATGAAAGCAAAAGCCTAGACGCAGCCGGTGCATTATGGTAGCGAATTTTCACTAAAATGTTTTCACTTAAAATATGTCTAAAACGTGAACAATATTATACTGGCTATAGGCATCAGCCTGCCCTCAAGGACGACTTTATTTTATAAACTCAACGTGGCGGCAATAACCCCACAGAAAATGGCCTCGGCTACGATAGCACCTGCCGGATTAAACATTCTAACCAGAAGAAGCAGCTCCACGGAGGCGGAGAGCCGTCGTGTCCACGTACACAAGCGCTACCAATTGAGTCATGCCAACCCATAGACATCCGATCGTCTCTCCGCTAATAACCATAGAATGTAACTAGCTGTTGCACAGAATGAAGAAAGACAGCAGATGGCCCCCAGCACCACTGTATGTTTACCAATTTTTTTTTTACCAAAATTTTAATAATCGTGTCATTTGTAACAATGGGCCGGTTCATTGGTGTGCTCGAAGTCCTGATATAACACCCATGTATTTTTATTTTTTTGGGGTACTCTGAAGAATGATGTGTATAAATTCGATCCACCACAAAATATCAATGAATTACGAAACAGAATCACGGAAGCTATAAATCATATTAACCATGTGATGATCTGGGATAAGCAGAGGCCCGACGGATAGGACAATCCGTCCTTCGCGCGTGATCTGAATATTCCAATTTAGATATCCTCGGGCGCCATCTTTATTCCCTATTAAATAGGACGAGGTTAGATCCCCGTGGGGAGTTCTGCGAATGCCCTCGTAGAACACCACAAACTATTGTTTCATAACTTGTCCTAGGGTAGCTGAGTGGAGAATAAAAACTATAGCTAGGGGTCAAAAGTTATTATATCCCGTAGAGTTCTCGGGAGTTAAGTAGGCTTTTATTACTTACTCCCGAATAATGGCTGTTTTCCTAGCTTACAAAGATGAAAGCAGAAATATTCCTAACAAGTAAATATCAATTAAGATATACCTCCGTTAGTTATAATCCGTCACAGGGTTCTAGCTGAAACACACAGGCATTAGTGCAACTATTTAATGGCAGTGCAGTGAAAAGCAATTAGTTTCATAAAAGCTTCTAATAACATTCAAAGTTACAATATTAAAAATTCATAAATTATGAAAACTAAAAATTCGCTACATTTCATGCAATTAAAGTGAAACTATATCTCATGCCAGATGATACTATCTCTGATAAGACATTCTTTCGTAGTGTAAACGATACAAATACGTAAATATTTAAAAATACAATAATATTCGATCAAAACAGTATTTGTGCTTTTTACAATAAATGAAGCGTGATATTAACATTAGCACAGTAATCAGTAAAGCATATGAAAGCAACGGCAAGCGAAAAGCGACATACACACACATCAAATAGGAAATTGCCCCCAATCTAAATTTACCGCATCAGTCTGAGGTATTATATTCCCCTGGACATTATTCCCGCGGTTCCCTGCAATCCTACCCTGCTATATAGGCAAGCAAACGGCTTCCACTCTCATATGACTATACCATGCTAACTAATGAAACCCCTGTCTGGCGGCTACGCAACGCTCAGGCTAGCGCCGTCATCACCTCCTAGACATCCGGCCAAAGGATAATCAAGCCCCCCCCCCCTACACAGGAGGTACGAATTACCAGACACACTATGTAATAAATAAAAAGTCTCACTGGCACTTCCCAGTGACCAGGTTTCCCTTAAATGAAGCTAAATCGGGTAAAGTTGTCCCCTATTTATATCGAACACCCTGTATAATTAACGGCCTCGTCCAGCGGTTACGTACCATTTAGAGTAGCTCCATACTCCACCCAAGGACATCCGTCCCTCGGGCCAAACATATGCTACCCAGTATAGCACCGTGTGCCGGACACCCTAAGTATCAACTATAACGCTTTAAACAGTACTATCCGTGCTCCCGTTCCCCTTATATGGACAAGAAACGTGGCCAGCTGGTACTTTATTTAGGCTGGGCACTCTATCTAATCAACCACCCCGTCTAGTGATCACATACCATTCAGAGTAGCTCCATACTTCACCCAAGGACATCCGTCCCTCGAGCAAAACATAGGCCACTCAGTACAGTACAGAATAGTTTGCCAGACGCCCTAAATTCACTATATTACGGTAAAATCATCTACCATATTCCAGCTTCGCTTGAATGGGCAAACACGTGACCAGTTTTGTCACTCGTCCATACAGAACACACTGTATACACTTTTGATCCTAACACGCTGTTATTATTACAAATAGAACAGCACCAATAAAACACCCAGTTAATTATCTCAGTTTGCAAATCCAGTTCCTAAACTACCGGAGTGCAACTAACCTTCGCAAACGGCACGCAGAATAACAGAACACGGTCGTTACGGACCCTCGTTCACTTCTCCTCTGTACAACTAACACGCTGCTATCACTACAAAGTAGAACAGCGAAACTACCCAGTTAACTATCTAACAGTTTCCCACACAATATCGGAACGCCGACCAACAACTCTATTGCAACCACCAGACCCCTTGTCTCGTACGCGAGCTGAAGGCATCTGTTCTCTGCTCTTTACTTACGCAGAACACACCTTATTCCAGCATCAATAACTCGGTGCTTCCGTGAAACACTATTGTCCTGCCTAACTCTATTCAAATGCAAACGACCGGAATGCAACTAACTTTCACAGGACATGGCAAGAAGCTCTGAACACGGCCCCCACAGACCCACGTCCACATCTTCCGTTACAGTCCTAACACGCTGCTATTATCACAAAGAGAACAAGCGAAACAAAACACTTAGTTTTCCTATTCGCACAAACCCCAATGCGCTGGCCAAAAACGACAAATTTTCGCGGCAATATCTAGTTTCGTTCACGAGCTAATGGCGTCTGTTCTCTGCGTTCGGGGTCTCGGTCGTGATTCTTGTCATGCGCCCAGCGACGTACCTAAAAGAATACCATTGCGCGTGACAGACCGGCGCTATTCCTTTCACATCCGCGATTCATCCTTCGCCCGTGGCGACTTTTTATATTTTGAAATGTTTTTAAAATGAGTCGAATTTAATCTCTTATAAATATTAGTTATTTAAACCGCCTAAATGAATTGTGCGCTATTCAAGTAACCCTAATAAATTTGGACTTCATTACAACCAAAACACCCTCCCCAGAGTTTGCAGGCATGTTTCAAAAAGGTGTATAAATTGCATTGAACAAAACAGTGGTCATATTGAACAATTTTCTATTTAGTGTATTTTTAAGTTCTATTTTATTATTTGTTAAGTTCCGTTTCCAATTGTGTTGTTTTGTGGAGTTTAAGTTTCTATTCGTTATTGCCGGGTTTCGTTATGAAACTGTTTCACATAATATTACCTAGCATTATTACCTAATTAAGTATAGTAAATTAAATCACAATATTTTTTTATCGTGAATAATTTCGGAAAATTATGTTAAAAGTAGAAGTATTGTAAGACTCCAATGCCTACTGCTTTTTTAACACTTTTTTTGTCATTTGTTTTCTGGTATTGGATTTCATGACCTACTATCCTCAAAACGGTTTTTCTCAAAATTGTCAGTGCAATTACAAGATTTCTCTGACGTTGTACATCATTGGAAAGCCCTTTTCACACGCTATCACATGGACAAAAATCAAATAAAGGAAAATAACGACTCAGAGACAGATCTAGCAGCTTGTTAGTCATTTCATGTAGTATTTTTCACTCAGAATAGTAGGCCTACCATAATTATTAATTTTGACGTTTTAACTTTTTTTAATCAGATGCTTACCTATAACTTTTTTGTCTTTGAACATAGAGATCTGAATTTTAGTACATGGGACACTATTTATGACAGAAACCAGTGTACCAAATTTCGTCGCCTTTACGTTGTTATTTTCGGAGATATAAATTTTTCTGAAAGAAACCACAAATTTTTCCGGGAAAACCTGGGCCGCTTTTCCTGGCTAACGAACTTGTCCAAGGCACTTGCATAAGGAAGGTACGTAACACATTTGATCAAAATCGGCGCTTTATTTTTTTAGTTATCGGTGTGATATATATATATATATATATATATATATATATATATATATATATATATATATATATATATATATATATATATATATATATAAACATATAAAAATTGAAACTGACCCTAGATATGGGTTCTAGGGAGCCTGGTTCGCGCTCATTTGAAGAATTTTTTTCAAAATACAAAAAAGGAAAAAATTTACTAAAAATTTGAAAGAAAGTCAGTCAACAGTGAGATTTGAATTCATGTCCCTTCCTTATGAGCCAACCGTCTAACGGTATAATCCCCTTGACTACCGAAGACTTGGCAAGAAATGTGTAATAAAAGGTAGATAACCCATAATGGTTTACAGTTAGTTATTTGTAATATTATGTAAGGTCTATTTTAGAGGCATTTTTGCAACTATTTTAACAAATGAGAAGAGCAGCATAAATCTAGAGCATTCTGATATACATTTTATGCAATACTTACCATTCATAAACCGCAATAGTTATACTAATTTTCACGTTTAAAATCTCCAGTTTGACATTTACACGAGAAAAATTATAAAATTCTTAAGCAATTTAACACTTGTGTGCCATTAAAAAATAAACGTTTTCTGTAATAGTTAATAGATTTTGTTTAACACATACAATACTTTGGTTTTTCGTCTTTTCAAACTTTTATTCGCACTAAAATTTTACATCATTAAATGCCTATAACTTTTTTCTTTTAACTTAAAAACCTAAATTTAGATGTTTGGTTTTGCCTCTACACTGTTAACATGCTTATCAAATTTGGTTGCCATAGCTTTGTTATTTACAGAGATATGAATTTTTTCCAAAAGAAAACCTAAAATGTTTACGGAAAAACTGATCAGATTTTCCTTAATAAGGAACTTATCCAAGCCACTTGCAAAAGGAAGGTACTCACCAAATTTTATCAGAATCGGCCCTTTATTTTTTGAGTTATCGGTATAATACATACATACATATATATATATATATATATATATATATATATATATATATATATATATATATAGAGAGAGAGAGAGAGAGAGAGGGTGGCGCATTGAAAACGAAACAGACCGATTTGCGTCCAGATAATTTTTTTAAGAAACGCTGAAACACGTCGATTTTAATATTGAGGGGGACATGTTTTGACATAAAACTCAACTTAGTCACATCAAGGGTGGTGATAGCAACCCTTATATTTTAAATAAGGAACATGAGTGGAGTGTTACATCATTTCAAAGCTCTTTCTTTTCTGAATTCAGCACACTATTTTTTTTGAAGTTGTATCAACTCGTTTAAAAATTATTAACAGTTGAAGATGCAAAAACGCATGTCACTCATTCCGATAAGAAATGTGCTGATAGTCGATGTTTTGTTGGTTTGTAAGCAAAAAATTGACTATCAGAACATTTTTTATCGGAATGAGAGAAATGCGGTTTATTATTTCAGTTTATCGGTCAGTTTGGTACTTGATAGTACTACCGGAAATTAATTTCACAATGGTGTATTCTGTAGAATAAAGAGTTTAAATAATTACTCTTTTTTTCAAAAACGATGACTGTGCCAACCGTACCGCAAATTTGTTTAATGGACGACAGAAACAGAAAATACATTTGGCGTTAGTTGCAAAGTTTCGACAAAGTGGTTTAATAACCAACAAAAAACGGAATCCTGAAAGTGAATTTCCGGTTAGAAATGAGAGTACTGAGATTGAAGTTTTAGGACAAATTTCTGTAGACCCAACTTTGAGCACGAGAAAATTGGCTACTGTTTCAAACATCAAAAGAAGACTGGCATTTTTGGAGACCGTTTAATCGGACCAATTTTTCTTGATGGAAAATTGAGTGGCGAAACGGATTTGGAGTTACTAGAAGATATCGTTTACCCTCTACTAATTGACATTGTTGAAAATGATGATTGCTGTCAAGAAAATCAATTAGTGTTTCAACAAGATGGAGCTCCTCCGCATTTTTCACGTGTTAGGTAGTTTTTGAACACGGAGTTTCCAGAACAATTGATTGGACGTAGAGGTGCTATTGAGTGCCCCTCTAGATCACCGGATTTAACTCCTTTAGACTTCTTTCTATGGGACCATTTAAAGAGTAGATTTTATGCAACAGAACCGGAGTCTCTGGAAGAATTACGACGACGCATTGTTAAAGAATGCCGTCTAATAACTCCACAAATGCTCCAGAATATCAGAGCTCGTTTTGAACAAAAGTTGTACTTTTGTATGGAAGCTGGTGGTCAATAATTTGAACACCTACCTAACTGAATAAAAATTTTTACGTTTGGCTTTGTTTTTTAGTTTTTTTAACGAAAAATTGACTAATTAGTGCATTTCTTATCACACTGAATGAAATACGTTCTTGCAACTCCAACTGAGAATAATTTTTAAACGAGTTGATAAAATTTCCAAACAAAAATTAGTGTGCTGAATTCAGAAAAGAAAGAGCTTTCAGAAAAGGAAGAGCTTTCAAATGATGTAACACTCGACCCATGTTCCCTATTTAAAATATAAGGGTTGTTATCACCATCCTTAAGGGGTTGATGTGACAAAGTTGAGTTTTATGTCAAAACATGTCATCCTTAATATTAAAATTGACGTGTTTCAGCATTTCTGTAGAAAAAAATTCTCTGGACGCAAATCGGCCTGTTTCGTTTTCAATATGCCACCCTCTCTCTATATATATATATATATATATATATATATATATATATATATATATATATATATATATAAACATATAAAAAAATTGAAACTGACAAACTGATCCCAGCTCGCGCTCATTTGAAGAACTTTTTGCAAAATTCAAAGTCGAGATCTCCTCATTAATGCATTTTTAAAAGAAAATGTACTAAAAGGAACACTGAGTGGAAAAAGATTTGATAAAAATTGACCAGATTTTAGATTTTAATGACAATAGTAAGAGCAGATTCGAACTAGGACAGATTATTTAGGAGGGAGCCTACTATTGAAAGTTTGTTGGCGAAATATCAATCAACCAATCCTATTCAAAAAGAAAATATCAACAGACGAGCAGATGTCTGCCTGTGAAGGCTGGCATACCTCGAAGCAATGCATGCCTAGGGTATATAGTATGTTGCCATCTAGAGTAAGCCAGAAAATTTAGGAAAAACTCTGCAGAATTCTGGCCAAAGGTGAGCAATGCCGAAAATGAGAAAATGCCGCTGCTTACAAGTCGTTGATTGCAGTGCAAACAATTGACAAACTTGATTTTGATTTGGTTGATCACAGGGCCTCGGTGGTTCAGTGGTAAGAAAGTGTGCCTGTGAACCTAAGGGTACTGGATTCGATCCCAGGGTTCTCCTTTCACTTTTTCAGTACATGCTGAATTAACATCAACCGAGGTTGTGGCATTGCATTTGAGCAAGCTGAATGCCTGCATGTTTCGCCCTTCGGCGGGGGCGTAAATCTGTCGGTCCCTTATCTATGCCATGTTGGGCACGTTAAAGATCCCTATGCTTCTTCCAGAAAGACAGGGGTTCGGCAAAATTTCCAGGGTAGTGAGGTGAAACTGCTCCCTGACGTCGGTGATTCGCCATAGTCGCGAAAACAGGCCGACGTTAGAGAAACAAAACACACATACACATACATTTGGTTGATCACCCGTCCTATTATGCGGATTTAGCACCCCAGATAATTATTTATTTTTGAAGCTCAAAAACATTTGAAAGATAAACGATTTTCGACAAACGAAGTTATATCAACGGTGGAGGAGTAATTTGAAGACCACGATTAAGAAAAGCTTTAAGTGGTTTAGAGAGGCTTTATAAACGTTCTGCTAAAGTGTCAGAAAAGATTATGTTGGATAAATGAAATTTTGTTTCAAAAAAATCTATCTCTTTTGCAGACTAAGTACTTTCCAATACCTCCTCGTCGGTACGTCATACCTTATCAGCGCTCTAGGCTTTTATAAGTAATCCATAGATACATTTTTGTTTAATAAAAGGGAATAATCTTTCTAAGAAACACAATTTTTTCTTCAACAAATTTTCTTTCTCCTTAGGATGATTTCACAAAACTAACCACAATTAATTTAGTAGATATGACTTCTATTGTTGGCTACATTCCATTCATTGAAATGCTCAATACATTGTTAATGCGAGAACCTCAACGATGCGTATCCTTATTTCAAATTTTCTATGGCTTGCCTGTTGAAATAAGGACCGAATCACATTATAAATCCTTTTTTGTTGTAACTTTTATGCAATTTCATGGTTTGTAAAAAAGCTGTTGTGTCGGAATGAGTATAAGATGATGTTGGTGATTTAGAACGCTACCTATAATATGTCTTGTCGTAAAAGAGCGGCATTAGCTTCAGAGCTTAATCATTTTATTTCCTTGAGGTTGGCAGCCTGGCGCCGAACTATTTATTTTCTTATGACTACATTAAAATCTGATTAAGACTCTTACACTGTACCACAATAAGTTTATGGTAGAGGTATATACTCAGCCTGGTTCAGGTGTTAAAGCTGTATTACTATGACTGTGTTCATTACTTGGTAATTTAAAATAAATTTAAAACTTAAAACAACAAAAAGTATGCTCTTGGAATTATGCTAAAGGTGCGAATGTACAAACTTTACGACAAGGCTAAAAATGATGTCGGGCTCAAGACTAATAAAATATTCTGATTCCGCTTTTGTCACGGTTATCTAAGACAAATTTCAACATTGTTCTCTTTGATGTTTTGAATGCCTGATTTAAAATTGTAAATTTTGCAAATAGGACAAGACAAGCAGCTGAATTATCTGCTATCAGCCCAGATCTGATGCAGCTAATAAGAGTTTCTGATCGTCTACCAGTTATTAGGGACGATACAGCCTATACTCTACATCTTTTTCTGACAACTAACCCCAGAGACTACACAACATTATAGAGGTAATAATAATGATATAAATAATAATAATAATAATAATAATAATAATAATAATATAATAACAAATAAAAAACGCATTACAAATAATTGTACTTAAGAAAACATATACACTTTTTATACAGGCTAACCTATGCACTCAGTAGCGACGCATACAGCAGTACCGCCCACGAAAGTGTGTGGGCATCTATATCACTGCGCACATGCATGCGTGCACACCGCTGAGCTCATACGTCCGGGCATACTAACAAAAAAACACTAACTGTATGTTGCTCATTTAACACTAAAGTAAACTAGTCTAAAAGACTGACGTAAACTATCCTAAATAACATGAAATAACTAACTATTAGCAGTCCAAACAATTCAAAATAACAACATAAAATCATCAAGTAAACTAGTCTAAATAAAATAAAATAACTAACACTTACCAACCCAAATAACACAAAGTAACAATACAAAAACGTCAAACTAAATAAAACCAGAATCCAAACAATCAACCACACATACATCAGTTGCAGCACACAATCCTCACATACGTTGCATATACATACCACAGAAATACTCCAAAAAACAACCAAAATACAAAATATAAAAGCATCAAATAGTCACTGACATCAATAATCACAAACGTTGCACATATAAACATTTCCAATACACCTCACATATTCTGGGTCAGGAACCATGATTAAGAGCCCTCTTCAATACCGTGTTTGAACTCAGCATTCAGGGCTTTAGTTACCTTTTTTTTACTTTTTTTTATTTCAACAATACACCACGACGACTTACAGCTTAAATACTATCGTACCGTGGGTGTCGACAAGGAGGAAAGAGGCAACTTGTTAATTCTAGACTTGAAGGTTTGGAGGTTCGGGGAGAAGGAAAAACATGTGCGGGCAAGGAATTCCACAACTTGGAAGTCCTCGGGACAAAATAGCGGGCATAACAAGATGTTCTATGCCTGGTGACCTGGACAGTAAAAGGGTGCATTCGCTCTTCCCATGGTAGATCTGCTAGGGGCAGTAGGTGGATGAACTATGGAAGAAAGCTCCTCTGAGCAGTGCCGACAAGGAGGAAAGAGGTAACTTGTTAATTCTAGACTTGAAGGTTTGGAGGTTCGGGGGAGAAGGAAAAACATGTGCTGGCAAGTAATTCCACAACTTGAAAGTCCTCGGGACAAAATAGCGGGCGTAACAAGATGTTCTATGCCTGGTGACCTGGACAGTAAAAGGGAGCATTCGCTCTTCCCGTGGTAGATCTGTTGGGGCAGCAGGTGGAGGAACTATGGAAGAAAGCTCCTCTGAGCAGTGCCAGTGCAGATATCTATAAAATAAGGAAAGGTCACCAACGGCACGTCGGTGGGCAAGGGATGGCAGCCTTTGGGTGAGGGTAGGGTCACCGATGAGACGTATAGCTCTCTTCTGAATGGAGTCTAGGTTAGCGAGTGTAGAAGCGGCAGCAGCACCCCAGATGTGGGAGCAGTATTCGAGGTTTGGTCTTATTTGTGAAGTATATAAGGTATAGAGATTAGCTGGTGAAAAGTATTTGCGAGCCCGGAATAGCAAACCTAATTGCTTAGCAGCCGCTTCTGTAATTGATGTGACATGTTGGTGCCAATTGAGATTTCGATCCACAGAAATGCCAACAAGTGAAAATGACTCATTACTTTAAATAACTTGGTTGTTTATTGTGATGGGTCTAGAGCTGGTGTATCTCTTATGAGAAAGAAAGCAAGACTGTGATTTGGTGGGGTTGAATTGTACACGATTTCTACTTCCCCAGTATAATATTTTTTGGAGATCCACGGAGACAGAACCCTCAATGAGTCTGCCATCCTCATCTAATTGGGCTAAAGAGACAGGCTTAGAATATTGTATATTTGAGTGGAGGGTGCTGTCGTCCGCGTAACTGTGAACTGGGTTGGATGTGCTAGAGAGGAGGTCATTGATGTGGAGAAGAAACAAAGTAGGGGCTAAGCTGAACCTTGAGGAACTCCTGAATTAATTGGATACAGTTTAGAGGAATGGAAATCCACGACAACAGAACTGCTCCGGTTGGAGAGGAAATTTGCTATCCACGTACAGAGCTTTGGTGGTAGGCTATAGGCCGGTAGTTTATTAAGCAGCGCTACGTGCCAGTCCTGGTCGAATGCTTTGGATATGTTCAGAGCGACAATCTGGGATTCACCGTGTAGTTCCATAGACTTGTTCCAAGAATGGGTCACAAAGGAAAGGAGGAAGGCAGTTGATCTGCGCTGACGGAATCCATACTGCCTCTCGTGGTTTAGACTGTATTTTTCAAGAAATTTAAGTAATTCGGTGTTTATGTACTTTTTCATCACTTTAGAGACGACTGAAAGGAGAGAAATAGGCCTGTAGTTGCTAGGAAGCGCTTTGGATCCTTTCTTGGGGACGGGTTGTACTCGAGCAGTTTTACAGTTACTAGGGAATATGCCTCTATTGTAAGATGTATGCAACAGACGAGTCAGGGACAGGAGCAGGTTCTGGTGCGCATTTTTTGAGAACAATTGCTCGAATGTCGTCAAGGCCAGAGGCTTTCCTGGTATTAAGAGAAGAGAGCATCTTTCGTACCTTTTTAGTTTGAAAGTGATATCCGTCATTTTATGCGCGACATTGGGGACTGTTGGTGGTTGAACATTAGGAGATGGGTTGAGAGTAGAATTGCCGGCGAACAACGAGGCAAAAAGTTTAGCCTTGCCCAGGGCGATAGAAACAATTTCATCCTCTGAGAGAAGAGGTGGGAACGTGCTCTTGGAGAAATTATTCCCAATAGATTTAGCAAGAGTCCAGAAGGGTTTGCTGCCGCTGGAGTTTAAGAGGACTTTGTTTTTGATGTGGCTATTAAACGAGTTTTTTGCCTCAGAAAGAATGCGGACATAGCGGTTTCTTGCGTCGTTAAATGCTTGACGGTTTTCTGGACTGGGATTGTGTAGAAGCTTTTTGTGAGCTTTGACCTTTTCAAGTCTGGCCTTGTCACAGGATTTAGATAACCAGGGCTTTTAGTGGCTTCAGAGGTTTTCTGTGAACGTGGAATAAATATTTCCATGCCAGCTTGGATAATTTCGGTGACGTTTTGTGAGATATCGGAGGGATCAGGATGAGAGAAGCGGACAGATGCCCAAGGAAATGAGGAAAAGTAGTCTCGCATTTCGTCCCAGTTCGCGGAGTTGTAGTGCCAAACGATACGTGGATGTGATGACTGTGTGACCTCGGGTTGCATTGCACAGGAAGCAGTGACCATGCCGTGGTCTTAGCGACCCAGTGGGGCGGTGACTGATATATTATAGCAGTTAGGATTTGTAGTAACAAGGAGATCCAAGGGATTTGAGTTGTGTGTTGGGATGCGAGGAAAGTAAGTAGGTTGCTGAACTATATTGGTTAAAGAATTGCTGACTGCAAAGGCCTCCGCTGCTCATCCTTGTGGATCGGTTTTTGAAGATCCTAGCCATTCCTTATTATGGACATTGAAGTCACCAAGAATAGTGACCTCGGAGGAAGGATATTCAGAAATCAGATGGCCGGTTTTTTCAGAAAGGTAGTCAAAGAGCTGGACAAAGTTGTTGTCAGAAGGTGACCGGTAAATGCAACAGATGAATTTAGTTGCAGCCCTGAGAGAGAGTTTTATCCATAGTATGTCCTTGCTTCCAGCTTCTAAATTGCGGAGTCTGTTGCAGGGTTTATATCAGTCAATGATCTTAAACTGCATGGAACAGCATTATAGAGTCTAATATTGTTGTGGAGATAATAGGTTTGTTCAATCATTTTTTCAGCCCGATAAGTTCTCTACAAGCTTTCATGACCTTTAGTGCTGTATGAGTGCTCAATTCTCTGCAGAAAATTTTTGTTTTTCGTAATATTCATCATCAGTGCATAGCTGCGAAATATCCATCACCCCGGTCTCTAAATAAAGATGCTCTGTGGGATACGTGTTAGGTTTGTGGTAAATCAATTTCTCAAATATTTTTTATAGAGTCCCTAAATTACATATATGTGTGTGTGCGGTGCAGCTCCAAGCAAGAATGACATATCGCAATTGAGATGCAACCAATGCATAATATAGCACTCTTAGTGTCTTTGATCTATTAGGCCTTGCATTTGTTTGAAGACATATATAGTAAGCATCTCAGTTTTTTCACTAAACTATCTATGTGACTGTTCCATTAGCGACGTTAATCGATCGGGATCCCCAAATACTTGACGGATTCTGAGCGGTTTATCTCATATTTTGTACCATCCATGGTAAAAACAACTTCGATGAAGTCTGGCAAACCATTCTTATATACCGAAAAAGCTACATGAGTGCTCTTTTTCCAGTTAATCTAGAGCAAATTTGTGTCAAGCCATCCCTTAATAATTCAAAATACCCTCTCAAATGACTCCTATAGGCCACCCCATGGGTCTCCCCTGTAAACAATCGCTGTATCGTCAGCAAAACCTACAATATCACCCCCCCCCCTCCATGAAACATCAAACAGCGCGTTTATGTGAATATTAAACAGAATTGGCCCTAGGACTGAGCCCTGCGGTATGCCATGGAGAACTCCCTCTCAGTAATCTCAGGTATCTCAGTAAAATTTGCGAGTGGCGTTATCTTGGCCCAGAGAAACTTAACGAGCATATTTTAAAATTCCAATTAGGACCACATACAGGGACTGTCTAAAGACATATGTTCGTCATAATTTTGATAGGTCAACGATTATGTGGGATTGGCAACGCCATGTTTCATCATTTTTTTGACCCCGGATATGCTTTCTGGTGGTCCTAGTTTAAAAGGTGCGATTTCCACATTAACCTTTTTTTATACGAAATTTCAATAAAAATAATGTAGAGACATCTGCTCCCTTCGGCACCATTCATTCACTACTTTTAGTGTCTTTTGGAGAGTATTTAAAGGTTTCCCTTCAGATTTATTCGTAACTAGTATGACAAGATGATCGGCGTACGCCTTGTCCTCAACCTCACACAGTTCCAAGATAGGCAGCAGATCTCTCACGAAGAGAAACCAAAGCAGAGCGGATAATACTCCTCTCTGCGGCCACCCCCTCGCAGACTTGAAGCTGACCACCTCTCTCTGCAGCGAGGTGATAATGGTCCTATTGTATAGCATGTTTCCGATCCAACCACAATGGGTAGGTTCCACCTTTATAGCGACAATAGCTTCGTATAAGAAGTGGGGTAATGTACTGTTGAATGCTCCTTCAATGTCGAAAACGGCAGCAAACATTATATTCCTGATATCCAGACAGTGTGTGATTTTCTCAGCAAGGTTATTGTGTGCTAACGCCACAAATTTGTCAGTTTGGTGGGTAATGAGAAAGTTAGTGTTTAAGACATCCCCCTAATGTCTCCAGCCACTATTTTTGTCAATGCCTTAAGGAGGATTCAAGTAACGCTGAGAGGTCTCAGCAATTTGGATAGGAGATCGTAACGTCCCAGTTTGGGAATATAGTCACAGTTCAGTGGGCCAGTACATTGCCCTAGCTTGTAATTGTTAGACATTTTGTGTAATACTGTTCTATTGTATTACAGTATATACAGGCTGGCGCATTGAAAACGAAACAGACCGATTGGCGTCCAGAGAATTATTTTTTTAAGAAACGCTGAAACACGTCAATTTTAATATTGAGGGGGACATGTTTTGACATAAAACTCAATTTTGTCACATCAACCCCTTAAGGGTGGTGATAACAACCCTTATATTTTAAATAGGGAACATGGGTCGAATGTTACATCATTTGAAAACTCTTTCTTTTATGAATTCAGCACACTAATTTTTTTGGAGGTTTTATCAAATCGTTAAAAATTATTGGAAAAACAGTTGGAGTTGAAAGAACGTGTTTTATCGTTTGTGATAAGAAATGCACTAATTAGTCAATTTTTCGTTAAAAAAACTAAAAAACAAAACCAAAAGTTCAAAAATGTTTATTCAGTTAAGTAAACGTTCAAATTGTTGACCACCAGATTCCATACAAAAGTACAAATTTTGTTCAAAACGAGCACTGAGATTCTGGAGCCTTTGTGGAGTTATTAGACGGCATTCTTCAACAATGCGTCGTCGTAATTCCTCCAGAGAGTTCGGTTCTGTTGCTTAAATTCTACTCTTTAAATGGTCCCATAGAAAGAAATAAGTCTAAAGGAGTTAAGTCCGGTGATCTAGAGGGCCACTCAATAGCACCTCTACGACATTGTTCTGGAAACTCTCTGTTCAAAAACTTCCTAACACGTGAAAAATGCGGAGGAGCTCCATCTTTTTAAAACACTAATTGATTTTCTTGATAGCGATCATCATTTTCAACAATGTCAATTAGTATAGGGGAAACGATATCTTTACGTAACTCCAAATACGTTTCGTCAGTCAAATTGTTATCAAGAAAAATTGGTCCGACTAAACGGCCTCCAGTTCAGACATTCAATTTCTGTGGAGTTTGAGTGTGGACTTCGTGAAAATTTCTTGGATTATTATCTGCCCACTCGTCTAAAAAATATATATATTGAACAGAAAGTTCCCGTTATCAGCTATTCGTTCAGTCATAACTTCACAAAACTCCAGCCGCCAATCAAAATCGTCTTCATTCAGTTGTTGTACAAGAAGAATTTTATACGGGTGAAATTTATGATGCTTCAATATTCGCTGAATAGTTCTTCTTTTGATGTCTGAAGCAGTGGCCAATTTTCTGATGCTCAAAGTTGGGCCTGCAGCAATTTGTCCTAAAACTCCAATCTTAGTAGTCTCATTTCTAACCGGAAATTTACGTTCAGGATCCCATTTTTTGTTGGCTACTGAACCACTTTGCTGAAACTTTGCAACTAACTCCAAAATGTATTTTCTGTTAACATGTCTGTTCGGATGTCGTTCATTAAACAAATGTGCGGTACGGTTGGCACAGTCATCGTTTTTGAAGAAAAATAGTAATTATTTCAACTCTTTCTTCTACAGAATACACCATTGTGAAATTAATTTTCGGTAGTACTATCAAAAACCGACCGATAAACTGAAATAATAAACCGCATTTCTCTCATTCCGATAAGAAATGTTCTGATAGTAACTTTTTTGTTTACAAACCAACAAAACATTGACTATCAGCAGATTTCTTATCGAAATGAGTGAAATGCGTTTTTGCATCTTCAACTGTGAATAATTTTTAAACGAGTTGATAAAACTCCCAAAAAAATTAGTGTGCTGAATTCAGAAAAGAAAGAGCATTCAAATGATGTAACACTCGACCCATGTTCCCTATTTAAAATATAAGGGTTGTTATCATCACCCTTAAGGGTTTGATGTTACAAAGTTGAGTTTTATGTCAAAACATGTCCCCCTCAATATTAAAGTTGACGTGTTTCGGCGTTTCTTAAAAAAAAATCTCTAGACGCAAATCGGTCTGTTTCGTTTTGAATGCGCCACATTAGTCTGTATGTAACTTATCTTTTATAGTAATCATAATAATGAATATTTTTCGACTTAATACATATCTAGTAAATACTTTGAATTTAATGAATCCTTGAAGTCACAGATAGTTATAAAGATATTTTTATGTAACACAATTGATTTTTTTTTTTGTTGCAAAAAGCATACACATATTTTACAAGGTCAAGAGGATTACATAAAAAACTGTTGATAACTATTGTAATTTGCTACTAAATAATGTTGTGTTATGGATTATGTCCGAGTTGAAAGTCGATGGTAAACGGGAATACCGACTGACAATATCCATTGGTATCGGTTCCACATAGTGGACAGGTTTGAGAACGGCGTTTTGCCAAATGAGTTAATCCGACAGGTGGAATTTAATACGTGAACAAGAGATTAAGTTTCCATATTTCAGAATGAACTTGTGTTATCTTTTTGCTCCTGTATCAGTAGTGAAATATGTGGTCGTGGGATTTCTTTTAACGAATACAAGGGGATTCATATTTAAACAGCATCCCAAATAGATTGTGTTCCTCTTGGCAAAACAAGAAAACAATTTTCCTATAAGCAAACATCTCTAAATACTGCGTTACCAAGATGCAGTGACTTTACAAAAAAAATCTAATTTTCTTGTCAGCCCTAAATAGCTTGTCCTTTTTTGATAAATAAAAATATATATTTTACTTGTTAAAAAATACTGGCTATTTAGCGCTAAAAAGAATATTCAAAGTTTGTATGTTTAAAATAGAAAGTTTTATGCATTAAATTAAGTTTACATTTGAACCAGGCTACTGAACTAGAAATACAATGCTGTAACTTAAAACAATAGAAGAAAGTGGGATTGAGAAAAATATAGATACGTTCGTTGCTTATGTAGACCTGAAAAAAGTATTTATAATGTGAATTGTTTTTTCATTTAATAAAGAGAACTGGTTGGACTTGAGACATCGTGGTCTTATTTTCAATCAAACAACAACACACCATAATAAATATTAACGAATATGAAACCAAAGCTAAATATAAAAAAGTTTATTCAATTATTCAGTTGAATTATACAATATGCAATACACAATAAGTCTATGACTTGTTCTGTGTGTTTAGAAAATTTAACGGGTTCATCCAAAAAATCATTGGCAATTGTGGACCAAGTCCACTATACTTCAAATTTTGACATTCTAAATGGAAAATATTTCATACTTTAACTTTCTCCTCTCAGTTGCTCTATTGTTACCTCCATTTACCAAAGTTCTTGACATCTTTATACTTATTTTTCAACCACGGGTCAACTTTAATAGCCCATATTTTTTTCAAAAATAATAAAATATTCTATGCCGAATGACATCGCTTTGACAGTAATATAATATTAAGGTCTATGACAAGAATGACCATTCTAGCTATTACTGTTCAATTACCTTGTAGAAAATACAATAAATAAACTAAAAGAAAGAACAACAAGAAATATGTGGACAAGGCTTCCATTGCATTATGTATTATACAGCCGCACCCATTCGTTTGAGAGTCACCTTGTGAAATCTTCATTTATGGTGTGATTTTAACCGAATTTTCCTAAAGTATAGATCTTGATGAGCTGCATTTTTGGTTTAATAAGGGCAATATGTCTACAAAATCCAAGACCTACTTCGTCAGTTTTCAGGAGATAAATTTTAAGAATCCTCTCAGCGATTTTTCTATAGGAAATCTGTTCGCCCCACTGGATCTACTATCACCCAAAACGGTCCTATACTAAATTGCACCGAAAAATTTCGACTAGGAACGATTTTGTAGTCAAATTAAAAATGCATAATACATAATTTTCATAAATTTGTTCTGCCAAGTTATCCATAAAAAACATTGATATAAGATTAAACTGATAGCAACATGGTCTAAATATTCATCGGCATAGTATTGGCAAATAATGGAAACTTAAAAGCAATAAAAAAAACAAAAATAATAAAGGTCACAAAATTCTTAGGAATTATATTTTCGCCACTTCTACTAATCCACCATTTATATCAATAGATTTGTGAATTCTTTTAAGTACGTTCGAAATTACCTTTTGTATTTGTTCGGGAGTAATGACCGCGCAGGCTTGTATTATCCTAGCATGTTGTTCTTGTGCAGTTTGTGGCTTTGATTTGTAAACTCTCTCATTAAACCTCAAAGAAAAAAATCTAGTGTCGTCAGGTCTGGGGATCTTGGCGGCCACTCAATCAAAGGACCGTTTCGCCCCATAGATCGATTTTGGAAATGTTCATTTAGTTCATTTATCTCACTATAACAGCGTTATGAACAGGACTACCATATAACTGAAACTTTAAGTTAGGGAGATTCTGTAATGGTAAATCATCTAATGCGTTCCACAATTCGTTTCCAAGGAAATTTAAAAACCCATTTGAATTCCGTCATTCAGTATTCCGCAACAGACGTTCATTTTTTTTTGCAAATAATGCCTCTTTTATTTATGATGAATTCTCAGCTGACCAGTGACGGCAATTTTGTCTTAAAACCACACCATTTGTAGTAAGTGTGGCTTCATCGCTAAATAAAATTTCCTTAAAAAAATGAAGATTATTTAGACATTTCCTTTGTAACCAACAGCAAAACTCTAATCGTATTCCAACATCTCCCAGTTCCAATGTATGCAAAATTGTTTGCTTAAAAGACTTTATTTTATTTTTTCTCGGACGTCGCCTAATATTTTCTCTAGAAATATTAAGGTTTAGGCTAGCCAATCTAATATTAGCCCAGGCGTTGTTGTTGAAATATTTTAGAATTTCGTCATTATTTCTCCAAATTCCACGAAGTCCATTATGCCTGGCTCTAAGCGAATTTTTTGAAACAGACCCTGTTTCATTGAAAACTTTATTAACCTTGTACAGCACTCAGGCTTACTTGTCTATCTGGGTGTCTATTAGTAAAGTCTCTCGCGGCTTCTCTTGTCGAACGCACATTATCGCCAACAAGACCTATAATTTCTACTTTGTTTCTTTAAGTTAGGTTTTCCATGATTAATACCATTAGACAACAAATTGAAAAACTGTGATAACTTTTCCGCAGCTGAATGTCACTTTGACAATTAACAATTTAGAGATTTTTTCATGGATACCTTGACAGAATAAATATATGAAAATGATTATCAATTTTTTATTTGACCTTAAATCGTCCCCGCTCGAAATTTTTCGATGCTATTTAGTACAGAAACGTTTTGGGGGGTGGTAGATCCAGTGGCGTGAACATATTTCTTATAAAAAGTCCCTAATAAGGATTCTTAAAATTTTATTCCTGAAAACTGACGAAGTAGGCCTTGGATTTTGAGGAAATATAGCGCTTATTGCTCCAAAAATACAATTCATCAACATCTACACTAAAAGAAAATCCGCTTAAAATCGCACTGTAAATAAAAAATTTACAGGGTGACCCGCAAACAAATGGGTTACGCTCTATACTCAAGATTTACTCATCAAGTTCCTATTAAATTATTAAATTATATATGTTTAAAATAAGTGTAAAAGGTCATTCTTTACAAAACGAACGGCTAGGTTAAAATGACGAGCGGAGAGCGTGTTTTAACCGTCATGATTGCAATAAAGAAATTTTTTACAAGCGTGTCTTACAACGTTTTATCTATGATCGTGTCAATTCTTATAAGAAATTGCAATTTTTTATAAATATTTGTAGAGCTATATTAACCTCTTGAAAATGTCCGGTTAATATTATTTGAGTCCTAGTTAAAGTCACTGATCTACTTATGTTTCTCTATGATGGTGACTGAAAATTTATATATATATATATATATATATATATATATATATATATATATATATATATATATATATATATATGAAACATAATTGGTTCTCAGGTTGAACTGCGTCCAGAATTTATGGAAACTCGACGTTTCGGCTCCTGTTTTGGAGCCATTTTCAGCAGGTAAAGGAAATATGTAAGGACACTCTAAGGCCTCAATCTGCCTACTCCTTAGAGTGGAGGACAAAGGTGGGTAAAGGAAATATTTAAGGACACTCTAAGGTCTTAATCTGCCTACTCCTTAAAGTGGTGGACAAAGGTAGGTAAAGGAAATATGTAAGGACACTAGAGATTTTCTCTGAGGTCTCAGTGTGTTCAACCCTAGGCCTCAGAGAGATCTGGCAGTTCGTTGCAAGTCTTGTCTTATATATGTCGTTCCGTCTACCTGCTTCGTTATCAGTGAAAGTAGTGGGGACACCGTCAATTAAGTGGGGGCTTTGGTCACGGTACTTAGAGGAGGATTAAGAGGGTCACCGGAATTTGTTGAGACAGATAATGATGCAATAAAATTGTCTGTGGAATTTATTTTCTTTTTGTGTGTTTGTAAAGAAAATATAATAGGTTTCCAAGTAGTCGGAAGGCGAAGACCATCGTCCCTCTTATTTAAACAATCGGGATGTTTTTCAATCTCGATTGCTTCACGGATAATTCTCGTTTTAAATTGTAAACCGGTGCTATTGCTTTGACATTATCGTAGTCTATTTTGTGCCCTGTATGAATATGATGAATGGCCAGCGACGATGAGGGGTCGGATTTTCTAACTGCGAGGGTGTGTTCATATATTCTATTGTGGATGCGTCTATTTGTTTGTCCTGCATAAGTTCCGGGACAGTCGGAACAAGGAATTTCGTAAACTCCGTGGGATTCGTTTGGAATCGTATCCCTGGGAGTTTTTATCAGATTTGACAGTTTTTGCTCTGTTGTAAATACGGTTTACATAGTATGGGTTCTAAAAATTCTGCTGATTTTGTCGGTGACACCCTTAATGTATGGAAAAAACGCTGTGGGTTGTTGTGTTGTTCTTGTTGTGGTGTAGTGGTTTGTTGTGCGTTTCTAATGTTTCGTAGTGATTGTTGTCGTATCCGTTTTCTAGCAATGCGTGTCTTAAAAAGTTTAATTCTGTCTGTTTGTTGTTGTTGTCCGTTAGTCTAAGGGATCGTCTTCCTAGTGTTCGAACCACGGAATTTGGTTGCGATGGGTGATGGTGAGATTGGGCGTTAAGATAACGATTAATGTGGGTTGGTTTTCGGTAGACAGTGTAAGAAAATCCTCTGACTAGGTTTTTAGTGATGCGTACATCTAAGAAAGGCAAAGAAAAATTATTTTCTATTTCCATGGTGAACTGGATTTGGGGGTTATTTAGGTAAGAAAAGAATTCGTCTGGAGATTCTCTGCCGTGTGGCCAGACAGCGAAAATGTCGTCAACGTATCTTAAACAACAGGTTGGTTTAAGTTGGGATGAATTGAGGCCTTGTGTCTCGAAGTTTTCCATGAAAATGTTGGCCAATGCAGGAGAGAGAGGTGAACCCATTGGAGCACCTCGAACTTGTTTGTAAAATTTGTTTTGAAAAAGGAAATAAGTGTTAGATGTGCAGTGTTCTACAAGAGCTAAGGTATCGTGGGAAATTTTGTGTTTATTTTTGAGAATGTCAAGTGTTTCAGATAGAGGTATATTGGTGAATAAGCAAACTATATCAAAGCTAACTAGAATGTTGTTTTGAGAAATGGTGTTGTTTTGAAGAAGGTCAATGAAATGGGTGGAGTTTCTACATAGGATGTAGCGTTTTCTACTAATGGTTGGAGAGTTTTGTCTAGATGTTTTGCAAGTTTTTGTGTGGGTGAACGGTGGGCACTTACGATAGGGCGAATGGGAATATCAGGCTTATGGATTTTCGGGAGACCGTATTTTCTAGGGATGCGAGATGATTTTTCGCGGGGGATTAGTTCTTTTTTGAGGTCAGGACTGAGTTGGGAGTTGTTGATGATAGTTTTGGTTTTCTTTTCAAGATAAGTTGTAGGGTCGTTAGGGATTTGTTTGTAGTCTGTGTTGTTTAGTATATTGTCCATTTTTTGTATATAGTCTGTTTTGTCGAGTATGACTGTAGCATTGCCTTTGTCTGCTGGTAGTATTATAATTTCTGTGTTTCGGTTAAGGAAATATATATATATATATATATATATATATATATATATATATATATATATATATATATATATATATATATATATATAAATTGACCACGAATATGGAGAGGTCCATGTGTGCGCCCATCTGAAGAAATCTTTCAAAATAATAAAGTAGTCAGGGATCGATTATCAGCAATTTTTTTCTATGAAAATTCGCTAAAATTAAAAATAAGGCCTAGGTTCCTTAAATTACGCTTATTGGGAGGCTTTATTTAGGTTTATACAGGCCAGCTTTTAAAAGTCTTTTTTATTTACTAAATGTTTATCTCGCATAAAGGAATAAAGTCATTCAGTTTAGTCAATTATTTTCTAAGCAAAACTATTCACTTATCTATCCCCATATACATTATGCATCTTGGACTCAAAAAAGCACCTTTCGATTTTAGCACCAATGACCACTAAAACAAGTCCATCGCTGAGTATCTTCTTCAGATCAGCGGACGTCTTTGTATAGTTAATTTTAAACGCACGGTTGCACACGTTTGATTACTGTATTTTCCCCTCTAAATACGTCTAATCATCGTGTCTTTTTCTAGATCTATCTCTTGTGTAAGTAATTACATCACATAGGTTCATTATTACAACCAGATAACTTAATACAATCAACTCTGGCCGTAGATGTGCCGCTCAATAAGCGAAGCACATTTTGATGAGATTGGTATGTTGAAAATTATAAGTTTTTGTTCATCACACTTTGCTTAACGTGGATATTAGATTATATAAAAGCAATCTCATCTGCTCGTGATGACGTATAGTTAGATTCGATGGCCTGCATATGAAGTTTTTTGACATGAAGCTCATACATTCAATGAATACATAATTATTTAGACGTATATGACAAAAAGCTGTTATGGAGATATTAAAGTACCAACTAATACGCCATAAATAAGTATATAAACTATGTAACTATGCAAGGTTTTCTAGTAACCTAATAATACATGAACTTGGAATCCAAATGTGTGTATGTGTGTGTGTGTGTTCAAATGCAAGGATGGCAACGGAATGATCCTCCACTAGCCACAGATGGAATGCAAATCACCAGTAGTATATTTTGTGTGCCCCAATTTCAGGCTTCCACTTTTGCCAAAGCATTATAGATGAGATTTAGCGATTTCTTTTATAGAAAAAACTTGCTAATGAGGAGACAGAGTTTTTATATAGGGGAAATTTCTTCAAGAGAGCACGAAATAGGTCCCTTACTACATATACAGACTGTTCAAAGTTAAGTCAGCACTACTGCTAACTTTGTTATTATTGGAGCCATGTGTTCAGTTAAATTAGCAAAGTTGTGTATTTTACGATGATCTAAACTGAAAAACCACCTATTGCCGCGTTTTTGAGACATAGGCATAAACTGTGCCAATTTAGGCCTAAAACCCCGAGTGTACTTATTTGATGTTTGTCCGCGACTGATATCTCGTGACAGATTTTAATTGGATCTAAATCCGGTCAATAGTGAAGCCATAATCACCTCCCAAACCCTAACCTATTTGCACTCATCACTGTTTGCTTTGAAGATGAAAAGACCATTAAATACTTACTGAGATTTGGTCTTGTTCTGCCCAAAGTCCTAGATTTATGAGATCTTTGAGTCAAAACACCGGCACTACGTTACTTAGTTTGAAGATATATAGATAATAGATATAAAGAATTTCCAGTTATAGCACCACTATAATTGACAAAGGTTAAATAAGGAATTAATTATTCAATCAAAACAGATATTAAAAACACAAATATTTATTGATATGAATTAATAATTTGGAGTTATTTAAATTAAGACTCCTGGTAAATCAAACATAAGTTGTACATTGCAAAGAAACACAATAAATATCAAATGCAAAGTTAAAGGTTTTTCTATTAAATCTACCAATGCTCTCAATTTTAATTTGTTAGGTAAATTTTTAATTAATTGTTCTGGCCAGAGTATGTTTTGTTTTCTTAAAAAGTTTGTGAGAAAAATTCAGATATTGTAAAATTAAGTTATTGTTAACTATTGTTTAAGTGAAAGGTTATAAGCTACTTTTTTATTACTCTAAAACATTTGAAGGTATGAATAATTCGTGGGCAAAATGCCAATTAATTAATTATGATATTATTCCCCTAATTTACAAATTTTGACATTATACAGAAGGAAAATACAAAATACATTTATATAAAGATCAATCTCATTGACAAAGATTTTAATTTTAACTGACTTAAAATTTATTATTGCAATTTAATGAGTAATTTAATGAGAAACTTGATGAGAAATATAAATGATGTAGGAAAGTTTATGTCTGTCTAAAGTCCTAAAAATCACTTAAAAAGTTGAAAAGGACTTACATGTAGTGCGCTAGCACTTCCAAAGGTTCGCCAATTGATCGACACCTTCACCTGAGGCCCCACAGGTGTTAATTTTCCTGCAGTCGGAATGTAAAAGCTGCACAAGGTGGCATCGGCATTTAGCGCTTACCATAGATGCTTAATTGCCCCATGAAATGAGTCAGTAACTGGTAGAAAACGACTGCAGAGGATGAGACAGGAGAAGGTACGTGCAATGTACATTCAAGAGGCTAGGTAGTCACTGGGATTGATTCTTGAACTTGAAAATGGCTTAAACCTAGATGTTAACTTGAATCGGAACAGCAAAACTTTATTTGAACGGTCAACTCGGACACAAACGTATATTTGAACATATACGGAAAAATTGAACATAAAGGCAAACTTGAATCGGAGACTGAAATTGAAAACTCGAAACCGTTTACTTGATACAATTACCACAAAGAATTTCAGTTAACACTTGCCGCTGGATTAAAAGGTTTATTGAACACTCACTGTTCAATCCATTTTTCATTTAAACGAGATGTTAAAATCACTAAACTAAACTCAAACTATTTTCAGCACTTGCACGATAATTACACTAGGCGTACATGCCCTGCGGAAGCTAACATTTTACTTCCTTGCCCAATAGAAACCTCTAACATCACTGAACATCAGAGGTAGAGCAGTTCGTCCTCCAGCCGTGCCTGTTGTCCAACCGAGAGAGAGAGAGAGCCAGCTTTGCACGCGTTTAAGTAGGCGGCCCGGTTTCTGCCGCCACTGTCAACGCTGCTCCGATGGTGTTCTCTGTCCTTCAGTTACCCATCTACCTCCAAATGTATAAGAGGGATGCAGAGATGCATGTGTTTCGCGCCAGTTTCCGCAGAGACTCCGTCGAGGCCTCGCACTTGAAAAGCTTTTGTTCGAGCAGTATCTGTCAAGTGTACTTTATTGCTTAACGGTAGCGCTTGCTTTGTCGGCATTTCTTTCAGTTTTCAACTCTTTCATAAGCTTCCGACTTTATGACTCTTGGTATCTATATTATATATTTTTACCTCTAGTTCGCAATACTTTAGATCTGTTATTGCGTCATTGCGGAGTCTTTTATTTCAGTAAATATTCATCTCTGCAAGGATATTCTCCTGCTTCTAGATTTCCAATTTACAAACATCCTAGTAGGAGATTGTAATAAATAACGATATTTTTCCTTAAAGCAAATATTCCATCTGTTGATATTTTAATACTTGATTTAAATGAAGGAATGCAGTAGGAGCGCTACGGTGGTAATTTTCAATAGCAAGTTTTCAACAAATATTTTCAAAACAAAACTTGAACTGTTGTTCAGTAATGAAGTCACCTTTTCTTATCTAAGCTTCCTTTGAGGTTCTCGTTATGTCAGTGAGGGAGTTACGGTAGTGAATAAAACATAACCGTTACAAAACATGATTGTTTGTAATAGAACACCCTGTATATCTTATCAGTATTCGATGTAATGTATGTATGTAATTCTGAACAAATAACTTGTTATGCATAAAGTCGAAAATAAAGGAGATGTCAAATTTACGAATTCATATTAGGTAGCCATGAATTGCAAACAAAACTTTTTCACCGTTTGACTGAGAAAAACACATTTTTTAGACTCGACGAGCGTTCTGCTAACGAAGTTACCGTCATTAGAGGAATAAATAAACAGATTATTCATCCCTCAGGTAACGCTAACTTTGTTGGAAAAACGATCGTCAGATTTGAAAAATATATAAAATAAATACATATATATGTACACTTGGAGAGCCCAAATCACCGCACCTTTCTAAAGACCTGCCTATTGTTTCACTAACAAAATAAGCGTCATCAGAGGATGAAGAATTTTTCATCCTGTGATGACGCTAACTTCGTTCGTGAAATGATCGCCAGGTCTTTAAAAAGATGTGTTTTAGTAGATTGGGTTATCAGTGCTCATCAAAAATTCCAATATTTACTCCGTAAATTCAAAATTCAGTGTCAATCTATGCTCAGTAAATTCAGTAAATTTTTGTAAAAATGTTATTGGGGCAATTTTCGTAAAACAAAATTCTGGTGATTTTTCAACAAATAATATTGATGACTCGAAAAATTTCTTTTAGTAAATTTCGAGGAAGAAATGTAAGAGCATTGTTATAACGTCTTACAGTAAATGGTTTAAGTATATTTCCGTAGAAATCTATTTGAGGTTTTCCTGAAAGTTTCGTAAATTTCTTTCTGTGGATTTTCGTGAAAGACGTTTTTGTGAATTTTCAAATAGGTAATTTTACAGGTATTTTTTGTAGCGAACTTCAGTGAAGTTAAATAAATTGTTTATATCATGCAAAAACTTTTAATCTTGTGCTCTCTGTTGGTCTACCGAAGGAAAAAATAGGTGAATGCGTATAACTCAAATTTTGTTTACAGTAGTATAATAGTCTAATATAGTACCTATAACTAGAAACTAAATTTTGGTATGTAGTAGTCTCTTTAAAGGCGACTTGTGTTTAGAATTTTATTAAAATAATTTCGTTATCTTTGAAGATACAAAAACTTTCCGGACGCAATGGTAAAATATTTACACAAAAATTGGTTCGATCAGGTAACAAGCTTACTTAAGCTATTTACAAAAGGACGGTACTTGCCAAATTTATGTTATTGCCTGCGTTAATCGCTTAAATCCGTTCGCTAAATACCCAGTCGAAGAAATATTATATATATATATATATATATATATATATATATATATATATATATATATATATATATATATATATATATATATATATATATATACGTATATACATATAATTCGGTGGACGTCATCTCAGACTACGTTAGAAAACGAGACGGTTCAGACATTAACAAGCCCAGCTTTCGCAGTTTCTTAAAATTATCAGCACACTTATAACCACACAAAAAGTTGAGATCGTTAAAATTGTTAAAAAAGGGAAACTCTATAAAAGCCGTATAACAGTTTAAGACTGCAGTCAGTAATTAATTAAAAACAACATCCTAAAATACAATAGACCAAAGTCACAATCAGAATTTAAGGTTATTGCGAAAGTTCCTATATCATCATTCGCGTGGACCAACGCATGAGGAGTGGCGACTGCTCCCTTTAGTGTTCGCTACAATGCGACGTACATTTGGCACTTGCACCGGCATGCGGTCAGTCTGCATAACCAGCTCAACAAATTTCAACCACAATTTTTGAAATTTCGAAAGTCGTTTTTTCTCTAAAAGCGAATTTTTCTTTATTACAATGTTCTACAGATTCTAAAAACTCTGGACGCAGCAAGTGCGTTATGGTAGTGAATTTTCATAAAAATGTTTTTATTGCAAATATGTGTGTTTTCTTTTTAAGAAAGCAGGCATCAATTTTGGTTACCAGTATAACCTATATAGTAAAAGCAATGTGCCATGTTTCATAAAAATAACTTTATTGTGTGCAAATGTACCAAGATTTCCAAAAGTAGACTTAAAGTGTTCCCGGAAGAACTCGTTTCTTGGTCAACCTTATAGGTTAATAGCATATTGGGTTATTCAAATATGAAGCATTTGATCAAAGTTCGCTACCATAACGCACTTGCTGCATCCAGAATTTCTTTTCTTACAAACATGCATTATATTTCGATGGAAAATGCAATAACATAAGGCGTGTTTGATTAAACAAAAAAAGAAAATTTGTATCACCAATGACTTATGGGCCATCCTGTGATTGTAGAAATATGTTTTAAGATGTAGCTCAAGACACCCTATAATTAATATATACACATTTTTTTCAAATCTTGTATAATAACGGATATATTGAGCTTTATTGATTTTTTACGAAAATTCGACAAAAATTATATACCATTAAACGATAAACTCTATAGCCAACACTACTGCCAAACATCAGGGAAAGCGTCTATTTCAAATGAATTTTCTGGAAACATTTTAGTAAAATGAAGGACAATGACGGTTGAAACTAAGACTTCAGTGTTTGTAAAACATCCTTCTTGAGACATTTGATTTCCATAGCCCGTATTAGATTCAAGTTATTTGCCAAAATGTTGCCGATTTTGACGTTTTAAGTCGCAACTTTGACGTTTTGAGGAAAACCCCAATTTATTTTTCTTTAAATGCCTATAACTTTTTTGTATTTTGACATACAGAGCTAAATTTTGGTAGGTAACTTACATATAAGGACATAAACCCGCGTATTAAATTTTGTTGCCCTTACTTTGTTAATTCGGGAGATATAATTTTTTTTCGAAAGAAAACACAAAATTTTCCGGGAAAACCTGGGCAGATTTTCCTGGCTAACGAACTTATCCAAGCCATTTGCAAAAGGAATTTATTCACCAAATTTAATCAAAATCGGCCCATTATTTTTTGAGTTATCGGTGTGATACATATATATATATATATATATATATATATATATATATATATATATATATATATATATATATATATATATATATATATATATATATATATATATATATATATATATATATATATATATATATATATATATATATATATATATATATATAAACATATAAAAATTCAAACTGACCCCGGATATGTGTTCTGGGGGGCCTAATTAGCGCTCATTTGAAGAAATTTTTTCAAAATTCAAAAGTCGAGATCTCCTCATTAGTGAATTTTTTTAAGAAAATTCACTAAAAGTACTCAAACATAAATATGTACGTACCATTGCGCCAACACTTACTAAGTTTAGATATTGTTATATTCTTAGTTTCCTCTTTTAACCATTTTATTAATGTAACTGGGATTTGCTGATCCTTGGTACTAGCCAGGTTTATGTATAATAAAATCAATAAGTAATGTTGCATGAATTATTGAAATCCTTGCTGTCCTTACAAGAGGTAGGGATTCAGCAAAATCTCCAAGTGGAAGTAGAACTTCTTTGCTGGCGTTGGTGAAGCACCACACAAATGTTGCATATTTCTAATGCTTCCAAGTTTCGAATCCTTAAACATATGATTGATGTTTCATCTTCAGTGGAGAAAAAAAAAGCCAATTGCAAAAAACCTTGCCATTACATACCAAATGAACAGCACTCTAAGATAAATAAAAAAATGTCTAAGAAAAATAATTTTCTGGGTCTATAAATGTCGCTAAAATTGTTAAGAGTGGATTACTTATAAGTACAATATGGAGAACCAAATTCCTCAAAATACAGGCTTAAGATCTGACGATCGTTTTGCTAACAAAGTTAGCATCATCAGTTGGATGAATAAACTGAGCGAATAAAAAGTAAAACTCAAATTTGTAACCTAGTTGACAAGCAATTGCGAACCGCGTCCTCAATAAAGGTTTATAAATTAAGTTAAAAATAAATTTCACCATACAATTATCTACAAAGGATGTAACAATTTACAAAAAATGCCATGTCTATGATTTTCATTAAAAGCCTCTACAAATTATAATTCACCTTTAGAAAGAAGAAATCCCAGACGTTTACAAATGATCCATCAGTTTTTGTTGATCCAGTCAATTGAACCCCAGCAAATATGGTATTGGGAGAAAGCTTATTAAACCCGATATCTGATGCCGTAGTCATATACAGGGTGTTCTATTTAAAAATTTCGAGAAAAATTGAGCTTTGTAAAATGTAACACCCTGTATAAGTGGATATTTCCGCAAACTATATAACCATATTTTATTATGCTACATTGAGTCAAGAGTCGTGGTAATACCAGAACTTGACAGGTTTTGCGACGACATGGCAGCACTGTCGTGTTGAATAGGAATAAAATTTCGGACAAACAATTGAATAACTTCTAAGTTTGGTGTGGCACAGGGAAACTGATCACTCTGTATACATGACACTAATTTCCGGTTATGCGAAACACTGGTATATCCATGGATACCAAATTTGACATTTATAGGTAGAGCAGTTGTGAAAATAAATATGTGATCCTCTAAACTTGCTGGACCCTGTATATGTATATATATATATATATATATATATATATATATATATATATATATATATATATATATATATATATATATATATATATATATATATATATATATATATATGTGTGTGTGTGTGTGTGTGTTTTTGTAAGAAATGTACACCTAAATTTTTGGTATGTATTTAAATAACATTGTTAAGGCATGCACCTTACTTAACAAATGATGGGTTGATACAGGATATACATACATATCTACGTTTTACTCGCCAAATTTATTTAACTTCTCTTTTTGCAATTCTTTTTCAACATTCTCCATGATGATAATAGTGATTGTGATTTGTTTGTGTGTGTTTCGTGTCATGTGAATCTAGAAATATGTATTTACCTTTTTAATTGGTTTCAAGTTGTTCTCGTTTCGCTTTGTTTGTTAATATTTTTGAATATTAATACAATATATATATATATATATATATATATATATATATATATATATATATATATATATATATATATATATATATATATATATATAGTGAACGGCAAAATAATGGAATAAATTCATTAAAATTTAAAATTTCAGCGATTTGTGTTCTGACTAAAAGCTCGGATACATCAACTCTAATTTTCGAAAGTACACATTTGTGCATAAAATTTACGTTTCTTCCACTCCTGTTTTTTTCAAATATGACGTCATCGACATTTCTTTTTCAAATGACAACCCCCGTTTTTATTTTGATAGATTACTGAATTGTCTACACAGTATCATCAAAATTTTGATACCTTACGTGGCTGGATTTTCGAATGAATGTCATTTGAAGGGTGGAAAACATAAACTCTAATTCAAAACAACACTCAAATAATCACGAATACGATATAATAAGATTATTATGTTATTCTTAATAACATACATCTCTTGAAACTTAATTAATTATCGCACATTTAAGTGAAAACTCGGCGTATAGAAATTTTAATTCTTGTTGGATGCGGTGAAATTTCAATAAAAATATACATGAATAGAGCAGGTTCTGCGTTGTAGTTGTAATGTGTAGGTGGAATAACAACACGCAGCTTTACGGAAGCAGATATTGGAATTTTAATTACATGAATTTTTGACTAAACAGGGTTCGTTTGATCGCCTCACTTACAAAGTTAGCGTCATCAGAGGTTGAAAAATGTTCAATTTTCATTTAACCTGTTGATGTTCAGGTCTTAAAACTGTATTGTGATAAATTGGGTTCTCCAAAGTGTACTTATCAGTGTTCATCACAGGTTCCAATCTTCACTGAGTGGATTATTTTGTTTATCTTGTCTAAATTATAAACGCGAATGCATTGGAGATTTACATGAGAAAGACCTGTACATTCTGTAAATATCTAAATTATTACTTTAATAAGCCACACGAGTTCTTTACTAACTCCCATTGTTTAGTTTTACCGCGCCAATTTAAGTTGTAAGACTGCAGCGTTATATGTCATAGCAAGCTGGCATAACTGCACTGAATTGTGCGCATGTCCCACCCCTCGAAACGAGGGTATCTGCAATATTCAAGATAAAGAGATTCTTTTTCATTCACAAACCCAGCTTCGAACAGCTTCTGAGCTTATGCAGCGAGTGCATTGCTTTGTACACGAGCACGCGTTGTGCTATGACACGTTCAGCCTATATACAATGCATTTCATTGGTATATAGGTTTTATGGCTTTAAGGCCTACACGTTCAACACATCAGCTTCGAAGAGCTTATTACACGTATATCAATAGTACCAGCTTCGAAGAGCTTATTACACGTATATCAATAGTATATAGTTTTTATTGTGTTTAAATATATAATTAAGTGTTTCCAAGAGATTTTATTCCATAACACGATACAGTCCACATAATTACGTAAGTAGCGGTAACTACAATCCACGAACCATACACGATAATTAACATTTGGTCAATTCGAGCCGGATTTTCAACAACAATTGGTTAATTCGAGGCGCAGTATTTAACACAATTGTAGTTATCGCTAATAGTGAAAATCTCAGCAGAAGACGAAGTCAGTTCATCAGAAGATTCTATTGGAAAGCCGATCGCAACATTCAGAACATCCAGCACGTGGGTACCACATGGTGAGTCACATTTTTTCTTATCCTCAAAATCACGTTTTTTATTTCGTTATCCATGCTATTTTATTGTAAGAATTTATTTGTACTGGGTGGTGTAATCGTTTTTTGAGTAACATTTTTTTATCATTCATTTCCTTTAAATTATTTTCATATAATTCGTAATAAATTAAAAAAAAACCATGTCAGAAACACACAAGTTACGTATGCTAATTAGAGAGAAATGTTCTCTAAAAGCCTCTCTGACACGTTTCGTAAAATTTTTAGACAATTATACTAATCAGGATAAAGAAATTTTAAAGCAACGGTTATCTCAATGCGAAACATTTCTAGATAAATTCCTAGAAGTGCAATTTCAAATAGATATTTTAAATGATAATTACGATGAGAACTCAGATATTGAAAACGCGGAAATTGAAATTTTTGAGAATGCGTACTTCGAGGTTCTTGCACGTGCAGAAGGATTACTTTTAAATTCAAATCTAACTACCACTAACAGTGGTAACTATTCGGGAGACTGTGGATTACCACAGTCTTCAAATTCAATTAATTCAAGCGCCGCCGCAACACCTTCCTTACCCGAAGTCAGATTGCCAGTCATCTCAATAAAGCCGTTTTCTGGTAATACACAGGATTGGCTCAGTTTTAAGGACAATTTTCATGCCTTAATCGAGTCTAATCAACAATTGCATAACGTACAAAAATTTCTTTATTTAAAATCGTGCCTTAGCGGTTCCGCGATGCGGGTCATATCAAATCTTGAACCTACTAATGCAAATTATAAAATCGCTTGGAATTTACTCGCCGAACAGTTCGAAAACAAAGACGCAATTGCACATAATCAGGTAAGCGCCCTATTTAATTTAACGTCAGTTACAAAGGAATCTCACGTGGGTTTGAAAAATTTAGCAAACGAAACGAAAATGCACCCCAGAGCTCTTCCAGTGCTGGGTGAACCCACGCATCATTGGGATACCTTGATTATTCACTTATTGTATACTAAATTTGATAATGCGATTCGACGAGAATGGGAAAACGCCATAATTTCTAATAATACATGCAAACTTGAAAATTTGCCCAATTTGATCGCACGTAGGCGTCAATTTTTAGAAAAACTACCGTTGAACAATAAGCCTGCAAACAATTATTTTTCATATCAAAAACCGGAACATAATGTTCCATCGAAGGTCACGTGGCATATCACAGCCAATGAGTCAAACTGCGCTATATGTGATTATAATCACCAGTTATACCAGTGGGTAGAATTTAAAAGGTTAACACTGCAACCGTGGCTTGACGAAGTCAAAGGGTTGCATTTGTGTTTTGATTGCTTGCGTCGTGGACAACATAACTCAGAAAATTGTAGATACGGGGGCTGCAAAAAATGCGGGAACAAACAAAATACCGTCACGTATGGGTTGGGTTCGAGTTCGTTTTTAGCAAGTCGTTGCCTAAAACAAATAGCTATAGGTAATCGAAGCAAATTTCCCCAGATGACCGGAGCAATAAAACGCGACTTTTACGTAGACGACTTGCTTACAGGAGCAGAGTCAATAACGGAGGCAATAAATTTAAAACAGGACATCAGTTCTTTGTTGAACTCAGCGGGCTTCAAGTTACGCAAGTTGGTTGCGAGTGACCAACGAATACTAAGTTTAAACGGGCAATTAAATTGCGTAAAAAACTACTTTGAATTAGGCGATTCATCGTATTCGAAGACCTTAGGTCTATATTGGAATGCATCTGAGGATGTTTTAAAATTTAACGTAAGCACTCTGTATGCAAAAATCACAACCAAGCGACACATTTTGTCTACCATTGCGCAACTGTTCCAACCCATTGGGCTCATTGGTCAAATTATAGCAATGGCAAAAATTATCAGGCAAAATTTGTGGAGACAACAAATTGAATGGGCTCAACCTGTCCCAGAGCAAATAAAAAAGCAATGGTTGGGTTTTATAGGCAAATATCATTTATTAACTCTATACGTGCCAAGACAAGCGACATGTCCGAACCCAGTTGTAATTCACGTACACGGGTTTTGCGACGCGTCCACAGCTGCTTACGGCTGTGCGATTTACGTACGTGCGTCTGATAGTTCAGGCAATCACACGGTCAGACTGTTATGCTTAAAATCTAGAGTCGCGCCACTCAAAATAATAACCACACCTCGTCTGGAATTACCTGGGGCATTATTGTTATCAGAATTAGTGAATAAGGTAAGGGCATCCTTATTGTGCCCTGTAGATAAAATATTTTACTGGTGTGACTCGACCATAGTTTTAGCTTGGCTTTGCTGTGACCCAAGAAGTTTAAACATATTCGTTGGACACAGAGTGTCCAAAATACAAGAACTTACATCCGTTGACAATTGGGGCCGCGTCTCCGGAGTGACAGCTGACATTATCTCCCAAGGACAACGCACCGACATGTTATTAGGTAACGATATGTGGTGGAGTGGACCATCCTGGTTAGCTCTTGACACGATTCATTGGCCTATATCAGGTCGAAGCAATGTAAAATCCATTATTCGTCCATGCAACAGTTGCTCCAAATCTAGACCTGTGATGGCTCAGCCACCAATGGGCGATCTCCCTTTCTTGCGAGTGAACCCTGAAAGCTTAAAGGACTTTACGATTTGCGGACTTAAGTACGCCGGTCCTTTTTATATCAAGGAGGGAGTGCGCAAGTCTACTACTGGCAAGGGTTACCTCTGCGTTTTTGTGTGTCTTATAATGAGGGTTGCACATGTTGAGCTGGTTGGTAATCTGACAACCAAGGATATTTTTGTCAGTTTCAAATTGATATTATTCTAGACGCGAACTTTCAAGTAATTTTTTATTCATGCAATGCTACAGACTTCGTAGACGCATCACGCGAACAAAAATTAAATTTGCAAGAAATTAAAAAAAAATATCAGAAGCGACAAAAAAATTTGCGGCAATCACATTGTAAAGGAAACTGAATTCACATTCGTGGAGTTATACACCATCCTAGTACAGGTGGAGACTTGCATGAATTCCTGTCCTCTTACCCAAGTACCAAGTGTTCCCAATGACCTAACACCCCTAACTCCCCGTCACTTCCTCATAGGTGGCTCACTAAAGGCACCCACTAAGTGAAGACGATGGCGCTACGAGTACATCAGCAGTCTTCAGCAGTGAGGAAAGTGACATACCGGTTCTGACTTTGACATTCGTACGGGGGATTAAGTGTTAATACGCGACAACATTTAGCTCAATGTGAGTGGACACTTGGCCGTGTTATCGAACTTCATCGCAGTGCAATGAACCGTCTCGCAATATTGCCATGCAGTGATAGAAACATTTTATAGACATTTTTTTTTTATTTAGCCTTTTTGTATAATTTGTGTATATTTTTATGTGTAGTTTTTAAGTTTGTATATTTAGGTTAGTTTTTTGAAGTTACTACTTCAAGGCGGCCGGTATGTTTAGTTTTACCGCGCCAATTTAAGTTGTAAGACTGCAGCGTTATATGTCATAGCAAGCTGGCATAACTGCACTGAATTGTGCGCATGTCCCACCCCTCGAAACGAGGGTATCTGCAATATTCAAGATAAAGAGATTCTTTTTCATTCACAAACCCAGCTTCGAACAGCTTCTGAGCTTATGCAGCGAGTGCATTGCTTTGTACACGAGCACGCGTTGTGCTATGACACGTTCAGCCTATATACAATGCATTTCATTGGTATATAGGTTTTATGGCTTTAAGGCTTACACGTTCAACACATCAGCTTCGAAGAGCTTATTACACGTATATCAATAGTACCAGCTTCGAAGAGCTTATTACACGTATATCAATAGTATATAGTTTTTATTGTGTTTAAATATATAATTAAGTGTTTCCAAGAGATTTTATTCCATAACACGATACAGTCCACATAATTACGTAAGTAGCGGTAACTACAATCCACGAACCATACACGATAATTAACACCCATAATAATCAATCAAATGCACAATCATCTAAACCGGTGAAAACCGCAGCAAATGCGTTCAGACAACTGTTACTTTGCCACTTGGATCTTTTGTATCTCCCTTGTTGGTTGCACTACTTCACTGTCCAGGCCATTCCGTCCAATTGATTTGTTATGAAACCGCCGCATCGTCACATCAGGAATGTCTTATTCTATTTTGAATAACCATAAATTGGCAGATTCGTAGCTAAATTCTCAAAAGCGGCCGGCGTTGCTAAAACTGGTTTCGTCGCTCCTGCTAGGCTGTTTCGTTTTGTCGCCACTGTTACAACTTTGGTAAAAAACAGGACCGTGTTTACTCCGTTGGTATATATTTTCAAGTCAATTTTAAAACCCCTTGTTTTTAAGGATTTAATAATTTACTTTAAAATGAAAAAACATCTTAACCCGATGCTTAGATTTATTTTAGTGAGATCGCCACTTGAATTTTGCAAAAAATTCTTCAAACGAGCGCGAACCATAGAACGCATATCAAAGGTCCGGTTCAAATTAAAAACTTTATCAAAATCATGTCATTTTTACACACAAAAGCGTGTGCTTATATTTATAAGACATAATATATAATAATTGTGGAGCAGATAAAATTAGATGAATAAATGAATAAATTATGTATATATATATATATATATATATATATATATATATATATATATATATATATATATATATATATATATATATATATATATATATATACAGTTTGTCCCACATAGGCCGCACATTAGAAATATATCAGCTATTGATAGTAGCTGATTCCTAAAAATTGGTACAGCGATATATTCATGGATGCTCTATCGATCTAAAATAATAGCGCAATTCTGCCACTTCCGGTACTACCGGATGTCGGGATCAACTTTGTCATTTTTAATAGAACTCCCTATATATTATTGCCTTTTTGAATTCTAAACAAAAATCTGGACGGGTTTTATATGGGGTTAGATATGTCAAAAGGTCATAGTTTTGACTGGTTCCTCTTATTGTCAGTTTGAAGAGAGGGCTAGTCGAAATTCTCGCTCGCGCTATAGAATTAAAATAAGTTTATGCAGTGATAATATTATATTATGGATCTTTGTAAACCGGTAAAAAGAAGATGGGTTACTAAGTTACGGCTCGCGTTGCTAAGTAACTTATGCATCGCTTAGCTAGCTACGATACAAACACTGTAAATTACTCGTTCATTCATTATCTCTTTATTACTAGGCGATTTGAGAGAATACCTATTGAATAAGCACGTTATATCTCATGGTTTTGAGTAATGCTAATAATTTAAAGATATACAAGTATTGATACAGTAGCCCCCCACACGGAGCTTTCTAAAACTTCCACTTTCGAATCCTGCCTTTAACTGTATCGCCTATACAGGGTCGCGCATTGAAAACGAAACAGACCGATTTGCGTCCAGAGGATTTTTTTAAAGAAACGCTGAAATACATATATTTTAATATTGAGGGGGACATGTTTTGACATAAAACTCAACTTTGTCACATCAACCCCTTAAGGGTGGTGATAACAACCCTTATATTTTAAATAGGGAACATGCGTCGAGTGTTACATAATTTAAAAGCTCTTTCTTTTCTGAATTCAGCACACTAATTTTTTTGGAAGTTTTGTCAACTCGTTTAAAAATTATTTACAGTTGGAGTTGCAAGAACGTATTTCATTCATTGTGATAAGAATTGCACTAATTAGTCAATTTTTCGTAAAAAAAAAACAAAACCAAACGTTCAGAAATGTTTATTCAGTTAAGTAAGTGTTCAAATTGTTGACCACCAGCTTCCAGACAAAAGTACAAATTTTGTTTAAAACGAGCTCTGACATTGTGGAGTTATTAGACGGCATTCTTCAACAATGCGTCGTCGTAATTCTTCCAGTGACTCCGGTTCTATTGCGTAAATTATACTCTTTAAATGGCCCCATAGAAGGAAGTCTAAAGAAGTTAAATCCGGTGATCTAGGGGGCCACTCAATAGCACCTCTACGGCCAATCCATTGTCCTGGAAACACTCTGTTCAAAAACTCCCTAACACGTTGTGAAAAATGCGTAGGAGCTCCATCTTGTTGTTGTTGAAACACTAAATTATTTACTTGATAGCGATCATCATTTTCAACAATGTCAATTAGTAGAGGGTAAGCGATATCTTCTAGTAACTCCAAATACGTTTCGCCACTCAAATTGCCATCAAGAAAAATTGGTCCGATTAAACGGTCTCCAAAAATGCCAGTCCAGACATTCAATTTCTGTAGAGTTTGAGTGTGGACTTCGTGAAAATTTCTTGGATTATTATCTGCCCAATAACGACAATTTTGACGAATGACTGTAGAGTTTAATAAAAACGTACACTCGTCTGAAAAACAGATATTGAACAGAAAGTTCCCGTTATCAGTTATTCGTGCGGTCATAACTTCACAAAACTCCAGCCGCCGATTAAAATCATCTTCATTCAGTTGTTGTACAAGATGAATTTTATACGGGTGAAATTTATGATGCTTCAATATTTGCTGAATAGTTCTTCTTTTGATGTTTGAAACAGTGGCCAATGTTCTCGTGCTCAAATTTAGGTCTGCAGCAATTTGTCCTAAAAATTCAATCTCAGTAGTCTCATTTCGATCCGGAAATTCACGTTCTGGATCCCGTTTTTTGTTGGCTACTGAACCACTTTGTCTAAACTTTGCAACTAACTCCAAAATTTATTTTCTGTTAACATGTCTGTTCGGATGTCGTTCATTAAACAAATTTGCGGTACGGTTGGCACAGTCATCGTTTTTGAAAAAAAGAGTAATTATTTCAACTCTTTCTTCTACAGAATGCACCATTGTGAAATTAATTTTCGGTAGTACTATCAAGTATCAAACCGACCGATAAACTGAAATAATAAACCGCGTTTCTCTCATTCCGATAAGAAATGTTCTGGTAGTCAATTTTTTGTTTACAAATCAAAAAAAAAACATTGACTATCAGCAGATTTATTATTACAATTAATGAAATAGGTTCTTGCAACTCCAACTGTTAATAATTTTTAAACGAGTTGATAAAACTTCCAAAAAAATGAGTGTGCTGAATTCAGAAAAAAAAAGAGCTTTCAAATAATGTAACACTCGACCCATGTTCCCTATTTAAAATATAAGTGTTGTTGTCACCACCCTTAAGGGCTTGATGTGACAAAGTTGAGTTTTATGTCAAAACATGTCCTCCTCAATATTAAAATTGACGTATTTTAGCGTTTCTTAAAAAAAAATTATCTGGACGCAAATCGGTCTGTTTCGTTTTCAATGCGCCAGCCTATATAGTAATATTAAAGTAATCTAAATTGTGTTGAATACAAGCGCAAGCTCAGCTCTTTGTAGAGCACATTGTACAACTAATAGTCGAAAATATATTATATTATTATTATTATTATATATTAAAGAAGGAAAAAAATAGTGGCAAGTGTTTAAAACGAGGCAGAGTTCATCGTTATAAATCTCCTGCTGCACTAGGTGAAACTTGCATTTTATGTAAGAAACTAAACAATTTTGCCCAATTCTGTTATAAAAATAACACTTTTAAATTTATTAATTATGGTAACGACAGTTTTTCCGAAAAGTGCGGGTGTAAAAGATTTTGCAATTATTGAACATAAAATTATGCAAATAATTTGTGGGCTGTAAAAGGCACAACTAAAAATAATGTTATAGATCGTAATTTTTCCTTGCAGAAATCTGTTAGCCTCTCTCCTCGTTAATAATTAATTCCAATAATAGGGATCAAAATATACAAGTCGAAACACTTTCTCAACATCAAGCTTTATTAATTATTTTGTAGTGCTCTTTGTGGATTTTTAATTTAATTACCAAGAAAATAAAATCAATTAATTTAGGTCTGCGAAAAGTCATTTCTATTTAGCTTACCCAAAAATGATGTTCAAAATATTGTCCCCTGATTCTCTACCCTACATATATTTTCGTATTATTGATGCTCTTACACTTTCGAATATTCTTGTCAATTTTGGAATAGTTTGACAACACTTTGCTATCAGTTTGTGTAATTCTGCAATAGACCTAAAGCCCTAACCGCTTGAGTCACGTTTATTTGAATAAAGGCATCTGTGCCTATTAACCTCCATACTTCCAAGGGGTTTGGTAAATCTCCCAAGCTCTTCACCCATGCCGCAGTTCAAGTGAGTGCATAACAAGGTTGTGTGCTTGAGTTCTAACCTTAGGTGTTGAAATCTTTTGGGACCATTTGAGTTATTGGATTTGTCGCTATGCTAACCACTATTAGAAGTTTGATGGTCCTCAATTTTACTGGCTTTAGATTGTTCAGATCCACTCTCAAGTTCACCGAAAATCCAATTTTCATCTTCAACAGTTTTGGTCTCAAGGTCTTCTTTTTGAGATGCATTTATATAATGTTTTACAAGCTTTTACTTATAGATATACACTTTCAACTAGATCTTTTTCAAGTCTAAGGTATTTTTAGTGAATTTTTATTAAAAAAAATTCACTAATAGAGAGGTATCGATGGTGAGACTTTGCAAAAATTATTTCAAATGAGTGCGAACTAGGACCCCTAGAACACATATCCGGGGCCAGTTTCAATTTTTATATGTTTATATATATATATATATATATATATATATATATATATATATATATATATATATATATATATATATATATATATATATATATGTATCCAACCGCTAACTCAAAAAATAATTAACCGATTTCGATGAAACTTGGCAAGTGCCTTTCTTTTATTAATGGCTTGGATGAGTTCGTTAGTCAGAAAAATCGGACGGGGTTTTCCGGGAAAATTTTGAGCTTTCTTTCGAAAAAAAATTTCTCCGAAAGTAACAAAGCTGTTTTAATGAAATTTAGTATATATGTTGCCTCAGGAGAGATTGTACTGCGTACCAAAATTCAACTGTCTAAGTTTAGAGAAAATTGAGTTATTCAAATTTTAAATTTTCTTTTGAAACAATTTTTTTCTCCAAAAATTACAAAGTTATTTTAAAGAAATTTGGTGGGTATCTTGTCCTAGGAAATATCCCACTACATACTAAAATTAAACTTTCTAGGATTATATAAAACTGAGTTAATCAAATTTTTATAGCTCACTGCAGTGTTAAAATCAATAGTATTTGCCTCACTATGTTAAACACGTGCCTGGGGGAGTGACCGAATTCATTCCCAGTTGCTTTGTTCTACTCATATTCTCTGAACATGTTAAAAGACGTGGTATCCACTTCATTCCAAGTCACTATTAACCGACTATTTATGAAATCAAATAAGTAAATTAAATAGATTGTCATAAAATATGTAGTGTATTAAGACTAAGGGAAAAAGAAATAAAACATTTATAACTGTCCACATTTTGATTATATTTTAGGGTGTGCGGCGCACACCTAGCTCACTAGGAGAAATCGCCACTGCTTGAGAGAGGTATTGTCACAGCATAATATCTTATTAAAGTTCATTTGTAAATAGGTTTAATTTTTATATGTTTATATATATATATATATATATATATATATATATATATATATATATATATATATATATATATATATATATATATATATGTATCCGTCTGATAATTCAAAAATAATTAACCGATTTCGATGAAACTTGGCGAGTGCCTTTCATTTCTTAATGGATTGGATGAGTTCGTTATCCAGAAAAATCGAACGGGGTTTTCCGGAAAAATTTTGAGTTTTCTGTCAAAAAAAAATTTTTTCTTCGAAACTAACAAAGCTCTTTTAATGAAATTTACTATATATGTTGCCTCAAGAGAGGTCTTACTACGTACCAAAATCCAACTTTCTAAGTTTAGAGAAAATTTAGTTAGTCAAATTTCAAATTTTCTTTGGAAAAAAAATTTTTTCTCCGAAAATTACAAAATTATTTTAATGAAATTCTGTGGGTCTCTTGCCTTAGGAAATACCTTACTACGTATTAAAATTAAACTCTCTAAGTTTATAGAAAATTGAGTTATTTAAATTTGAAGCATTTAATAAAAATTCACTACCATAACGCACTTGCTGCGTTCTGAGTTTTTCATTTTGGGACGTCAGTTTTGGCAGCAAAGTTTCGCATCTAAAATTTTTTAATGCCAGGTTGCGCTAAAATTACCACGCATAAAAGTCCAATAATGTTTAATAGTTAAGTTGATTAATTTATTTGTTACATAGTTAACATATTTTCGAGACTGCTCGGACACTGTAGTGTTAGGTAGTTTAATTTTAATAAAAATAGAACGTAGGTGTATATAGCGTATCTAGTGATTAATAGTGCTAATTGATCGCTGTAGTCTAGTGTGTCAACTGCAATTAGTAGAATGTGTCTGGGTTCTATATCTCATTAATAATGTATGTAATTTAGAGAACAAGCCAGGCTCACTGCAGTTGACATGAAAAGGAGAGTATTGTTGGTTAAATCTCAAGAGAATTTAATTATGTAAAGGTTATCTTTAGATCTTATCTGATCTTATTTAACTAAACGAAATGTTCGTGCAACTGTTCGTAAACTTGTTTAAAATTAAGATGCAGTTCTAGTTAAAATCAACGAAAAATGAACTAAATGATCATATTCATTTTAATACGGATAGAATTTTGTCAGCACATTGTTCATTGTTGCTTTTCACTGCAGGATGTAGCTTTTAGCAAAAATTAAGTAAGCAATATTTGACAAACAAATCACAAAACTAGCTAGTCATCTATACAGGTGATTCATAAGTGGTGATCAAAAATGAAACCCCATATTCTTTGAACAATTTTAGAGAGGGAATGTCTTATAAAATTTTTTCCTATAATGCTTCATTAAAAAGATAAAGGATGTTGAAGTTGAATTTCAAAAAATAAAATTTTCCAATTTTTTAAAAAGTAGCACATATATTTTGCTGAAACTGCGCATGTGTAGGCTGCTATGTAAGGCGCGTATTCTACCATAACAATTGAATCGGCTAATCCAGCAGTGGCGCGCGTACCCACATGTCCCTCAAGAAAAAAACGGGTACGCCAATGATATTTTTTTTTTTGAATCTTACTCTCATTCGTGAACAAAATGACTCTCTTGACAATTTTCTGTACGACGCTTATTTTAAGCAATGAATCAGGTAAGTGTTTTAGAACACAGTTCATGATTTTTAACCAGTCGTTGGTTGGTAGAAAATCGCAATGATACACTTTTATCAGGCTTATAGTAATTTATTTATTACAATAAATGTTCAAAAATGCGTCCATTGGCCTGAATACACGCACGACATCTTTTTAATATGGAAAATTTAATGTCTTGAGGATTCATTGTTGCTTGAATATGACGAAAAGCATTATTTATCAGTTGTTGTAGCTGCTATGGTGTATTTATTTGTTCACTGTAGTCCAGTCGCTTAAAATCACCCCAAAGATAGAAGTCAAGTGGGTTTAAGTCCGGTGATCTTGCAGGCCCATGTATTGGTCCAGTTCTGCCAATCCATCTTTCATTATAATGTTCATGTAGCCATGTAACAACATTTTGACTATGATGCGCTCGTGCACCGTCATGCTGGTACCACATTATAACTCTTGTTGATAGTGGAATGTCATCTAGAATATTTTCTACACGGTTTTCTAGGAGCGCTAAGTACTAAGATCCATTTAAACGTTGTGACAGGACTTACATGAACAGTGAGCCATTAAAAATATCACACCATAAATTAATGGAAATATATATGTTGAAATGTGCGAGTCCTTGTTGCATGTGGATTTTCCAATGACCAGACATGCTCATTATGAGAATTATAAATACCATTTCTTGTAAATGTTGATTCGTCAGACCAGAAGATTAGATTAGGGAATAAGATATTTTGATTGTTCATTTCCAACATCCATTCACAAAAGACTCGTCGATGCACATTATCTCCAGGTAGAAGGCAATGAACATTCTGTCGATGATATGGATGTAAGGCTTCTCGATGTAAAGTTCTCCAAACAAGGCTTTGAGAATATTCTAACTGCGTGGCAATCCTCCGAGTACTTGTAGAAGGTTGATCCATCACTGCATCCACCACTCTCTCTTCGTCTTCAAGTTGATGCTGTCTTCTACCATTAGCTCTAGCGTCAGGACGTTGTCTAATACCGCACTACCGAAGTCTTGAAAACGATCGAGAAAAAACCCTTGGTGTAGGTTGACGGCGAGTGGGAAACCTACGTTGATATTCCCGACAAGCAGCTAGAGCATTTCTATCAGCATATCCGTAGATAAAAATTATATCTGCATACTCTTTTGAGCTGTACTCTATTATAAGAAGTAAAAGAGTAGAAAGTTTTGTAATTTTATAAACTTTACCACTTACACATATTCAAAATAATAACTTGTTAACCTAAACGTCAAGTGACACTTAATGACAACTTTGGCAAACCAGACTACTATTTACTAAAATACAACAAAGATAATCGTCGTACAAAAAATTATCACGGCATTAAATTTTCTATATTAAAAAGACGCCGTGCGTGTATTCAGGCCAATGGAGGCATAAAAGTGTATCATTGCGATTTTCTACCAAACAACGACTGGTTAAATATCATGAACTGTGCTCTAAAACACTTACCCGATTCATTGCTTACTCGACAAATAAGCGTCGTACAGAAAATTATCAAGAGAGTCATTTTGTTCACGAATGAAAGTAAGATTCAAAAAAAAATCATTGGCGTACTCGTTTTTTTCTTGAGGGATAACCAATGAAATGTGGGCACGCGCGCCACTGCTGGATTAGCCGATTCAATTGTTATGGTTAAATACGTGCCTTCCATAGCAGGCTACACATGCGAAGTTTCAGAAAAATATATGTACTACTTTTTAAAAATTTGGGAAATTTTATTTTTTGAAATTCAACTTCAACACCCTGTATCTTTTTAATGAAGCATTATATGAAAAAGATTTATAGGGCATACCCTCTCTAAAATTGTTCAAAGAACATGGGGTTTAATTTTTGGTCACCACTTATGAATCAGCCTGTATAATAAAATATATGCACAAATGTTGCTAATGTGAATTAATCTGTATTCACAGAGAGGTGGAAATCAACAAATTAATTGGTGATACTAAAACCGATTTTTGACGTAAATGTTTGGACCTATACATATCTTAATTGTGTCTACCACAAGCATAAGCTTACACTTGTTTTTACGATGTATTCTAGAACTGTAGTACTAAATATCTTACTGTTATTATTTACTTTGTAAGCTGGCAACACGCAGCCTGTGGTCTTACTTGCTGTTGCTGGTCCAGATGGAAGAAGGGGACAAGGGCAGCCAGACAGTCTGAAATGGGCTAGACAAGGGGAGGCATTCCAAGCAGCATCAGTCCGTGATAAATGTACTTATTATACCTAAGAATTATTATTCCATTACGATGTCCAGTTTACATCAATAAACCTTTCAGTTAGACTTTTTTACTATTTTCTTAAAACTTATTGGTCCCTACCAAAGATTTCAGTTGATAGTGGGTTAATTTACGTTGTACTTATTTTAAGGCACTAGCGTTAGTGGGTTTATAAACTAAGAAACTCAGGTATTCTTATTCAACAGGTGAGAGAATAGGTCCGGTTTCTAAAATTCAAGGGCAATATTTCACTAAGCTTTACTAAGCATTGCAGCTTTCTTGTGGTTTTTGAGTGACTATCATACAGCGTAGAAGTAGAAAAGTTTGGTAGGAAAATATTAAGCTGGCTTAAAACATCGATTAATTGCTTACCAGATATGTGTGTTAAAACAAACTCTGAGAGGTTGTTTCGTGTATAAGATTCGAGCACAAAGGATCTTTACGCTTTCAAAGCCGTCTCTACACAGTGAAAAAAAAAACTTGTTGAAATATTCAGAGAGTTTACGATAATATAGGAATAAGAAAATATCTTGAAGCTGGTAATTATGACGCTACGTAACACCACATGCGCAGTTAGGATAAAAAAAGGTTGTTAGACGAGGTAAGAATAGGTGTAAGGGAAGGTGATCCGCTGTGAACACCATTATTTAATAGTCCTGCAGAAAGCGATAAGAGAGAGTGGCTAAATAGAAATGAAATTATTTATGGCCAGGAATAAAAAGGAACTAGACAACATCACTAAAAGTTTGATGATAGTGGCAGACAGTGTAGACCTTCAAATAAATACAAACAAGACCAAGTACATGGCAACTAGAAAGAGTAAGTAAACTATTAGTAGACTTTTTATAGATAAAGTTGGGGGGGGGGGGGTGTGGACATTAAAGAGGTTAGAAATTATATGTAATTAGGTGTATTAATGACTTAATAGTTTCTTTGGATCGAAGAATATCTCGCGCATGGCAAAGCTTAGAGTGTATAAAACCGCGATATGACCAACATTAACATATGGGTGTAAAGCGTGGACAATTAACAAAAGTGTAGGAGATAGAATAGCGATTTCGGAAAAAAAGATAGAGCGCAGAATTTTTGGAGCCAAGTAAACACATGGAATTTTGGAAATGTGTAGAAATCCGGAAGTGTATCAAATGTCTAGAGAACTGCCTGAGCCCCAGGCAATTAAAGCACGACGACAACAGTGTTTGGTCCATTTCATAAGGCAAAAGAAAGAAGGGCAGACCAAGAAAAAGGTGACATGGTGCAGTTCAACAATACTTGAAAGAAAAAGGAGTTCACAACTAAAAGATCATTGCAAGAGATAGCAAACAGTGGACAGATGTTACCAAGCTATGGGCCCAAAAGGCCTGTAAGCGCTTATATCGATATATCTTTTAGCGTAGTCTATTGGAAATGTCTAGTGTAGTTTATTTTGGTATGAGGTAGGGGAATTGTGCCCAAAGTGGTGCACCAAAAAGGTGGCGTGATGCAGTTCAATAAGATTTGCAAGAAAAAGAAGTTCAGAACTGAAACATCATTGATAGAAAGCAGTGGAAAGATATTACCAGGCTATGAGCCTAAAAGGCCTCTAAACGCTTATATCGATCTATATTTTAGCGTAGTCCATTGGACATGTCCATTTTAGTTTATTTTGGTATGAGGTATGGGAATTGTGCCCAAAGTGGCGTACCAAATACTTGAGGCATTGTAAGTACAATAATAGAATTCAAACTTCGACAAAAACATCCTAATTTAATAAGTATGGTACATTATTTTCACGTTAATGGAAGGAAAGAATAAGGGGTCGAGGAGTCGTGGGCCAAAGGACTCTGATAAAGTGGAAACAACAAGATGAGCTTTCGATGAAGCTTTCCTCGACACCCAAGCTGGAGGCTGGGTCCTACCGGAGAGCGGCGAGGTCCGCGGACTCTGGGGGTCCCTCCACCAGTTAGGACCCTACTGTAGGGGTAGAGGGACTGCCCGGGCAGTTCAAGCGTCTGTCCGGGGCGCAAAGAAAGAAGCTCCGGAGTGCGCAGAAAATGGCGCCACGGCCGGACTACTGATGGCTCTGAGGAACACGGATGTAGCCCTCATCCAGGAACCGTACTCCTAGAAAGGAGATATTAAGGGACTCGGCGGACCTGATGGAAAGCTCATCTACAGCAGATCCAGCGAGAAACCGAGGGTCTGCATTTTTGTCAGGGAAGGGATAGAGTTTCTGTCTTTAATGAATTTCTGTTCCAGGGACCTGGCAATGATCAAAATCCGATGTGGACGAGCGGATGGGCCGAGGGACATTACTGTCGGATTAGCCTATCTGCCAGTTGACAGCACGGACCCTCCTCCACCCAAGGAATTGGAGTAGCTGATGGTGGGTAGCAGAGCAGGTGGGTAGCAGACCATCATCTGCATGGATTCTCACGCGCACCATGAGTTGTGGGGAAGCTCGGTCACAAACTCTAGGGGTGAGTCACTTTTACAGGTCTTTATGAAATTTAATTTAGACATATTGAATAGAGGTAATAAATCGACCTTCATCAAAACACGGCGTGAGGAAGTTTTAGATCTGATAGCTTCCACCAAGTTCCTGGGTCACTGTTAAGAACTGGGCTGTGTCTGGAGAAGTGAGTAGCTCAGACCACAGATACCTCCGGTTTGAAATCGCCAAAGTCCAAAGACAAACGGTATGGTACCGGGACCCTCGCAAGGCGGACTGGGAAGCCTACAGGGTATACCTAACAGTGGAACTGTGGGAGGTTAAGAGTACAATAGACAATTCAATAGACTTCGAGATTGCGGCAGCCCAAGTGCGAGACGCAATCACCTCGGCCTATAACGCCAACTGCCCCCTGAAAATGAGGGCGTCCACCAGGAATGTCCCGTAGTGGAACGAGGACCTCAAGCAAAGGAGGACGCAGGTTTGAAAGCTGTTTAACGCGGCCAAAAGGTCGGGAGCATGGGATAAATATAGACATGCCCTAACGATCTATAACAAAAGAGTGATGGACGCCAGGAAGGAGTCGTAGAGAAGGCACTGCGAGGAAGTGGAAAACACAGTCGAGAGTGCTCGACTACACAAGTCCTGTCCAAGGGCACTCAGACCAACATAGTCTCCCTTAGAACACCCACAGGAGGCTTTACAAGCTCGGGGTAGGAAATTATGGAAGTTTTACTCCACACGCACCTTTCCGGCTGTAACATAATAAAACAATCACCTCCAGACTGCGAACACTCAGAAATAGAGGCGCCTTATAGGCAAGCATCTAGAGTAGACTGGACAGCCGCTAAAGAAGTGGTTACCTGGAGCAAAATCAGATGGGTCATTAACAGCTTCAAGCCATGGAATAATGCCCATAATGCCCCAACGGGGTATAGATATACTGGCGCCAGGGCTTATATTCATTATGAGGGCCAGCCTGGCACTGGGTTACATTCCGAGGGCATGGAAACTGACCAGGGTTGTATTAATTCCTAAACCTTGGCGTTCAACAGACCAGGCAAAATCCCTGAGGCCAATAAGTCTCATGTCCTGCTTGCTAAAAATAATGGAATAATTGCTCGACCAGCACATTAGGGGCGGTGTACTGGAAGCTAATCCCCTACACTGCGGATAATATGCATACAGAGAAGGTGTCTCAACAGAAACAGCACTGTACCAACTGGTGCTGAAACTGGAGAATACGCTGGAGAACAGGGAGGTGGCGCTGGGGGCCTTCCTATACATAGAGGGGACCTT